>OZ010588.1:19162898-19420398 GCA_963932145.1 Acanthosepion lycidas
ACTATAGCATTCTGTGTTGTCTCTGGATCCCAATGCTACTGCATAGATAATATTAAAAAAACAAAAAAAAAATTTCCTTTTCTTACTCATACACTTAGCATCCTTCAGTGTGGTCTTAGCCTGTCTCTTGAATTTGGGTGTGTCAAACATATTGACGTTTCAAAATTCTTGCAGCCCTCTGTTGAATTTGCAGCATTTTGGAGTTACACTCAAAACCCAAACAAAGGCAATCCATCACTGACAGAATACCAAAGTTATTCTAATCAATTGCTGACTGTTCTGGCCCTAGCATTTGCATCCTGTAATAAAACTCATTGGGAAAAAAAAAAAAAAAAAAAAAAAAAAGCAGCAAAAAGAATAAAATTTCCAAAACAAATTTATTTTCTTGTCCCCACCATTTTAATTTTTTGTTTCCCCAAAAGTTTAAGGAAAAGAGAAAAAAAAAAAAAAAAAAAAAAAAAAAAAAATATGAAATATGACAATGGAACCTTTCTATTCTCAGTTTGGCATGGGTGGTGCAGGAGGTGGGGGTGGTGGTGGTACAGAGGGATGAGGAATGTTGGGTACTGTTGGCATAGGAACTGGAGGGGGTACAGGAGGAGGTGGTGGAGCTGCTGGAGGTGGGCCAGGGGGTGGTACACTTGAAGGAGGGGGTATAGGTGGTGGGGCAACTGGAGGTGGTCCCATAGGTGGCGGTGGTCGAGGTGGCATCATGCCTTGTAGTGAGGGTGGTGGAGCCACTGGTGGAGGTGGGGGCATGCGTTGTGGTATCTGCATGCTTCGTGCAATCTGATTTGATGGTGGTGGAGGTATTGATGGAGGCTGGTTAACTTTCTGGTCCAACTTGAAGGCAAACTGCAGGAAAAACTGAAAAACAAAAGAATAAGCAAAATATATTAATTAAATCCACATTACTATACAAAAAAAAAAAAAAAAAAAAAAGGCACAATCAGTAGCAAACAGTTATCATTGACATGGACAAAGTTTCCAATTTGACATTTGTAAATAACAAGTACAGATAATTTTTTAAAAAGTCAGGGATCAATTTGATAATGTATTTATAATTGAACAGAACCCCCTTCTAAAAAAAAGAAAAAATTTTTTTTTTTGATTTTAAAAAGTGTTGTTGGTTCAATTGGTTTGATTTTGTCTAGTGACATATCGATCCCTGTGGGTTATTTAATGCTGAAATCTAAATGTTTTTACTCAATTTTATTTTTGGGGGGAAATATTAGGCTGGTGCAAAAATAATGTCGTTTTCTCACATGTGACAAAACGACATTATTTTTGCACCAACCTAATAATAGTTTTAGTGATACAAGTCTTACTAATTAACCCATATCTAGGGGAGAGAAGAAGTGAATTCATAACTTCCCAAAGATATTTACACGTTAAGTGAATATAACAAACCCAAATAGAATTGGAACTTGGCTCTCAAATTAACAATTCTGAACCATTATCCATTACAATAGCTGCACATCTAAGCTTACAGCACCTGGTATTCTCAAGTGGCCATCCATCTAGATACTACCAGGACCGACGTTGCTTAACTTCGGTGATTGTACGGGAACTGGTGTTTCAACATGATGTGGCTGTAAGCCATAAGTGAATTACAGTAAATAACAGACAGATCAATACATTGACAAGTTCCAAAATAAAGAGTGTATCCTGATATTTCTCATCTTCATGTAAATATCATGGGCTACAAATCCTGAGTTATCTATGTATAAAGTATGAAAACAATAGAAATATACTGTATATTTTCTGTGTATAAAACAACCTTCTTAAAAATTGGGGGTCATCTTATACAACAATTCTAAAAAAGAAACCTTAAATTCTGTGTGATGTTTGTTGGTAGGCCAATAACGTACATGAAAAGATTCACATTATCAAATGAACTGATAATTCATAGCTAATGGGACAGTTCTCAGTTTTATCTTACTCGGTCCCAGTCTGTCTTATCTTGAAGTCAGGACCCTACATTTGATTATCCCAATTTTTAGTTTATGAACTTTTTGCCTTATTACTGTTAATTTATCTTGCATATATGTTTTGCTTGCTTTATATTATTTTTTGACCAGTTCTTTTCTTTTCCTTGTTGTTTATTGCAAACTGTCAATTCTGTTTATTGCGCAGTTCTGCCATTTATTTACATTTAACCATGCCATTTTTTTTACTGTTTATAATTGCAGATGATATAAGTATTTTTTTGGCTTGCACCTTCAAAAGTACTATATTAAGATAAGTCCAGAAAGATATGTAAAAATACAAGTGTTTAAGAGAAGAATATGGCAGGCAAGAATTTCTCACCTGCTTTGTTTCTTTATTCCAATAAGTCCATAGTTTTTTAGGGTCTTTGTCAACTTCACGACTAGGCACCTGCAGAAGATAAAAAAAGAAATTAAAGATAAATTGAAGTACTTATACCTAAAAGCCCTTAAATATGAAGAAATTACCTGGTATTAAGAAAACATTTGCCTTTAATATGTGAATAGAAAAATATTTTACTACAAATGCGTCCTACATAAAAAAAATGAGAGAGAAAAAAAAAGATTATGTAATAAAAAAAAAATTGAAGCTTTTAGATTTAATAAAATATAGAAAAACTCATAATTCAGCATTGAGATACTGGATTCTATAAAGCTTGCTCCGAAAGTAATGCCTTATTTTTTATCATGCTGGCATGAAAATGTGTGTGATGCAGAGTTGCATCACTGAATTTTTCCATGTGGAAAAAATTGCATTTACCTACATTAATCAATGCATAACATTTACACAGACAAAATAGTTTAGTTTGGTTAACTGGCAACAGGCAGTATGCCAGACAAAATAAAAGGAAGATATTGCTCCCCAAATGTAAGAAAAAAAAAAAAAAAAAATTTGGAAGTGATAGTATATTGGTGTGGGGAATATTTTGACACTGGTGTTGACACACTAATTTAGTTACAGAGCAAAATAAATGTTGCGGTGAATAAGATTATTACTGACCAACATGTTCTTGCTTTTCTGAGAGCATCCCATCCTTATGCAAGATAATGTCCCTTTTTATCGTGCAAAAATAGTAAAACAATTCCTCAAAGACAAAAAACACCAAAATTATCACATGGCTAATTTAAAGTACTGATCCTAAGCCAACTAAGGAACTTAATCAGCAATAATGTTAGGGCAAGGACATCAAAAAACAATGACTGATTTGTGGCAAAAACTGCAGTAGAAATAGGACAAAATCATTCATAAACAATGTGATAAATTAATCAAGTTCCGAGTTGTTGATTAAAAGCCATAGAACATAAACATATTATTAATATTTTTATCAATATTAAGTTAATAATATTAATTAAATTTACATGTGAAATTACAATTTTATTCTTAAGTTTTGGATACATTTTTTATTCAATAATTTTCTTTATCCTTAGTTTTTTTTTATGCAAATTTTCCTGAATATTTATTGCAGTTTATATCACAATTGGTATATATTTTTTTATGTTCATCCAATACAAGCCCTAGAGCCACTCAAGTTAGAGGATTGTAAGAAGGAGATGTAAAAAATGAAAACTTTTGACTTTTAAACTTTCATTCTCTAATACTGGATGCTACTGTACTTTCATACACTTTTTACAACTAATCATTTCAATGTATGGTTGTGCTAATCATTTCAAAAGTAAAAGCTTACCTTGAAGGCAATAGTTTCATAAGGTTCTGCAGCAAATAAAAGATACTGCCACTTCCTATCAGGTGGTTCAACTTTTTGTTCATAAGCAGCCATGAATCTATGGCGGGGAATGATCACATCAGCAATTTCAGGATAATCAATCTGAAGAAAAACAAAACTTTTCATCTTTTTGTAAATCAAGAGAAAATGTTCCAAAAGTTATTTAAATTACTGAAGTAATTCTTTATTGTGGCTTTTATTGTCACAATAACATTTTACCTGATCCATTTATATTGAAGAGTGACAAAGTGAAAATGTATCCTGTATTGTCGACACTGATAATGTCCCCTTATTGCTTAGCTTTTTTTCATAATTCTATGAAACTGAACAAACAGCTTAAATCCAGAAAAAAATTATAATTCTTGAGATTAAAGTTGTGTCAGCTGTATATTTATTATAAAGGAAAATGGAGTTAGCCATGTTTCTTTGCTCTATACTTAGTATGTTAGTATTGCAAGTTGCTGTCAGAGTTCAATCTTTACCTAGTACTCTAAGAATATTAGCCTTGTACCAAATTTGGTATTGTCTAACAAATGTTTAAACATTTAAACTCCTTTGTATTGTTGATGTAGCTACATTTCAAGATATCTATTCTGCAGCCTTCTTCAATTGTATAAAACAAAGAGACCAGCTTGTTTTTTTGTTTGACATAAGATGGTCATTAATGTAACAAGTGGATTGGTTCATTCCAGTAAAGTGACATATACAGACAATACCATTTGCCACTAAAATATACAACACAAAATTAACTAGAGCAGAGAAATATTAAAATTAACTAGAGCAGAGAAATATTAAAATTAACTAGAGCAGAGAAATATTAAAATTAACTAGAGCAGAGAAATATTAAAATTAACTAGAGCAGAGAAATATTAAAATTAACTAGAGCAGAGAAATATTAAAATTAACTAGAGCAGAGAAATATTAAAATTAACTGTCAAAAAGAAAAAAGGTGGTGTAATTCCTCTACATATTTTCCATTTCAATTACAGTGTGCATTTTCCACAAATATTTAAAATTTCTTAATGGGATAAAACTTAAATATAACAATTATACTACCCTATCTTTTTGGCAGTTAATTTCAATGTCTCCACTTATTCAAGTGATATACAAGTTTTGTATGGTTAAGAAATTGACTAGTCTGCTCATAAAAAAAATAAGGAAAAAAATGTGGTGGGAAGATAATTTTTGTAGATTAGCATTGGTTAAAGCTTCAAGTTACATTTGTCAGAATTCAAGAAAATTGGTTTTTATTGCTTTAGAAAGCGGTCTCTTTAATATAAAGACAGTATCAAATTGATGAACCTTTTAAAGAGTTATCTGTAGTTTGTTTTTATTTACAAATGTCAAGTTCGAAATTATGCTCGTCATTAATAACCTCGTACCACTGATGTTGTCCTTTTCCTCAATTCATAATAGTATACAGTTATCAATAAGTTTCAAATTTGACATTAATAAATAAAACCCCAAAAATATAGATAACTATAATAGATAAGTCAGGAATTGAGTTGACACTGTAGTTATATTATGAACCCATCTCCCCACCCAACCCCCAAAAATTCAATGTTTTTTTTTATTCTAATACCGTGACTGGAGAAAAGTTTATGGAATGTTACTCTACAAAAACTAATAAAACAAAAATTTTAAAAATTCTACCCCATTTTTTTTTTTTTAACAAGCAAACCAATCAATTCAAGTTTGATGTTTACAAAACTTCATTAAATATGACATTTAATTAACTTTTGTAATTACCAGATAAAGCAATAAGCATATAAGTAAAAAAAATTCATCACACATGTTCAGAATAAATGTATACTTATATACAAATGTATACTTCTTTGGACCTTGTGGATTGATACGACAGAATCACAAAGAACTGTACAAATAATAGAGACCACATCCTTTGAGGACTTTTGTTGGATAGCCCCTTGTTCTGGGGAGGTCTTGGTTGATGGTCTTGATTCACTCATAAACGTTGCCTTCTTTCTTGACCATTGATTGCCAGTTGTTTTGTTTGGAGATAAGAGAACTTCGACAAAAGGGATTTTAAATTTATGTATTTTATTAAACACATCGTGTACATTTTTAACTAGCCAGTGGGGTTGCTCTATCCCTCCGACTGGGGAGCAAGTTCCCCAACACAAAATAATATGTCTACATTCTTCGATGTGCTAAAACTTGACTCCCTGAAATCCCTTTCTATCTCTGTAACATTCCCACACTAGTTTTAACCAAATAAAAACGACTTCCTCTGTTTTCCTGTATCTGACCTCAAAGGTCAAAATGAGGGAGTCAGGAGAATATAGTTCTCTAAAAAATAAGTCTGCTAGACTATTATTTAACACTTTCAACAGCAGCAACATTTAAAATGGATAGCACTTATAACTCAAAGAGAAAATAATGAGATTTTCAAGATGTTGACATTTCAAATGGCTTCAAACAAAACGTTAGGAAAGAAGCCCCCATCAATACTAGAAAGAGCAATAATAGTGGACTTGAGAAACCTATTTTCTTAAAAAATTGTTTTAAAAGTAAGATTTTATAAATTGCAGCAGTGGCTGTTCATTCAATGAATGCTGAATGATTCCATATAAGGAAACAGCTAATATTGCCATTATATAGTTATATTATAGTAGAGATGTATTTCCTACACAATTTGCTAACATATTGATCTAATAAGTTATTAGTTTGCAACAATATGGGTGGCCTAGTGGTTAACAGCACAGAAAATGGAATCAGCAAACCAAGTACAAATTCTGCCTAGGATAGTGTTTACTTTGTATTAATACCTTGGGAAAAGGCATGAATTCACTTCTCCCCTCTAGCTATTAATTAATAACAAAGACAAATCTTTGTAGCCTTGGTTGGCAATGAAGATGAGGAAGTGAACAAATGATTTCAAGGAAATCAACCTCTAAATAAACTGGTTCCATTTCTTCCAAGTAACCTGATCAAGGATCATCATTCCCTCACAATGTTAAGCGTCATCATCATTGGCATGGTTGCAATATATCTATACCCTAGCTGAGAAACAACCTCCATCTGAAAATTTTATTGAATGTTTGGTGGAATATACACAAAATCATCCAGTATGAACTTTTAAATGATAACCAGTTAAGAGCTGAATCTTAATGCTAACAATGTTTGGCATTTGAAAACACTTGTCCTTAGTGAACAGAAAGGCGGTGGTGGGAGTGTATCATTCTTCATCATAATAATCCACATTTTCATACAGCACGAGTGACCAAAGAGTGCATAAAGGTATTCAGTTGGGGGGGGAAATGATTCATCCACTGATATTCTCCTTGACTTTGTTCCAAGTGATTATCATTTCTTTAGGAGTAAGCAAAACAATGTTCATTTACAAAGATCCACTTCAAGAAAAGAAATTGAAAATCAATTGAAGGAATTTTACAAATATAGTAGTGTAGAAAAAAAATGTTGATAGATAGAATAAGGTGAATAGATCAATGTCCAAGTGTATCTTTAATTACTGCCATATATATGTTTCTAGAACTGAAATTATCAGACAGAAATCTCATTACTACCTGAGAAAAACTTGAAATAATAAAATTTTGTTAATTATCCAATAGAAACCTTATATTCTTACCTGAAATAGTAAACTTTGCTGCATTGTTTCAGGATCTCGTTGTTTTGTTACTATAAAAATTAAGAGGAAAATAAAAATTATACTTAATCTATTTACAAGAAAGTGTTTGACAGTAAAAACAAAAAAATTAAAACAATTTGAAGAGTTAAAAAACTAAATAAATTTTGTTGAATAAAGATTTGTTTTACTGGGTAAATTTTATCCTGTATTTAACGAGGAAAAACAAATTGATAAATATTAAGTGATATCCTAAAAGATAAAATTTTTTAATAAATACTTATTTAAATCTTTTCAGCTTTCAAACAGAACATAGTAAACATTACAACATAAAAACAGAATCTGTTTGTTTATAAACAGTAAGTCAAGCAAAAGTCTCTCATTATTGTTTTTTTTTATATAAATAACCCACTTAACTGTGTCAAGAGAATTTCAGTTGCTGTTTTCTGCACATGATAAGTGAAACTGTTAATCTTTCATTTTTTTTTCTTACTTGAATACAATTTTAAATATTGCAAACCTTGCTTAAAAAAAACAAAAAAAAAAATAAAATAAAGAGAGGGATGTTAAAAAAAAAAACAAAACAAAAAAAAAAACTTTTCAGTGGTAAACAGTTCTAGAAATTATTTCAGCACTTTGAATGGATTCCAAGATCTTGAAAGCATTATCAAGATTGGTTTTCTTTATTTAGACAACAAAAATTCTATTAAAACTAAATTTATTTTACTTCTAATAACTGATCACTCTGCTTTCGAAGTATCGGGTGTATTTGTTTGCTCATTATCCAATAAATAATCAATTGAGACTTTGTTAATAAATTCTTCTTCGTTATCAAATGATAAATAGAAGCTTGATTGGTTATTTTCACCAAGATATCTGGGTAGCTTTTTAATAATATCTCACTTTGCCATTTTTGAAGGGAGGATAAAAATTTGAAATTACCCTTTCTGACCAAATTGGTTTGAAGGAAGGAGTGTTTATTTGATACACTGACTGATATTTTAAGCACATCCTAATAGACTGTAAAAAGTACAAAAACACATGCAACAAATACTATGATGTACAAAACTTTACCATGCTTTTCAAAAAATATGTTTCTCAAATAATAGGCTACCTGAAAGAAGTAGACTGCTTCCAACACTTATAGAAGAAAGCACAATACATTATTTATATATTAAGTTGGTGCAAAAATAATGTCGTTTTCTCACAAAGTTGAACGTCAAAAACAACATTATTTTTGCACCAACCTAATATTATATCTCTTTAAAAAAAAAAAAAAAAAAAAAAAAAAAAAAAGAACAACACATACATTTACCCTGAAACTTTGAAAGTATAAAATTGCAAACAAAACATCTGTGGTTAAAGCCATAAAATTGTGTACAAAATATTTCAGCATTGAGTGGCCCATGGAGGTTGTCATGCTGCTGAACAAAATCAACTGTTCCAGCATTAATGATCCATGGTGGTTAATATGCCAGTTAAGTAACCAATCAATCACATTGAATTAGTTATTATGTATGTAACTGATGGAAATTTCCATTATTTACAACTGAGCCACAGAACTGCAATGACTAAAATTCCTGATATCCACAGTTAATGGATTAATTATTTAAAAAGACAATTAAAAAATATCATGAACAATTTCATAAAATCCTCTTAAAAATAAAGCATTGTAATTAAGTAATATTACAAAAGGGGGCACTTCACCATGGAGTAGTGGTTAGCAAGCATGTCTTATAAACTATAGCTACTGTAGTGAATTCAGTCTTCACTGGGTGCCTCAAATTTGTAGGCTTATGTTAGACAATTGCACAAGTATTAAAAACTGTCAACAAGGTGATTTAATCTTTGGCCATCCAATAAGTGACAGATATGGGTTAGTAATGAAGCAGTATATTATTTTAGACTAGGTACGTCCACTAGGTCACGTAAAAAAGCGGCATATCACGATTAAAAATGACTCATAAATCAACGAAAACAAAAGTTTTGTCTCAATATGTTTATGTTGTTATGAAAGAGGAAAGACCAAAGTATTTTTGAAATATTTTTTGAAATTTTTTACTCCTTTCTAACACGTAGAAAATTTTGGTTAAAAATTATGTTTTTTTTTACGACAGCGCGATAAGACTAAAAAAAGGTTTGTTTTATTTTGCGCTTTTCCCGAGGAAAACACACATTAATTAGGAAATTCTTGCAAAAATCAAATAATTGTTGGATTTTAATGAAACTTTCAGGACTTATTCAGAAATGAATGAAATTATTTAAAAAATTTTTGTTTTCAGAAAATCTTGTTAAAAAGAGATTTTTTTTTTTAACATGTTTCCACCCACTTACATATTTTCATGAAATTTCGAGAAATTAAATCCGAGTTCCCGGGATTTTTTTTATTAGTTATAAACAGGAATCATTGTAGAAAGTAAATCACCAATTTTTTTTTGTAAAACATTAACTACTTTATAGAAAATCAGATTTGAATTGTAAAAAAAAAAAAAAAAAAAAAAAAAAAAAAAAAATGTAAAAAAGTATGACATTTAATTAATTAGAAAAGCTTCCACCTGTTTTTGTAGATATGTTATACTAAGGACATTATTTTGTGAAGAAATAAAAAATTTGATGAATAATATATTTTTTGCAAATTTTTTCCAGATTTTAAAAATTTATTCATTAACGTCTTAATACTTCAAAAATCGTTTAAAATTATTTATTTCTTTGGTTCACGCAATGTAATGATAACGTTAATGAAAATGTAAATTTAGGAATCGAACTTTGAAAAGCACATAACACCCGTTTAAACAGAAATAATTTTAAAATAATTTTAAAAATAAATTTTTATTGAAAAACGTTCATAATTTCTATGTATGGAAATGTATACGCGACATAATCCTTAAAAAGTTCGCATGATTTGTGTCGTCTGATTATTTCTCTTCTCTGTCCAAGAATTATCTAATTAATAAAAAAGTTTAAAGAATTACCTAAATAATAAAAAAAAGTTTAAAGAATTACCTGAATAATAAAAAAAAGTTTAAAGAATTACCTAAATAATAAAAAAGTTTAAAGAATTATGCATTTAAAAAATTTAAACAATTATATAATTAAAAAAATAAAGAATTAGTATCTAATAAAAACTTCAAACAATTATCTAAAAAAAAAAAAAAAAAAAGGTTAAAAAATTATTATCTAATGAAAAAGTTTGAATAAGAAAAGTTTATATACAATTATCTAATTAATAAGAAAAGTTTAAACAATTATGTAATGATTTAAAAAATTGTCTCATTAAGAAAGTATAAAATAAAAAAAATAAAAAAATAGTACATAATTGCTGAATAAAAATGTTAATATTTAAAAAGTACTAGTTAAAAACGAAAAACCGCGTTCGCCTAATTTAAAAATTTGTCAGTTTTGATCATCCATAGCTGTCTGTCATCGCCTCGTCAATTGTGAAATCGATAAAAGACATGCAAAAATTTCAGACACATCGTTATGAAATGTTTAGATACTGTTTGTTTCATATCAGATTATTTTAACTTTAAATTTTCTAATTTTACTCAAATAACGTGTCAAAAATATATAAATTTATTTTAGGAAGAAGTTTAAATTCAAAATTTTGTTTTACAAATTTCTTAAAATTTAAGAAAATGGCCGCTTTTAAGAAAATTAAACAAAAATCGAGCATATATTTGACATTCCAATCTATATAATTTCTATCTAAAAGACTTCAGAATATTTTACTTAGTGTAAATAATAAATTTAATGCTTTAGCTTTCAATTAATAACAACATATTTAAACAAAACTTTGTTTTCGTTGATTTATGAGTCATTTTTAATTGTGATATGCCGCTTTTTTACGTGACCTAGTGGACGTACCTATTTTAGACTAGAAATAATCTTTAATATCAAAGTTTCCAATCAGTCAACAACAGCTCGTGTGTTTATATATCCTGAGTCAGAGATCCTTTATCATAGCTTAACAATGTGTATCTGCTACAAGTGCTAAACATGATAACTACTGAAGAAAACTGAGGTATTTATTAAAGCCTCATCAAAAAATTAAATCTGGAGAAAAAAAAAGAAAATTCAAGTATTTTTATTATTCAACAGGAGGTCTGCTTAACCAATAAAAGGCAAAAAAACACAATACAATTTTCTATTCTCTTCTCTATTTCCTTTTCTGAGGAAGCTTAAATAAAAGGGAAACATGTTAAATTTATAAACATTTCCTATTTGTTCCTTATCATATATATATATATATATATATATATATATAGATAAGGAAATATCTTGCCTTATGTCATTAATTAATTCCAAAAGCCATGACGTAACCAAATTTTTGGCATAAGATATGCCTTAAAACTACTAAAACTAGCATAAATGACTTCCAAAAAATGTAACTATTGATAAACCTTAAAGAAGACTAAAACATATTTTCGCCATTTTTGAAAAAGAATAAAGAATAATGAATAGAATTAATAAAATTATATTATTTACATTGTGATTCATTGCTAAAAATGACTTAAGTATGACAACAAAAACCTTGTAATTAGCATAAACAACACATGGAAGAATATTACTCTTGTGTAGACACTAAGAGAATAGCTTCTCTATTTGTTTATTGTTAAGTTTTATGTATTCTATTTAAATATTTTTAAGGAGAAATTTATTTATTTCATATACTTTTATTATGACATAAGTGACGTTGCCGAGTGAGGTAACACTGGTCATGATGTACAATGAATAGAAAAATAATTCCAGAAAAGTGGCATAAAGGCAAATTTGTAGTAGGCTAAAATGATATGTAAAGCAGGGTATATATATATATATATATATATATATATATATATATATATATATATATATATATATATATATATTGTATAAATTATCCATGCATAAATAATCCTGTTATTTCTAACAAGTATTATGTTAGTTTGTTTTAATAAGTCTTGAATAAAATAGCAATAAAATACCTTTATAACCAGGCCGTCCAATTTTAACAAATTTTTTAATTTCAACTTTAGCCTTTTCTGGTGCTGGTTGTGCAGGTGCTTCTTTGGCTTCTTTTGCTGCACGCCGAGCTCTGGCATTGAACAAAAAAAGCATTGGTCAAATGAAAATAAACCCACATAGCCTTGGTTTGCATATTTTAAAGAATTCTTAAATTATGAAATAAATAAATAAATAAAAAAAAAGGTAATTTTCAATGTGATTTAAACTCACATTCCCAAAATTCCAGTAGCTTATTTTTCATAGAGGATACTTTAACCAATTCAACCACAAGAAGCCTATTGGTAGACAGTAAAATTTGGATACATTTATAAATCCACAAAAATGAGGCTACATTTACAAGACAGGTACTATTAAATTTTGAATTTATTTTCTTCTCATTAAGAGATCAAGTAAGCCAAGCTTATTTTAAAAGTAACCCAAAAAGAGCTCAGTGAGGTAACCATGACCTAGTCATATATTGTTACCTCTCTTTACCACATCATTTCAGGCCATATCAATCTTAAATTATTTGGAACCTAAAATTTTCTTAAGTTTTAGATATTTTTTTCCTCCATTTTGTTTTTATAACAACTTTCTCAGTCAAATACTCTCCAACTGAGGTTGATTCATTAAGGTATTCTCCAAGAAATACAAGCACTGGATCAGGAGACAAGCTGAATTTCATTGGAATTTCCATTTTTTTTTTCTTTTTTTATTCTGATTCCATGCTTAATTAACTCTTTGAGCCCAGTGTTCCTGAAAAATTTTAACCCTTCAAAATTTGCAAATAGTTGGTATGTAATGTTTAATGGTAGATATAAAAATAGTTACACATGTTTATCCACCATTCAACTGGTGGCTCAGCATTAAGTCATTTTTCTCTATCACTGTTTAACTGGTGACTGGGCATTACATCATTTTTCTCTGCCACCAGTAAAGTGGTGGTCAGGGATCAAAGGGTTAACAACTGAATGACAGTCAACTTAATGAGTTGTGATAAAAAATAAGAATAAAATATCAAAAAATAATTATTCAAACCATTTATTTACAGCTGTAAAGTGTCGATCAGCTTTCTTTTGTAATAAAATTTGTGTTTTCTCAAAGTTATTCAAATAAACATGTCCAACAGAAAGTATAATTGAAAAGAATTTACACTTTGATTTGACAAGCAAAGCTACAGTTACTGAAATTTGTATTTAAATTAGTTTGCTGGTTGTTGGTTGCTTTGTTTTATGGCATATCAACCTCAGTGGGTCATTTAATGCCAACAAATTTTTTAAATAGATTCATAGCGATAGTTTGGTAAAAAGGGGTGTGTACATATATATTTGAACCATTTTTCAATTACTCATATTTTTGAGTACAATCCAACTTTTAGAAAATTTACTCTGGTTTTACTTTCCTAAAAAGTTTTTCAAATACTTTTTTCCTCGAAAATGTATAGCTGGTAATATATTTTTCAAAAATATATTGAATGGGAATATTTTTTTTCCTTCAAAAATGTATAGCTGGTAATAAGTTTTTGAAAAGTATTTCTGGTATTAAAACCTATTTTTACATTTTCAGTTTCGGGGTTAACTATTTGCCCATAGCTGGGACCCTAACAAGTGCTACCACCCCGAAATTAGTTTGCCGAGAAAGAGAGAGATTGTCATGGTATTCTTTAATCAGTCAGCATTTCTATTTTGAAACAAAGTACCATCAGATAGACTGTGTGCATATGAAATCAAAATTTTATCCAGATTATGATTACAAATAAAGAATTACAATTAAGTATCTACACAAAGGCCACTGAACAAGTATAAGCAAATGTTTGTACACTTTATAAACATTTAATAATTTTGCTTCTATCCATTTGTTCATCTTTACGAGGGATCTGCTAGATGATCACTCACAGATTTTTTTTTTTTTTTTTAAATCATCATCTAAAATAGATATAGATATCATGTTTTTAATTTCTTTATCGAAATTAATTCACAGCAACATTCAAATGAAACATTTACAATTTACAACATAGTACAAGAAATTGCATTTTCATTTTTCATATAACATGACGATCACCTTTAAAGCCAAATGCACACAAAATCTAACAGAAAATTTTAATTAAAAAGCCTTCATGCAATTCAACTTTGTTATAAATCTCAACAGTAGCTACAAATGCAGGTTGCTGTAAAATAGCAATTTGTGTCTATAAATTTTACAATTATTACTTGTGGTATTTTTTTTTTTAATGTCATGATGTAGTCTACAAATGTTATCAAAAATGATAAAAATATGTATACTAAACAAATATAAACATATGATAATATGTGCCAACATGATGTCACCTAGAGAGTAACTATTTGTTAAATTAATCAATGAAAGATTAATTTATATTTAAATGAAAGATGATTCAAGAAAGAATAAAAATGTATAATCATAAATAAAACTTACAAGTTTGCTTGATGTTTCTTTCCTTGAGTGTGAGCCAAATAACTGCCCTAAAAATGAAATAAATTCCAATTAGGATTCAAAAAAATGAGAACAATGATTAGAATCACAAATTCTAAAATTACAATAATTAGAAAACTTGCAAAACAGACATATTTAACACAATATACTAAAAACAAATCTATACATTAATTTAGCTTATACATTACTCACTAGACCAGAATTTCTCAACCTTTTTACCCTTGCATAACCCTTAAAATAAATTACATGTCTCAAGGAACCCCTACACAAAAACAAAATTATATACCATATCTTTTTCATTTTATTTTCATCATAGTTCATGTGGTAAATATCATAGAATATATTTTTGAATAACTGGTTTAAGGAAAAATTAATACTTCTTTGTCAAATTTTTTTGGTAATGCTAAATAAAATTCATACTGTCTGTTTATAATACTTCATCAGAGTGTTCTTATTCACACAAAAAAAAAATTCTTCAATAAAATAGTAACCTGCACTAGATAATACTTCAATAAAATAGTAACCTGTACTAGATAATACTTCAATAAAATATAGCAAAATAAAAGTTAAAAAAAGATCAATCATAACAATGGATGATACTTTTTAAAATATTGCTTTTTTTTCTTTTTAAAATAACCATTTGAAGAATAAAAAATATGAAAACATTTGAACTGAATCTTTTTAATTAAGGCTTTCCAATGAAAGTAAAATATATGCAGTGAAACTCCAATTTAATGCATATTTGGATATAGGGGTCAAAGCTCATTTTGTATTTTTTCCCCCCCATTCAGGATAATATTTTTCTCATTATTTTTATTAAAATCCTGATTTAATCTGACTCCACATTTTCTCAGTGGCATTTTATAGACATCAATAATCACATTATAAAAGGGTTACATTATACCATAAAGTTTTAAAGTATTGAAAGATGCTATTGGTTGAGAGAAAAATGATACTTCAAAATTGAAATATCTGAACCTATATGTTAATGACTAAAGACTTGGTAAAGTGCAAGCATATTTTATTAGTTGTTTTTCTATGTACTGTGTCCCTTCAGGACGTTGGCAAACATGGCTCTCCACAATTTCCTGTCCTTTTTAGCTCTTAATAAATTTTGTCCTTTTGTTATCTGTCCTAAACCGTGTTCTGCCATCCATTTACTCAAACTCACCAAGTAGCTTATGCATCGTTTTCCTCTGTCCCTCTTGCCTTCAATCTGTCCTGTTAGTATCAAAATTTTCAAGCCCTCTTTTCTCATTATGTGCCCCAGAAATTTCAACTGTCTCTTCCTGATGTGAAGTATAAGAATTCTGCTTGTTTCCATTTTCTCTAAAATTTTGTTGTTGATCACATTTTCTGTCCGTGGTATCCTTAGTATCCTTCTGTAGAACCACATTTCTGTTGCTTCAAGTTTCTTCTTCATCTGTGAGGAGATTGTCTGGCATTTACTGCCAAAAAGGAGGACTGATATTATGCAACAGTTCAATACTTTTTTCCTGTTTTTTAATAGTTTGCTTAGTTTTTAGAAGGTATCTTTCACTATCCCAATGTGCCTTAGGATATCAATGTCGCACTTTCCATCGTCTGTTACATGCTTTAAATTCTTGTATTAGGTTGGTGCAAAAATAATGACATAATAATGTCGTTTTTGACATATTTTTTAACGTCAAAAAACGACATTATTACGTCATTATTTTTGCACCAACCTAATACTTGTTTTATTCTGGTAATTTGTAATTTGCATGTTGGGCTGTCCCTTTTGCTAACAACTATACATTCTGTCTTCTTACATTTGATGTTTACTCCTTTTTTCTTGCTTTCCTTCACTACCTTCTGTAGGAGCTTTTGTAGTTTCCTTTCTATGCCTGCTATCAACAGTGTATCATCTTTCCATCTTGTGGCCACCAATAATGAATCTTGGTTGAAGTCCTAATTCTCTCAGAATTGTTTCACTGTATAGGTTGACTAAGTCCAGTGAGAAGACACTAACATTACATATTTACTGAATTCATTTACTATCCATATGCAAGCAGTTCCAACAGGTTTTTGTGACATACTTTATCAAATACTTTTGCATAATCTATAAAACAGGTACACATCCTTCTGCACTTGTATTGCTCTTTCTGATATCACTCTGAGCATAAATATCGCATTCCTTGTACCAGATTTGTTATTGTCCTATTTCTGGTCTAATTCTGCTGCATACTATTCATCAGGATTCAGATGATAAGTTTTGTTATGTAGCTCATTAGGCTGATTATCTAATGGAGTTCATTCACATTTGTTTGCAGCTGGATTCTTAGGC
This sequence comes from Acanthosepion lycidas, assembly GCA_963932145.1. Classification (NCBI taxonomy): domain Eukaryota; kingdom Metazoa; phylum Mollusca; class Cephalopoda; order Sepiida; family Sepiidae; genus Acanthosepion; species Acanthosepion lycidas. The sequence continues at coordinate 19,179,954 of OZ010588.1, forward strand.
AGTGCTATGGAAATGGATTTACTTAGGTCTTCCAGTATATCACCACTGTTGTATATTTCATTTATTATGTCTGTAATCTGTCAATACCAAAATCATCTAAGGCTGTTAGTATCTCTATTACAACTCTATCTGGTCGAGCTGCTTCATTTCTGTTCAATTTGGCCAGTGCTGATTTCATTCAAATTTTAGTTCTCTTTTGTTGTGGAAGAGTTCCCCAATGTATTTGTCCCATCTCTGAAGTATTTTTACTTTCTCTAATATCAGTGGATCCTTGGATTTTATGCAGCCTGTTGATAATCATGTCTCTTGTCTTGTTCATTCTCTTATTTTTTATGCATATCTGTTTTAAACGTGATACACTCTTTCTATTTCTGCACATTTTTCATCGAGCCATTCTTCATTAGCCTGTCTGCATTTGTTCCTAATTTCTTTGTGTACATTTCTTTGTGTAGATTCCTATATTCTGTGCCGTATGTTGGCATTGCTTTTCATTACCTTTGCATCATATTGAGAATTTCATCCTTCTATTCTTTGGGATGATCTTAATTGCTGATGTTACAAGAGCTTCTCCTAATGTTTATCAGTTTGAGTTTCCATTCTCATTTTGTCCATGGTATCAGCTTTTCACACTGTCTCTATATTTCTACTTCAGGGTCATTCAGGAGTCTGTCATATCAGAATTAGTGTGCTGCCTTGGCCCTCTTCAATTTCCATAGTTTACATATTACTGGAAAGTGATTGTTCCTGCAGTCAGCACATAGATATATTTTGCAATGTAAAACTGCATTCCCAAATCTCTTATTGACAGTTATAATAGAGTTTGTTTAATGTTTTTCCTCTTGGGGTTCTCCATGTCTATATGTTCTTAAAACCAGGTGTTGGTTACAAACTGATCATTCACTGTGCATCATTGGACCCATTTTTCTTTGTGCTCATTACAAGTCCCTAGTCTGAATTTACCAATTATTTCACCATCTCACTCATTGCCTACTTTGGTATTCAGGTCTTCCATGATGATTGCAATTTCTTGTGATTTGGATTGAGCCTTGGCATTGTGTAGCATACAGTAAAACTTTTAGTGTACAAATATGGCTGAATAAATGACACTTCATTTTCAAATGTGAAGCATGGTTCTAACTCACAAACTTCAATAAACTTGCTTCAGATGCCAATCTCAACCTAAGCAAATATATGTTTATATTTTGTACAAACTTTATGAAAATTTACTATAACAGTCAGTTAAGTGTCATACACAATACATGCTTGGGTGATCATGTCTTTTTCAGTTCATGATTGACTAGGCAGTATAAATCTATAATAAAAACCTTTTTAAAATCTTTAATTAAAAAAGGTAATAAAATTTAAGCTATTGACTTTTACAAGACAGTTGAAAACATGTAAAAATTATTTTTTAGGCATGTTTCTAAAAAAAGATTTTTGTTTACATTTTCTGAATGTAAAGACTAAAAATTGGATACAGAAAGCTTTATCATAATACATTTTAATAAGCTGAATGAAATAAAATAAATTCATTTCAACTTCCAAATTTTTCTATCATTCAAAATAAATGTAAACAAACATTTATACTTCATTTATTAGTTTCAAGGCAATATAGAATAGCTGCTCTTCTTGTTAATTCATTTTTGTTCAACAGTTAACAATGATCTTTTAGATAAAATTTTATCAAATCTCTAGATCTACTAGAATAAAACTTACCTCATTGTTATGAAGTGTTAAGCAGAGTTTACATTCATAAGAACCCAAATGATTTTTCATGAAATAAGGATCCTGTAAAAGAAAATGGATGAGAATAATTTTACAAATTAAAATGTATAAACAAGTCAGCAACTGCCAATCAGATCATAGAGAAACATTGATATTTTAAAAACAAAATCTTTCTATTGTTTTAATGAATTTATGCAAATTTTAGAAAAGTAACAAAATTAAAGGTATTAATCATTATGAACATCTTTACATTGTGAAAGACAGAATTTTGAATAAAGAATAAAATTAATATTTTAAAATGATGTACATTTGAGAATATATGGGGTCCCCCCATATATTCTCAAATGAAAATAACTTTTGTTGAAAATATATATTTTTTTTTATTTAATCCAAGCAACCTTCAACCTGTAAGCAGAAGGAATGGTGTGCTGGATCTTAATGTAATCTGTGATCCATGTGTGTGTGTGTGTGTGTGTGTTTTTATATATATATATATATATATATATATATATATATATATATATAAAAACAATGCAATTCTGCTTATTGAAGTATGTTTTTATTTTACTTTATTTCTTACAGTATAATTAATTTGATCAAGCTCTTAAAAACAAGAAATGCTTTTTAAGTACAAACATTTTCAAATTTTTTGTTTTTGATACAGAGTTTTGAAAAATTTTAAATATTCATACCTAAAAATTTCATGAAAATATTTTTTGACAATATAACTTATGAAAACTGTCATTTAACAATATTCTAATCAATAATACATTTAAACAACAATTCAGTTTAAACACTATTCATTGAAATAACATTTTTAATCAAGTAAAACAAAAAAAGCTTTAAATTTTAAGTGTCAACTACGGTTTTAAAAGCTTAATTACTTCTATAATAATAAAATTAGTAAACATAAATAACATTATTATTGCTTTGGAACGGTAATTTTTTTTCATCTTAATTTTTATCTGTTTTTATTGTAACTTACATGTGCTGGCTGACAACCAATGACAGCAAATTACATAAAAAATACAGCAGAGTAAATTTCCAGTGATAATTTTTTTTTATTACTGTTCACCCAATACAAGGCCTATGTGCCACTCAAGGTAGAGGGTTATGAAATTGGGATGTTGTAAGGTCATATAGAGAGGAAACAAGGGTTGCATATTATGAGGCTATATAGGATATATAATAGCTAATCATCTATTCGAAGAGGTTAAGATTGTAGTGATCAGGGCAGCTTCCTCTTGAGAGTCCATTCCCCATTGCAACAGTTCTGTGGAAGAAACTGTCCAAGTGGAACTTACTCTTCACTAATGGAATATGAAAGGAATGAAGATGAGTCGGCTACATGTATGTATCAAGGCAGGTCCCAGCTGTGAAGGTCTCAATGTATGGAACCAAGGAGTGTAATTTGCCCAAGCACATGCTCTGAAAACAGCGATAGAGCAGTGAGAGGCTAGAGGTTAAAGGGTGGAAAACAATTTATCACCTACAAGGTTGCATAAATATTTTTGAACTTAGTCAAACATGGAAAGTGAGGACTGGGCAGCTCAGGCCCAGATGTGGCATCAATATTCCATTTTCAGTTTGAATTGGTTCTTGCAAAGATAGAATCTTATTTTATTGATTTTTAGTTGCATTTAAGTGCAACCTATTCTGACCATCAGTATATTATTATTAATAATAATAATGGTTAAAAAGCTTACTCTTAAAATAAAAAATAAATAATGCTAATATTGTTGAGATGTAATGTCAGCATGTTCACTCTCAAAACATTTTGTAGAAGTGGAAAAAAATCTTACTAAAATATCTCTACAGTTTAAATGTACCTCAAAGGATTTTCCATGACAATAAAATAAATATATTCAATCTGCAATCATGATGACCCATCATAAAGATATTTTTGAAATATAAAATGAAACATAAGCTAAAAATATAATTCAGAGAGACAGTAATTCTATTAAAAAAAGATAAAAGGCTATTATTTACCTTGTTTAAGTTGATAGTTTCTAAAGCCAACTGTCTCATTCGCTCACGGCGATCGAGGCTGGTTTCAGAGGCCGAGGCCACTCCACCTGTGCCAGTTTTACCTCCTGGCCGGTGTTGCAAATCCATTTTTGGTTACTGGTATCTGAAAAATATCAAATGGCTATATTGTAAACATTTATGAATCTGTTACCTTCATAACAGAAAAAAAAATATTCAATTGCATCAATACAATTATAATATGTCAACAGCATTTTTTTTTTAACAATAATGTTCACTGTGTACAAGGCCCAAGAGCCACTAGGTATAGTGTGTTACAGAGTAAGAAGTAAGGGGTACATTTTATGAGGATATGTGGGGAAGATAATTGTTAACTCTAGACTTGAAATGGTTAAGAGTGTTGTCATTGGGGAAACATCTTCTTGGGAGTCAGTTACATCAAGTAGCACTCTGTAGGAAGAAGCTGTTGAATATAAAGGGCATGAAGGTAGTTCACTACAACGTGCATGGCATGACGGATCTTAGATGTGAAGATTAGAACTGGTGGAACTAAGAAATGGTGTTCATCTGAACACTTTCCATGGAAATAGCAATAATGTAGTGAGAGGCTTGCAACGTTTCATCTATGGAGGAAAGGGGTTGGAGGGTGAAATATAATTCATCACCCATAAGGCCACATAAAAGCATATTGGAAAAGGAAGAGAAAGATAAATTAATGAATAGAATTTATGAATCTTTTTTACCGCATCATCTGCAGTTAATGTTATATAATTCTTCTAACAATCATTTGAACCATTTTTTTTCTTTTCTTTCAAATCCATTCATAATCGGATAAGAACAAATATGGAAGAACCTGCAAACAAATCACTCAATGACACACAGGTAACAATTTCCTTAAAAACAACAATCCAAATTGTCATAATGAATTGAGAAGTCAGTTCTTGAAATAACTAAAATCATAATTGCTTATAAAAAGACCCCCGAGTCCGGGCAAAACTCCATAGTACTATAGAAAATAAATTTATTCATGAAACAAAAAAAAACAATTTTTGTTGGCCTGTCTCTAATGGAATTGTACACACATTTTATTGGTACTGTAATAATATTTTTAGAGGAAAAATTTATTGTCTATAGTCCTTCCTGAATAGTACATATATTCATTTATTTATATATTTAAAAAGTGAAAGAGCAATAAGTGTTATTTTATTTACAACTACTTTTCTTATACATGACAACTGACAAACATCATCAAATGGACTGGCAAAAGTTTTGCTCAGACCCAGGGGTCGGTCAATGACCGGATCAAGTGTAAGCTGCTTGTTGAGCAAGCCACCATGCAGTGCCCTTATGACTCTAGTCTAGATATGATCAATGGAACGAGAATAGTCTACCTCAATAGATTTAAAGGGTTCAGTTCGGAATTACCTACGGTCTACGGCTACGCAGATTGATTATAACAGTTGAGGAGGGCCAGAGAGTACAATGACTGAAGTGAAAACTGAAAAGTGTTACAATAAAAAGAACACAGATGAGGACAATAACCCGAATCGAATACAAATAATACTAGTGTAGTGTAACAAACTGTTAGACCTCAAAATCAAAAATGAAGTTTTTACAATTCAGATATAAGATGACAGAAAAATTAAAAACTAGTGCCTTATCTGCTATTATTCACCATGTACTTTAATTACACTTCCTAAAAAACTAATCAACAATGACGAAATTAATGGCTTTCAAATTTCATTGTTTTATCCAGTCTTAAAATTTCTCGCCGGTAAGACCGACTGACCATTTTCTCAAATTCTCCAAAGTCAATAATTTTAATTTTCAGGTGTCATTCTCTCTTGTCTCTAAATTAAATTATGAATACAATCGATTGGTTTTGCTTAGACACAACACTAAAACAGTAATTAATTGTTAGTCAACATTATGAGCAATTTCTTTAAATAGCTGATGGATTTTTAAAAATATTTTTTGAGACTCTTACTGAGGCACTTAAATTTAAATTTTTCCTGTAAGAAAAAAAAAACAAGTTACTTAGTAAGCGGACAATAAATCGCTACTACATCTTCTGAGAATGCCCGGTAAACAAGACGACCAAAAAAACAATAATATTTAATTTACATTATTACTGTAATTGTTTTTTTTAATGTAGTTAGTAATTGAGTAATAAAAAAAACTTTTTTTTATTACACTAAGAGTCAGAAAAACACCAAAGAAATGATCGCTTGTCGGTCTTGATATTTTAAAAATAAAATGCAGAATTTAAAATCATTTCTTTGATCGAATTTTGTTTTGTAACTAGTTTTAGTACGAAAAAAAAAAAAAATCAGATTTAAAATAATAATTCCCCTACATATATGTATTGTAAAATAATGAAATGTTTTGCTGACTTTCAAATTAACCGTGTTATTTTTATTGGACCAATATTACTGTTCAGAAGACATGAAGTATTAAGAATTCTTTAAATGAAAATAGTTTTAGTTTTCTCATACCTACCAATATGGAAGAGAAAAATGCATGCAGTCAAAGCTTCAAGATGCCCAGTTTTTTACTAATTCAAATGAAATGGATATTTTTACCCTTTAAACTTAACTACTGTATCAAATAACACGACAAACACTGTGTACAATACAGTCGCGAAACATCAAACTTTGCTTACGTCAGGGATATTATTTATGAAAGAGTACTTTAAAGCTGTGAAAATGCTCTTAAATTAAATCCTAAAGTTTAAAGACTAAAGCCAAAACAACTTTTTCTTGGAACTACGAACAAAAAAGCGGGTAAGCGTGGGGCGAGGAATCAACATTTTTATTGTTCGAAAAACTGTCGAAGGTCAGTCGCTGATTATAAAATCCCGCTTTTATCATAATGTTCATATTATAAAATAAGTAAGCGGTTATCCAGAAAAAATATGTGATATCGAACTCACCTATTCAGATTTCAAAAATGGATCTTCAACCTAATCACTCTCAGAATAATAGACCTGCTTTTTCAAACACCGGTGCATACGCGGAAGTTGAATTGTGGGATTTTTTTTTTTAAACACGTGTTTCCGGTGAACAACCAAATGTACAATTTGAACTCTTCTTTTAAGAAGAATCTTTCTCACTCTCTCACTTAAAAAAAAAAAAAAAAAAAAAATCATGTTTTCATTAAAAATAAAAATAACCCTCTGTAATATTTACTTGGCATGCATTTGATAACTTAGTTTGATTTTATCGAAAATTCAATACCTTATCGTTCATTTTTAAAATTATAAAATAAAAAGACATAGAAGCTTTCAAAATAGTGATCTTGTAAGCTATTGAATAATTGATAATTATTTCTTTCCTTACTGGCATTTTCTATTGCTAACTATTTTTTTGAAATTTGTAATGCCCAATAAAATTAATAATTAAAAACAAAAATCTAATTTAATAGTATAAAGAATATGTCATAAATTTTGATCACATAAGACAAAAATGCTAAAATTATATAAATATTTTATGACAATTTAAAAAATGTTCTGATTTCACAAAGTTACTAACATTGTGTCAAAGTACTAAAATAGTCATATGTCAATAATTTGCTAAATGTTATTTGTTATTTTGTGTTAATTTCATATTGTCCTCAAATTGGAGACTATATTGTAAAAAGCGTTATTAGTTAATAATACAAAATAATTAAAGATAATAACTAATTAAAAAAGGGTAACTAAATATTATAATCGTCTAAGTTTGTCTTATATACATATTTTTTATAGAAGTGTATTTTAAAGAACACCTGACAAAACTTGTTACATTTGTGAGTAAAAATTTCTATTTTTAGAATTGGCTGTAAAAGTCTACTAGAAATCTATCAAGATGGAAAAATATCTCAAGCCAGAATACCTAGATCTAGACCTGAATAAACCTGACTCAGCCGACACATGGCGACACTGGAAAAGATCCTTCCATATCTTTCTTGAAGCAGCCGGTGAAACACAACAACAGACTCCACTGACAGACAGGCTGAAACTGAATTTACTTATCAACCTTGTCTCTCCCACTATCTTTAAACACATCTCTGACATGGACGATTACAATTCAGCCATGGACGTTCTGGAAGGAGTGTTTGTGCAGCCTAGAAATACTATCTTCTGTAGGCATCTGCTGGCTACTTGTCATCAACAAACTGACGAGAGTGTAGACCAGTATTTGCAAGCTTTAAAGAAACTCACCAAGGATTGTGAGTTGCAGGCTGTTACAGCAATACAGGCGAAAGACGAATACATACGAGACGTGTTTATAAACGAAATTTCATCTAATCACATCAGACAACGACTCCTGGAGAACAAAACAGTAGATCTAGGCACTGCTTATGACCAGGTACTAACACTTGAGATGGCACAGAAACAATTAGCATCCTACTCTCAACAGAACTCACTAAACGCATCTGTCTCTACTGCTCAAACTGAGGTAACTGATGATGACGATCAGCCTGGGTGCTATGAGAAACATACCGTAACCACCATCTCTGGACAAAAATGCTTCTTCTGCAGGAATCAGAGACATGACAGAATTAGATGCCCTGCCTGAAACTCCATTTGCAAACATTGCCAAAAGAAAGGACATTTTGCTTGTGTCTGCAGATCACCTACTGCAGCTGCTATCAACCACGGTCGGTCTATTCTTGCATCTTCCATTCCATCTTATAATTTCTCAGAGAGTCTATCTTGCACGACATTGCATGGAAAAATCAAAGGCAAGTCTCTAAAAATACTTATTGATACTGGCAGCTCAGAAAATTTTATTAATTCTTACGAGGTTAAAAGGCTCGGATTGGCAATCTCGTCAAGTTCAGAAAGAATTTTTATGGCTAGCAGTTCCCATTCATCCTCTACTCTTGGACATTGTATAGTATCCCTCAATCTAAGCGGTAGAGAGTACAGTAATGTCAAGTTGTCTGTTATGGCTAATTTATACTGTGATGTCATTCTTGGGCATAATTTTCTACGTCAGCATTCTTCAGTGAAAATACCTTTCGGGGGACTGCTTCCACCTCTCACTGTTTGTGGACTAACTGCAATTAACAATGTCCCTTACCCCTCTCTGATTGCAAATCTAACTTCTGACTGTCATCCAATACCAGTAAAATCCATGAGACATAGCCTACCTGACACTAAATTCATTCGTTCAGAAATATCGCGGATGCTGAAGGAAGGAATTATAGAGCCAACTCAATCGCCATGGCGAGCCCAAACTCTGGTAGTGTCTCCTGAAAATCACAAAAAGAGACTCGTCATGGATTATTCCCAGACGATAAATCGGTTCACTCTTCTGGATGCTTATCCACTTCCCCGGATAGAGGACATGGTAAATGAGATTGCCTGTTATCAGGTATTTAGCACACTTGATCTAACCAGTGCCTATCACCAGGTTGCCATCAGGCCAGAAGAACGAAGATATACTGCCTTCGAAGCTGCTGGGTCTCTGTACCAGTTTTGTCGAATCCCTTTTGGAGTGACCATTGGAGTAGCAAGTTTCCAGCGAGTCATTGATGACATTATCAAGCGAGAAGACCTCCGAGGAACCTACGCCTATATCGACAATGTTACTATCTGGGGTCATAACCAGGCTGAACATGACAACAATCTAAAGAAATTTATGAATAGTGTGGCAAAGTACAGCCTAACACTGAATAAAAGTAAATGTCATTATTCACTTAGTTCAGTGGATTTGCTTGGTTATACTATAAGCATGGGTTCAGTAAAACCTGACCCCAACAGACTCAAGGGATTGGTGGTTCTGCCAGTACCTCAAGACCATACCTCTCTCTGACAAGCAATGGGGATGTTCTCTCACTATTCTAGATGGATATCAAATTTCTTCAAAAAATTACATCCCTTAACTAGAGTTACCCATTTTCCTCTCACTAAAGAACAAACAGATGCCTTCAAGCATCTAAAGAAGGAGATCACAAAATCGTCCCTGGTGGCTAGAGACTCTACTCTACCTTTTGAGATTTAGACTGATGCTTCGGAACATGCTATTGCTGTCTCTCTAACCCAAAACCGTCAGCCTGTAGTTTTCTTTTCAAGAATTTAACCTCTGCCAAACAAAAGCACTCATCAGTTGAAAAGGAGGCCTATGCAATTGTAGAAGTGATCCAAAAGTGGTGACACTTATTACTCAGGAGACATTTTAAGCTCATCACAGATCAGAAATCTATCTCCTACATGTTCAATCTTAAAAGTAAAAACAAGATAAAAAACAAGAAGATCACTAGATGGAAATTAGAACTTGCCTGTTTCAGTTACGACATAGCATATCGTCCCGGAAAACAAAATGCTGCTGCGGATTCTTTATCATGAATCAGCTCTTCTACCATCTCTGTTGACAAACTACATATCTTGCACAAAGATTTATGTCACCCTGGGGTAACCCGAATGCTGCATTTTGTCAGAAGTAAAAATATGCCATACGCTGTAGAAGATGTAAAAAAATATTTAATCCTGAAGGCAGAAAGATAAAAACCCAGAAGGGAAAGCAGGTCATGCCAGGTATGATCCGAGATAAAGCCTAGATTCATTAAAATGCCTCCTCAAACACTCATAAAAGCAAGCCAACCCTTTGAAAGATTAAGTATAGACTCCAAGGGACCTTTACCTTCAAATTCTTGCAATCGGTTCATACTAACAGTGGTTGATGAATACTCCCGTTTTCCTTTCGCTTACCCTTGTGCTGATGTTTCAGCAGCGACTGTCAAGAAACATCTAACCAGCTTATTTTCCATTTTTGGAAACCCTTCTTTTGTGCACTCTGATCGTGGTACAGCTTTTATGTCAGACAAATTAAAGGCATTTCTACTTTCTCAACACATTGCTACCAGCCGAACAACTGCCTTTAATCCACAGGGCAATGGACAAGCAGAGTGGTACAATGGTATCTGGCAAATGGTGAGCCTGGCTCTATGGTCTAATAATCTCCCGATTGCTAGTTGGGAAAAGGTTCTAGATGTAGCACTCCACTGCATTCGCTCATTGCTTTCCACTGACTCGAACTGTACTCCTCATGAACGTTTGTTTAATTTCCAAAGGAAATCAGCTTCTGGTGATTCCATACCAACATAGTTAACAAAATCAAAATCGGTGCTCCTGAGGGAGCTATGTACGCGGGAGTAAATATGAGACTTTAGTCGAGACAGTTGACATACTCGAAGTCAATCCGAACTATGCTCACGTGCGACTTAATAATGGACAAGAAATGACAGTATCTCTATGCCATATTGCACCATTGGGTGACAAAACAAACAGTTCACACACAGAACTTGATCCAATGGATACCCCTATCCAGTCTAACACTACTCTTCCTCCTCCTCTGCCGAGTGCTCTCGAAAATACTGTTATTGACAATTCAGCTGCCCTCGAAAACCATACCACTGAAAATTCCACTCCTACATCTCCTCATCTTCTGCCCTTGGACCTCTTCAGAAGACACTGATGTATTGAATCTTCAACACTCCTCTAGAATTCGTCGAAAACCTCCGTATTTAGCTGAAAATTATCAGCTTTAAACATCTTTTTCTCTCTTTTCTATTTTCAGTTTGAGCAGAGACACCCATAGAAACCACATCTTTCTAGAAGAACGTATGAACGTGAACTTTTTCTTAGGTGGCGGAGAATGTGGTGAAAATAGAAGACCTCTTTAATCTTTCTCTGACTTTCCAGGACTGAATGATTTCCCTTTGTTTTTGTCTTTCTCTCTCCATGAGGTAGTCGGCCATTTTCCTGTAACAGTTCGCTACCAGAATAGATTTCTAGTAGAATAAAGCTTCACTCAAGCTATACGGACTCAGCCTTTCTTTCATTTCCACTCAATCCATTTTCATAACAAAAAGAATCACCAAAAATATTTTGGAAAAAGAAGATTGTTTCAAATTAATTTTCTAAATTATACGTACTACTTCTATTTATTATCCACTCAAAAATGTGAGCTTACACCCATATAAATTTGAAGTTAAGTTCTGTCTCGAATCCCTTCAATTGTTACATAAAGATATGAAATTTTCAAAGAAGTACCAAATGTTTCAACCAAGGCGGAAGACAAAGTGGCACAAAAATATTTAATCCTGAAGGCAGAAAGATAAAAACCCAGAAGGGAAAGCAATTTTTGGCTGTCACCTGGGAAATATACATAAAAAGGAACTGTAACAGGAACAGAATTGTGTTCTATAAAAGATAAATTGTAAAAAGTCCCCATGACACTAGTGGTTTGAAACTGCTAAAAGCTCCTTTCATTCTGCTATTTTTTCCTCTTTCAATTTTTCAAAGATTATTTTCTACATTATTCAAATTTTGTATTACGTTCTCAAAGTTTTTCACTTTTCGAAGACTGTTTTAAAATCTTTTAAGATCATTTATAAGGTTTTTGGTGTTATCCTGCCTTGTTTTTGTTTTTATAATAAGGTACACAAAAGGAAATTTTTGTGCAATATTGTAAAATATTGTATTTTGTTATATTGATTTGTAATAAATTTTTGTTCTTTTAAATTGAACACAGTAGTTTCAAGTCTTGTTTTTTATGCACCTTTAGTAATGCTTGAGATAAGAGAGGGAACATTTTCCTTTTAATTTATAATTTGTGAAGAAAAATTTTTAAAAGCTCTGGAAATTAAGATTTGGTAAAATGAATAAATTCAATTAAACGGATTCAAATGCTGACAGATTATTATTAGGTTGGTGCAAAAATAATGTCGTTTTCTCACATATGTTACTATGTGAGAAAACGACATTATTTTTGCACCAACCTAATAGAATATTCTATTAATTAATCAATTTCAAACCAAATAAAAACCTCTTTTTATTGTAAATTATTAATAAAATATGATATCCCTATTGAATGGATACTAACTTAAAATTCAGTTAGCTTATAATTTACAAAGAAAGATAAAAATTTTACATTATTTAAAATATATATCTGTCTATATTTCTGAGATGATGTATTGCAATTATTTACACTGTAGCGACTGCTATGTTTTTTCACACCCACATTTTATTTGTCTGTGATTGGTTAATAAATCAACACTGCCTTTCTATAGGACAATTTAGCCATTGCAGTCGTTACTTTGAACTTTTCGGTTTTGAACTTGCTTACTTGTTTCATTAGTACAAATTTAGCAATTGGTCAAATTTTAACCAATCACATCTTTTAGCGCAAAATCAACTTTTCCCACGGTTTCACTGGGAGCCTAGCTGTAGCGTTAAAAAGAGGCGACTTTGTCACAAGCCGCCAGTAGAGTCCAGCAAATTTCACCTGTTAACACAAACCTATGACTTTACTCACAACATTTCAAATACACACACAGGCACAGAATTTTGTAATACATATATACATATCTCTCTGTGACTCAGCCAAGTTCAATCAACCAGGACTCTGTTGATTTCTCTCACACAACATACTTTCTGATCAATTGTATTCTTGTGTTATCTATTCTAACAAACAGTCCTTTGTTCTAATATTGATTCCTGAACATTTTTTCTCTCACAAGAACTTCCTTTCGAACAATCAAATACAAATCAAAATACAGTAAGAGGGAAGCAACTTCTTTTTCCTTAATCTATAAATTGAATACAAATTATTGTATATTTCATTTGTGTATGTTATTTCGATATATACTTGTTGATTCACATTTGGAGTTTCGTTGTTTTATTGAATCATTAATAATAGAAAAGACATATGCGTTAAAGAACACGCCCCATAACAACACTAACAGAACCCGTGGAATTTCCATGTACCGACTAATAGAATGTTGAGCAAACAATAAACTTTTTCTACATATATGTATTTATAAAAATAATACATTGAAGAAGGAGCAACTAAAATCTCTATATAATAGAATGAGATACTTAGGCAGCAAATAATAAAATTGCATATATTTTTATAGGTATATTTACAAATACATAAAGTTTAGATATTAAATCTATCATTTTTAAAAATATGATACAATACTCATAGGTTGGGAAAATAAACAACACACAGAGATACTTGGGAGTGTCTACTATGTGTGCAAAGATTGCCAATGCCAATCAATTCATGGTACTCCCCACTCCCAACACAGAGTCATGTCAGTTTTCTCTGATATGAATACAGAAAACAATAGACCTATATATGTACAAAACTATATAATACATGCCATATATAAATAGTTTCCTCTTTTGAAAGATATTCATTTTACATATATATATATATATATATATATATATATATATATATAAACCAAGGATACATAACTAATGCAATCAAGGGTCTCCAGAATTTCTGAAAACACTCCATTTCTTCAAGTCAGTACCTCTCGGCGGACAATGTTCATAGTAACAGTTCACTCTCTTCACCTTCCTTGTCTGTCTCCATCACCTTAACCTTTACATCTGGGAGTTTGCAAGCTCTAGAGTATGCCACATAAAATTGCACATGACTGAACACTGGCTGAGGTAAGAACAATCCCATTTTCTCAAATGTCTGCCTCAATAACTTGTTAATAGTCATGGCATATGACAAACAAACAGGAAACTGGGTTCTCTCCAACATGAATGGCAAGTTAGAGTCACTTAGAGCCAGCTTTATTCTGGGGATGAGGACAAGTCTGCCATTTAGTGAGCCACTAATCAAGGAAGCCTCAATTGAATCTTGATGCATGCCCCCCCACACACACACACACACTTTTAGTCTTGTACAATTGTGATATCCATTCTGGATAGAAATGTTCTTATTGACCTAGGTTTTAAACTCAAATTATGAGGCATTTCTGAGGGTGTCAAAGAGTTTAGAAATTCAAGTGGGTAGCACTCAGCCTCACAATGAAAACCGAAATGAAATGAATGAATTCCTGTTCCAAAATGTTGACTGGGTTTTCCCAGTAAGGAAATTCAAGGTCTTAAAACAACTCTAATAAGTTAAAGTAAAAATTATTTTTTCTACAATTAGATTCTAATTAATAAGGAGAAGACAACCTTTAAAACACGTGACCTTTTAATGATACTGTCATTTAGAGGCACCCTAAAAAAGTTTCTGAGGCTAATTGTTCAAAATTTCATGGACTGTTAGGTTTCTTTGAAAATCACTGGCATATGTTGACAGCAAGAGCGAGATGGAGTGGGTGAGGGTGTTTTTTTTTAAATTGCTGCCAGCGAGATGTCGAATACTGATCAATACTGAAGAATGTAACAGACAGACTAACTAAGGAAGAAACTCACAGAATTATAATAAGATTGTTCTGACTGTTGTCCTCATCTTTATTGTCATATTCACAAGGTTTTGGCTGTTGTACACTCCAGCCTTCTTCAGGTGATTGGAATTTCAAACTGAATCCTTTATTTCATCCACCAGGGTAGATTGTTCTAGTTCCACATGCCATGCTTCTCTTTAATTCAACTCTCCAAGTTTTTATCCACCACTGCAGTAGCCAGGTATTGAACTCTTTGGGTCAAGCCACTGGATCCAACCAACACTTTTAACCACTGATCCATGTGTTCATGTGTCATGAATATGACAATAAAGATAAGATAAATTATTAATCCGCTAAGTTTCGGCTTTTAGGCATTTATAGTTATTAAGTAATTAGAAATGTTATATTCTTTCTTTAACACACTTTTTCAAATAGAGTTTAGCATATTTTTGTTAAATATTCACACATAATTTCATGTCTAATACTTGATCCATGCCTCATATATAAATATAGGATGTCAGGATTTTTCACAGTCGTGTATGTTTGTGCTCAACAGTGTAAGTGGAATAAACAAAACCCCAAAGCTTGAAAAATAACTGTTCAACAGCTTTTAATTCTGGTTGAAAACAGAGTGCAAAATAGCAGTATTTTGTGAGAAAAAAGTGATGTTTCTCAGTTGACAAAGCTCTTGAGTATAGTAGTTGTTTTTGTTGAGAGAGATTTCTCCTATAGTTTGCACAAGGGGAACAAGAAATCCAATTGTGATCCGGCCTCGTCTTTTACAGCAAGTGTAGTGTGTAGTTTTCCTTTGGTAGGTGTCTTGAAGGGAGATTTCTCTGCCAGTTCCCACAGGAAGAATGAGAAATTTGGCATCAAGCTGACAGGACAGGCTTCATCTTCTGCAGCAAGGGCTGTGTGTAGCCCTTCAAGCTAGGCTTCAAGGTAGAGGCCGCTGAAAGTGAAAAAAATGAGAAAGAGCAGGTCTTGGATGTAGAGGCCACTGAAATGGAAGAGGAAAAAGAGAGCTGGCCACTGAAAAGGAAGATGGGAAAGAGCCGAATAAGGCTTGGTCAAGGCTTTTATGACCTCTGGTACTTCTGGTTGTACCATGTGGATTATTTCTGCTGCTGAACCTCACGAACTTAGGAAGCCCTCATATGCCACAATAGACAAGTGAGATAATTACTATAAAGAACCAGTGTATATGCTAGGCTATGAGGGTATCCTTAGTACTACATATTATTACTAAGTACCTACTAAGTACTTAGTAATAACTTAGTACTTAGTAGGTGTTATAACTCACTCCTAATGGTTATGATATTATATCTCACTTAGGCTACTCACCGTAACATCATCAAGGAAGTCAGTTGAACTTATACAATCCCTTGTGTGTATTTATACTTATTAACTGTTCTTCTTCAACATGTATTTGCAAATACACTTCAGAAAGATCCAACTTTGAAAAAAATTTTCCACCATTTAAATTTGCAAAAATTTCCTTTGGATTTGGTAATGGGTAGTTATGTGATTCTAAACCTTTGTTTAGCCCTATCAAAAAATCAGCACAAACCTGAATGTTATTATTTTTTTTCTTTACATACACTGCTGGTGTTGCCCATTTTAAATGGTCAATCTTTTTAATTACATCTATTTTTTAGTCTGTCTAATTTCTCGTTGACTTGATCCAGTGCTGTGAATGGTACACTATGTTTCGGTTTAAACACTAGAAATTTCACTTTGACTTTGGAACACCAACCCAATTCATCTGATAGAACATCCAGAAAACATTTTCTCAATTCTTCCTTTAAAATTTCACATTGTTTTTTATTCTGGTATCTTGTCTGCTTACATTTTTGCAATAAATATTTATAGGTAAATCCAACAACTCAAATAATTCCAACCAGTCAGTACTGAATAGATTTGTAGTATTTTTAACACATAAGCCTTAGCTTTTACACACTTGTTATGAAATGAAATGTTACAAGTTATTTCACCAATAAAAAATAATTTCTTACCCAACACACCACATGCAATTTTCAAAGTTCTTTTTAACATAGGATTTCTGTTTGCTTTCCATGTGGTTTCATTGATTATTGTGATTTCACTACCATTGTGTCCAGTTGCATTTTTACATCCACATTATTAATTTTCACATACACAAATTTCCTTTGGTTTTCTGTAATTATTTTCTCCTTTGCAATGCTGTGTACAAAATTTTTTCTGTGAGAACTTTTCCTTGCTATAGTTTTACAGTGTGACTTTTATATCCTACTTTTCCACACTTGTAACACTTAAAGGGACAGTTGTCTCCAAGCTGTAAATTTCCACATCTGAAACATAAATAAATTTTTCTTTTTCCACATTTTTCTTTAGATTGTATGTATGTGCATTCTTTTTCTTCAATTTCTTCTTTGTTGCGTCTCAAATTTAGGATTCTCTGACATTCGTTCAATATTTCTTGTAGTGTTAGATTTTGATTCTGTTCAAGTTTCATTAGAATTCTAGCATGTATTACTGCATCTTTTTTCGCCATTAACCCTTTAACGAAAATTAACCCTTTAAACATATCCGGAGTCAGTTTGTTTAATTTGAATCTTTCACACTCCTTGTTAACAATTCCAGCATATATTGCAAAATCTTTGTCTTCTTTTTTCTTCAGATTCATACACTTCCAACGAGCATTAAATAAAAAATTTTTCTCACTAAAAGTTTTAGTCAGAATATTTACTGTTTCTTCAAAGCAAATTTCTCCTGTTTTTTTTTTTAACAGTACAAAATTACAGTATTTTTCATGTTCTACTAGTGCTAACTTTCTCAACAAAAGCCTTGTTTTTTTCTCATCTTCCCAGTTGCTGCATTCTTCTCTGAAAATTTGTGTGTATCTTCTAAAATAAACAGAGAAGGTAATTCCATTATCTGAAATGTGTGTGAATTCACCTATGGCATTTGCCATGGTATCTGGAGTGAAAGAACTTGAAGAATTTTCTGTTTTCTTCCATATTATTTCAATTAAATTTTGTTGTTGTTTCTAGAGTTCCAACAACTGCTGTTGTTGCTGTTATTGTTGCTGTTGTTGTATTTTTACCAGTTAGGCTAATAATTCTTCCATATTTAAAGTATATCTATTTTTTTCTTCTTTCTCTTTTTTTTTCTTTTTTACACACACCAAATAAAAAAATTAAACCAACATGGTTGTAATTTCTCATCATTATTGTTATCATGTGTGCCAAAGCAAAAAGTACTTTTTCCTACTCCATATGAGTTTTGATCCCTCATCGCCACTGTTATAACTAACTCCTAGCAGTTATGATATTATATCTTGCTTAGGCTACTTGCCATGATGTCATCAATTCTTTCTCCTCAACTGACTCCAACAAATTTCTACTGATTCACTTTTAGTTCTTTATTTAAGGCATCTTGCCTAGTTCATTTGTGTTACCAGGGGTGTTTTATTTACTCCATAACAGTAGGCCTAACATAGAAATAAATACAGATGGAAACCATTAATAAATAAAGAAAAATGACAACAATTCAAACCATGACTCATCAAACCATGTGACATGTTGCCAGTTGTCCAGGGTTCAATTAATGATGTGACAAGTCCAGATGAAATGTTGTATCTGGTGTCATGGTGTTAAAAAGGACCATGCTGGTGGATCTTCTGCTCCTATATCCCATGTGACATTATAGATTGATGAATGGAAAATGTTCCCATAATTTCAGAAATGCATCTGACGATGCCCCATTTGAACACTGATCATTCGTGTTGTCTTGCTGGTGATCACATTGATTCATTAGGCATCAGAGCACAACTGATAGAGATTTAGACATTTTCATGATGTCAGACTATAGTGACACCACCAACCATTATTTGTTATTCCAGAACTTTTGGTACAGGCACATCAATGTGTGACACCATTTATAGAGTGCACATGTGGTACACTTGTAGCATTAACAGGAACACCCAGATTGTGTTACTGCTCCTATACCCTATGAATACTGAATTAACCTGCTGGATTGAATGTGGATGGGATTTGAACCAGTGTCACTTATCTGTTACTGCAGACAATTCTAGCCAGATGCTTCTGATCACAGTCATTAAGGACATATTGTTGACTGCTGTGTTGTTTGTGGTGAGAGGCAATGCCTTCTATCAGGTATTTTCAGTACATATAGGATACTGTACTGTTATGGTAATTTACCCATGCATGCATAGACTCTCCCAATTATAAATACGAGCAAGTTCTGCTTTTTAGAGAGTGTAGTTTCCAGCTGTCAGCTCTGACAGTTGGACCAAACATTCTTGCTCGTTTGTATATGCTTGTATTAACTGTTCCTGTTAATATATTTGTTTAACTCAATTCCTCTCTTTGTGTCTTTATTTCCAACCCCTGACAAGGCCACAACATGTAGATTGATAGATGTCAGATATTTTCACAATTTTAAATTGCCTGATGTCCTATGACTTTTAGCATATCTGTGTGAATATGACACTGTAGTGAACAAAACAAGATCTAGATTTAAAATTCAAATGCTAAGCATTGACTCATGGATTTTGTTAGAAACTAAAAAGACTCAAATTTAGAAACTTTGCTTAAGACACATGCAAAAGCAAATCCAAAACAAAATACATGAAATTTCACACCTTGGTGCAAAATGTTTTTTTGGCCAATAGAAAACTAGAAAACATTTAAAAACAAAATTCAAATAATCTTCAATTATCAGAAACAAAATTCTTTTACAGACCTTTTCATGAGCCAACGCAAAGTTTGTTCATCGTCTAATGGAAAGGCCCAAATCATATCCAAGAGTGAATTCCCAAATGACCTTTTCAAGCCCCACAAACAAAATAAAAGATGGGCAAGTTTGCCTGTCACCAGAGAGAAGGAGATGAGCATATTAACACGTCCCTTGACAAACGTCAAGTGATCGCTATTATTATCTCTACCTTTCTCCATCACCTCTTTTATACTTGATAAACAAATGGAACATTTTAAGATTGAGCAATACTTCAAAGACATTCCTACCCTTCAGTAATGGTCATACATACATCCACACATACATTCCTCCCTATGTACACATAAACTCATTCTTGCAAGGACTACTACAAACATTTTGACGACCTTGTATCAACCAAAATACATTAATTTTATTTGTAAAGACCTTAATTGATTTATATGTATATAAATTTGTTGTTTCACTTTACAATTTAATTTTCTTGTTTTATACCCTTCTTATGGTGGGCTATCTAACTAACGAGGCCAAATCAAACTAATCTGTTTCAACATTCATACACTTCACTATAACTGATAACCCACTATAACACCTTTCACAAAATTCACATATACCATTGGTGAGCAACACTTTAATCCTAAGGGAGAATGTGTAAATATTCTATACAGAAATGTTGATCTATGCATAAATAATCCTGCTGTTTTTTTTTTATTGGTATTAAGGTAATCCGCACAGAAAATAAAATACAGGACATTAGACTTTTTTTAAGAAATTGAATTCCTCTGTGTTAAACCTGATACATGAGCTTAAACAAAAGAAAGTTGTAAAGCTTAAAGAGACTCAGTACAATATCTGAATACTGAGAGGTCACACACACTGGATTTGAGGAACACTGATACTGACTTATGCCACACACCATGAAGTAATCACATGAATGAAGTTAAGTGGATCATGACACAAGTTTCTACAGTATTCACAGTCACTGCTTTAAACTAAGGGAACAACAGAATCTTTCATTAGTGATTCTGTTATATAGTTTTTGTTTTCTTTAACTCTGGCAAAAAGATCCATGAAGAGCATAAGAAGATCATTTTTAAAATGGAAGTTGGAAAGAAAAGGAAGAAATATATTTGCTTCTGACTTTAGTTTTAAAAAGAAGAGAAAGGCTACGTTTAATTACCAATAACAGATCATTATCAAAAAATAGACAGTATTTACATTAGTATCTTTGAATTATTATAGAAATGTTTATACAAATCTAACCTTAAAATTTCTTATTTGTTACTTGGATAATACTTTTTCTGTTTGAATTTGGAAGTAATTCAACAAGAAGTCATTATGAATATATTTTGGACACATTTTTTTGTGGGTACTTTACTTTTATTCCAAGGTAAGTTATCTTGAAATACTTTTTTAAATAACTTTTTAAAGAGCAAAAACATCATTATTCTTTTATTATTACTTGTTTATTCATAAGATAATTTCATAAATTAATAAGATAGGTTTGCCTATTGTCCCCAGTTTGGTTTTTTGGTTCCTTCTAAAATTTACTTCAACTTTACACTTGTAACATCTCTGACTGAATTCCGAAATTTTATTTACTAATTATATTTTTTCTCCTTAATAGTAGATATGTTCACCTATTTTCCGATTCACACTCCTCCTTTTGAACAGACGTATAAGTTTATCTCTTGTTCCCTGTTTAGGATTGGTTTTCTGGTTCCTTCTAAAATCTTTTCATTCTCTTTCACTCCCAGTAGCCCTTGCAATTTATTGGAATTGTTTCCTTGCTTGGGGCAATTTATTAAAAAAATAATTACTCTAAAATTGTGAACAAAGTAAAGGTAAATTCTCGCTTGTGGAACTTTCTTCCGGCTTCTTGTGTCTCAGTCAAATTTGACCTTGAAAAATATAAATGTAATGTCAATCATTGTCTTATGTCTTCTTAATTTTTGTTTTTTATTGTCCTCTCTCATTAATAGTGGTTTTTCTCATATTCTCTAACATTCAGTAACCCCTTGCATCCTAGTGGCATTATTGCCGTGAAATGATTAAAAAAGGAAATATTTCAAGGCAAAATATCTGAACATCCTTTGACAATTTTTGATTCAATTTTCTCAGTGTTCATTGTAAAGTTAAAAGTTAAAAATGCCAAGTAAATGTTTTTCCATGTCTGAAAATTCCATTGTTTAATTAAATTAATGATATTCAACCAACAGCTTTTATTTTGATAAATATAACTGAGATTCACAGGAAAATTACTTAAAAGTAGTAATCACATTTACATTTGTCTTGAAAAAAGGATACAATTTCAAATAAAATGATTTACATTTTGTTTTTATTTTGAGAAAATCATTATGCTATTAAATAAAGATTGGAAATATATTTCATTTGAGGACCTTATCTTTGAACGATAGTAGAAAATCCGAGTATAATGTTACTGCAATTCACATTTTTTCATGATTTTATTAAGATCAGTAAAAAAAAAGCTTAGTTTTTGTTTCAAAAATTTATATTGACCATTGCTTTCTCCACTGAATGTTGGCTCGCTTAGAAATTTTTTTTTACTTCTATTTATATAATGGTTTTTGAAGAGTTACATGATAGTGTTACATTTAAAAAAAATGTTTTTTTTGTTGTCTATTTTTAAAATTATACTCATATTTTATCCCAATAAAAAACAATCAATTATCAAAAAAGGCATATCTCTTATCTATATCTATAATTCTCAAAATGTGTGTGTGTATGTATGTATATGTGTGACTGGATGATGTTTATGCATTTCCACAGTTTTCATCCAATTTTGATGAAATATTTTTTGTTTGACAAATAATTCTTCAGTGCCAGTTTTGAGTCCAAAAAATTACAACCTTGAAGGTGAAAAATCGAAAAAACTGATTTTTTACACTTTGCACAAAAATCAAAGGCAAAATTTAATATCTGTATAAAACAGTGTACAATCAATTTAGAAAGTTGAAATCTAATGCAAAAGATTATTAAAATTATAAAAAAAATTATATTATAAATAAAAATTATCATATATTATTATTATGATAGTTCATGGAAGAGGTTCCTTTCTTGCAAGATTGAGAACACAAATTCAAATTGTTAACCCCACCTTTGGGGATGTGCCTCAGTTGCACCCAATTGTCGTTACTAATATTGATTTTCAGGGGGGTGGTGACTTTAGATTTAAACTGTTCCAATTGAATGGCAAAAATTCCCAGTAATGAAACACCTGGTTGAAGATGCATTATATTGCTAGTTTTAATATAATAATACTTTAATGTTTCATTATTCCCATAATGCAACAGCTCTTTTTAAAAATATATAGTAAAGAAATTCTTAGTATCTTTTATATCATAATAAAACAAATATGAAACAATGAAATGCACATTTATAATTTTGCTTTCAAGACTCTCAGCTAAGAGAATAACTTTCCTTGTCATGATTGATACTGAATTTGGGGAGAAAGGTGAAAGCCAATAATCCTTCATTTAAGAAATTAGCATAATTATATGGTCTAACAGAAAGCTGCCATGTTAAGATATTCTAGACACTGAAATGTAAAATCCTGACCTAGTACAGGTAGAATTATCAGCCTTGTAAAATTATTCTTGCTAAATAAAGATCTGAACCAGACTGGTTAATTTAACTGGAAGTAAAATGTACAAAAGTATTTAAAATTTTATTATGAAAAAAAAAAAAATAGATATAATTTCAGTGTATAATTTTGATCTGAGTTTGGTGTATTTAAGCTGTAATTTTTAATTTATACAAGTTTAGTTAAAGACCAATGAAAGTTCTTTGAAAAATGATGTGAAATACCAAAAAAAAAAAAAAAATCTTAAACAATGAACTTTCATTGATCATTAACCAAACTTTTGATCTGAATATGTATGGAAATGTAGTTCATACATTTTACACATGCACATATAAAATGCATCCTAATTTTAAGCTAAAAAATAAATAAAACTTTCAAAATAAAACTTTCAAAACTTTTTAATTTCAAATTCACTGGCTATGGTCATGTGACATGTTTCCTTCTAGTGCAATGAAAAATCTATCATTTGTGAAGATTTTTTAAGGCAAGAAATTCGATTAAATATAGTACATATTATATAATGTGAAATATTGTATTTTCTGGTAAGCTACTTTTTTATTTTATTTTATATAAATTTAACCCAGATTCTGACACAATTTACTTTAAATGAACTCAATATGATCAAAACAAATCTCTAAAGCAGTGTTTCTCAACCTTTTTAAGCAATACCACATCTCAGAGCAAATGAAAATATCACGGCACACTTAGCAAAATTTTTAAAAACAATGCATTTAAATGTTATGAAATAAAACCATAGATTTAAAAAAATACACACACTGTTTCTGTTTAACTATTTGCGCAGTTTATTTAGTGTGAAACATGTGCCTGGAGTTTTCTTTTTTTTTGCAATTTCTTAAATGTTTGGTCAAATGTGCAATAAGCAGACCCTCATTTCTTCAGTTGAGTGTAGTCTTTCTTGCTTCTTATTTTTGATGTTATTTAGGATTGAGAAGCCTAATTCACATAAATAAATAGAAAATTGTAATAAAACTTATAAAGCCTTTTTAGCTAATGTGGGATATTCCTTTTGTATTGAAATCCAAACATCCACACATATGCATGCTGTGACAATATTTCACAAAGAGGTTCAAGCTGCACACTAGAATGTCACAGTACGGTAATTGAGAATCACTGCTCTAAAGGAATACAATATGATAAAAATCAATCATTCTTTGATCAAAATTAAAGATAACATAAAACTTATTTGTCATAGAATAATTCAACATCATTTAAAAATGAACAGTAACAAATTCTTAATTCTAATCTCATTATCAAGTTTGAATTTGTCGAATCAAGTCCTAAAGAAAATACACTCCTTCTGACTTTATTTTGTGTTCTTTTGGTAAAATTATGCTACATTTCAGTAATATAGTATTTTGGAATTTTGTGATCTATGTTAAGGAATGTGAATGACAAAAAGGTCAAAAGTAGTGCTAGGCTAAATGTGTCATTGTAAAGCCTTTTTCTTTCAAGCCAGAAACAAATAAAACAGTTTTCTGATTGTATAATTTATATATATATATATATATATATATATATATATATAATTGGTAAGACTTTGTTTGTCTGTTCACAGCCAAACACTTGTGTGTACAAATTTGATCTGCATATTTATTGGTCTCAGGAAAGTCACAAGGAAAGGAGGGCTCTATCATTTTTCTGTATGCAGAAATATGGAAGATATGTTTTATATATATATATATATATATATATATATATATATATATATACCCAATATATATATATATATATATACAAGAAGCATACAGGGACAATATTTCTTTAATATATATATATATATATATATATATTAAAGAAATATTGTCCATGTATGCTTCTTACAGTATATAGATATAGAAGGCCAATAAAAGAAATTTAAAATAGACAGAATAATAATAGTAATAATAATGATGTCTTTTTGGCTTAGAAAGGACACAGGTGTGTCTGAGAATTCTGATTTTTAACATTTTTCTCCTCATGCATGCTTCTATTTTAGTATCGAAAGATGAAACACAGTGTAGTAATAAGGTAATAGTAATATTAGCCATTTCCTTATAAAAGAACATTCAGCATTCATTGACCAAGCAAACAGTACTGCTGTCAGTTGAAATTTATAAAAGTCTTTTTCTTCAAAACGATTCTTAGAAAAATAGGTTTCTTGAATCCAGTAACTGTGATACCCTTATCCAGTATTGATTATGTTCTTATTTTTCTCTTTGACTTCCATGTGATATCCATTTTAGATGTTGCTGCTGTTGAAAGCCCTTCTGATGTTTCTGGTATTTCATACAGTCCTTTCTTTGTGATTCAGTAGCTCCAGTCCACAAGGTTCAAAGATTTGTGGTCTTTGCCAGGGCCCACAGGCTTCACTCAATGAAAAACCATTTTTAACCATTAACCCGAGAAAGAGGCTGTATATGCTTTAAATATTGCTGAACAAGTCTGTCACCATGCATGGCATCCATATAAAAGTCTCAATCTGACAAGACTATTTAAAAACATGACTATAAGTTCTATTGATCAGTCAGGCAATCTTTAGGCAATCATGTATCTTTCGATACATGACTGATGAGGCAGATTTTTCCCGAATTAGATTGCCATTTCTTTCTGCAGCAGACCAGTTGCCATCCAAGGCCTGGTCTGTCCTGCTATTTACCCATAGCTGGTGGGAGAAGAAGAGGATCCATACTTTTCCCAAGGGTATTAGCACATAAGTGAATGTAATGGATTTGGCTGGAATTCAGACTCAGCTCTCCAGTCAAATTTGTTACATTCACTTACACACCCTATTATGGAAGATGTATTGATCTGTATATGTGATCATTTTTAGTAATTCAGCAATACTATTTGTACACTTAATTTTGAGTAAACTGAAATACCTATTCAGAGTGTTGTTATTTTATTTTCAGTCAGTTTATCTCCAGTACTTTGTTGCGGGCTGGTGTACACATTGAGAGATAAACATGTGTGTCTCCTGAAATGCTCACAAGCAACATGGCAGACTCGTGGATGTGA
This sequence comes from Acanthosepion lycidas, assembly GCA_963932145.1. Classification (NCBI taxonomy): domain Eukaryota; kingdom Metazoa; phylum Mollusca; class Cephalopoda; order Sepiida; family Sepiidae; genus Acanthosepion; species Acanthosepion lycidas. Next base: position 19,206,205 of record OZ010588.1, read on the forward strand.
GTCCACATAATGAAATTTAAAGAAACAACAAGAACCTATATATATGTACAAACAAATGATAATGTATTTGTTGTAGAGTAGCTAGCACCCCTTCAGCATTCTACCAGATGGCCTGGTTCATAGCCTTAAATAGTCTACAATTAAGAACTTCAACAGTTGATTACTTATCTGATTAATATTCGGACTGATCTTACTTCATTTGGCTATACAGCATTTGACTCTCCTGTATTCCTTGTAAGTTGTTGTGTTAATTGTTTTGTAACTTATTGTTCTATGTTTTTTGTATGTATCTGTTAGCACTGGATACTGGTACTGAATAAATATATTAAGCACTCATTCTTCTCTGTGTATCATTCACCTTGACGATACAACAGTATTAACAAACAAAGGTTTACAAGTGACAAAGACAATAATTTGTGTATAACAAATGAATCTGGAAACATTTTGGTCCAAAGTTGGTGAAGTAAGTGAATGTGCATAAGTACGTATGTGTGTGTGTGTGTATTATTCATGTGTTTCCCACAAAAAGAAAAATGCAATCTTCCATGAGAGATTTACATTGTTGTCATATAAGCGGAGAAGTAAGAAGAGTGTAAGAAAAGATATCGCTGAGTATTTATAGAACTGAAGAGTGTCCCCTAGGTTCTGAAAATTAGGAAGAAATAACCTGACACTTTCACATATCTTGACTTTGATGGCATCTTACAAGTTCTCCTGTCTTAACATTTTTTCATATAAGCATTCTACATAAACATTCAGTATGAATGCCTTAGTTTTTCCTTTAACTTTATCAATATCTAAATATGTACAATAGTACCAGGAAGTAGTTTAATGATTTGATAGTAAACAAGATTGTTCTTTTACAAATGCAAGTAAAAAAATAGATGCACTTTTGCTGGCAAAACACTTTAGCTTGTAGATGACAGTTTTACACTATATTTGCAACAGACACAATTTCAGTCTTTACTCCCCTCTGCCTATCATACTATTTAACTATCAGTTATACAAGCTAATCATACTGTATGTGGAAGAATAACCCAAAGCTTACAACTGAACCTTGTTCTGAATTCAATGTTGATATATGTAAATAAATCCATTCATTAATTTTTTTTTACTCTGCATACCTATCTATCACTGCTCTGAACAGGGCTGGTTCTAGGGTTTTAGGTATGAGCCACTCTTTCTACTACATCTTGATTTCAAAGTTTCCCAGCCTGGGGGACACAAACCCATGAAGGAATATTGGAAGGGAAGGGCAGCACGTTTTTTAAATTACCAAAAATCAGGGAATTATCCAATTTAAATAAAAATTTCAATACATATTCATTAATTATTTACTTTTATAATGAATAGTTTTTTTTATTTTAAAAAATCTGAGAAAATGTTATTCTTTTGTAATAACCACCAATATTTTCATGACTAAATTTTACTCAAAAAAAGATGTTTAAGTTGTAAATTTTTACATTTCCATAATGATTAATCATTGATGAATCTCCATTGAAAAAAAAGTTTTACAAAGTTTCCAACATAACACATGGAAAAATATCCCCAACAAACTGAATTTTCTTAAAAAAACCAAAAAAAAAACCCAGTGCTAATGCATGATAGAACTTGATATATTTATTGTTTTGCTGATCATTTGACAGAAAAATTAGGGCTGATTAGGGGTTTTTAGTGGTAGGCTAGGGGTAGGACTTTTCTGTAAATGTTTGATGAATGTGATAATCCACAATTTACATTTACACTGATACATGGTTTAGTGTCTCGTCTTGGCCCCATCATGCATTTGTACCAAAAAAATTCAAAAAATGTTTCCTCTAATAAGATTCATAGATGCATAAATTTATTTAAAACAACTGTTCAGAAAGAAAATTACAATTTAAAAAAATAAGTGTTACTGAAATAAGTATTTCTGACCCCAACTAGGCCTGGTGATTCCACAAGGTTGAGAGATTCGGGGTAGTAAGCACTGACCCTGTCAATTATTATAGTTGATGATTGACAATATAACTTAGGTAGAAAAAAAGGAAAAAGTACAAAAAACAAAAAAATGCTGCTGAAACTACCCCTTTTGGGTTTCCTACCTTGTCAGGGATTCCTGCATAGTACACACCACACTGGCCATACATACACATGATGTATATTATTAGTTGATTACTGACACTGTAACATCAGTTTAAAAATAGTTAAAAAATGCCCAATGGCCATAAAATAGTGCTGAAAAAAAATGGCAGAGACCACAACAGGACTCCACAAAACACCCTCTGTTGAGGGTTTTGGGTGTAAGACGTGTTGGCCTGGCTCTGAATAGTTAAAAATTATAAAGAAGTGATCTAATTGGAAACAAAAAAATTGAACTGCTAAACTGCAATGTAATATCATTTCTCCTACATGAGAGTTAATAATTATACAATTTCCTCACAAATAAAAAGAAGACTTGAGGCAACAGAGATTTTGTAGTGATATGTAAATGACTCCCTAATTAGCATAGCTAAGGCATAGAGACTATAATAAGTGCCTAAGCAGTAAGAGGAGGAGCAGACTAGGAATACAGGAATTAATGACTATCACTGGACTGACAAAATAAAAAAGAAATTACATTAACAGATTTTATTCTACAGAAGAAAGCTAGGAATACCATAGATAGAGCATGTGAGCAATAAGGAAGCTTTAAGGAAAATAGAAACAAAAAGGATACTTATACCTAGAACAAGAAAGAGATAGAAGAACTATCTGGGACACCTAATAAGGAAAGAGGTCTTGGAGAATTTAATTCACAGGGCATTAAAGTTTAGAGAAGCAGAGGGAAACATTGAGTAACTTACTTAATGAGCTTGTGTAAATGGATGACAGAACAGGGAGTGGAAAGGATGGTAAAAAAAAAGCAAACATCGCTAAGAACTACAAAGGATAGAAAGTTGTGAAGTGCTATGATCACCTATGCCCTGAAGAGACACAGCATATAAAAGAAAAAAAAGTAAGAAGTGATCAATGATTTTTGAGTAAATGTCTATAAATGGAATGTAAATGAAATAGATAGTTATATACTTTCTTCTTCTTACAACTTTAATCCCATAGGGGTATTAGCTGTTGGCAAGAGGCCAGGGGTAAGTTGTTTTATCTCTAGGCATTTCTGTAGTAAGAAGATTATTGATGGAATAAAGGTGCTAACTCCACACCCAACTTCTTTTTTCACCAGCATCTTAGAGTTGCTACATCAGTGTGTATATATTTATGTACCTTTATATTGTAGGATTATTATTATTATTATTATAAATGAATAAAAATAAAATATAAAATAATAATAATATTAATAAAGAAAATTATAAATAAAATAAACCAATAATATTTAAACTCTTTTTAAAATAAATTAAATAAAAAATAAAAATAATAAAATACTCCCAGCATGCAACAAAAACTGTTCCTGTTGGAAATATGAACATCCCACCAAAAGACGTTAAATTCAGTTTCTTCCCCATGAACCCTGGTACAGGCAACACATGTCCAACTTTTCTCTGTGATATGGTTTTTAATACTATGGAGTAAATTCTCCCTTTTATCACATGTACCAGGAAATAATTGTAACCTAAAAAATACACACACCAATACACACAAAAATATAAATAAATTCTATGAAATTAACATACAATTTACCATGCTTTTCCTGTTATTTGTGTACATTTTATTTCTTGCTTTTATCTATGTGAATCTATGTGATCTGCTGCCATCATGTTAGTGACCCCAAAATATACATAAACAGAATGTTAAAGAAAGAAAAAAGAAAGTGATGGAGAGAGTGAGAGAATTAGACATATCAACTTTAGATCTTAGGAATACGAAGAATAGATTTATTACCTTCTATGTTTACCTGAATGAAATCAAGTACCCAACAATGTTGATATTCTTTAAGCTAACCAACCATAACTAAAGTCTCGACACAAAATGTTTCTATCTTGGACATTGTGGTTGTGTAGAGAGGAAAAATACAATACATTTGTTGTCTTATATACATATTTTTTTTCTTTTCTTCTTCATTTTCCTACTTAATTACTTACATCGAACTGATTACTTTCGTTTCAGACAAACAATACTGCATTTATAACTTACACATTTGACTAACCTCATCTGTGGTGATTTGCTAAGTGTATATTTCATCAACTTTTTCTTACCTAGATTTCTTGGTATATTCTTTCCTGACCTGCATTCTGGGCATTTTAAAGAAAAGGAATGTTTACTTGTAATCAATGACATTTATTGGTTGAAAGTAAAATATTAACACTTGTTTGTTTATATAAAATATCTCAATATAGTGTTGCAGATGTGTGTGATGTGTGTTGGAGAGGAATAGAAGGTTTGAATTATCAGAAGGTTTGAATTATCAGAAGGCATAAAATTGTGTGTTCAATTATCTTCCAATCTACAACAATTAATACAAGACATAGAATAAAGATTCATAAACATCTTGTTTCAAAACGTAACAATTTAATTTATTAGTGTTTGAAATACATGCATGAATACTGAGTGAAAAGGTTAGACAAAGTTGTGTCTCTTAGATTAGGTAATATTTGTACCTAAGTTCATAAAGTGAAAGTAATTATTAAACTGTAGTTTAGAAGAATAAAGTTTCTTTAACATGTTTGGAATTGTGCATTGTACAAGTTGGTAAAAGTTCAGAAGAGATTTTAGAGTTCATACTCGCGTGAATGTTGGTAATGGTCTTTAACGTCTGACTGCATTAGTTAAGATGGGAGTTCTTGAAGATTACATCTTGGCAAAAAAAACACGAGAGAGAGAGAGAGAGAGAGAGAGAGAGAGAGAGAAAGTTTACACGTGTTTTGTTTTTATAATATAGTGTATCACGTGGGAGGCTCCAAGCATATTGAGCGAGAAAACAGATTTGTCGCGTGCAGGTGGTTTGATTGGTCAGAACTGACCAATCAGCAAGCTAGATTGAAGGTGATTAACCAATGAATACTTGTTATATATTTTGTAAGACTGTGATGGTGAAAATTACAACAGGAATAGTGCATTTTCTAGCACAATAGGAAAACCACTTTTGCTCATTTCTTCAGAAGAGAACACTTTTCAATGTCATGTTTTTTTTTTTTGATGTGATTTGTTGTAACATTATATTTAAAGAGGGCAAAGATAGGTGTAAAGATTCCAGATGAACCTTTAAGCTTTTAATGAGCCTTTATTCAAAGCAATTCGACCAGAGTGTCTGTGATACTAGATACTAGACCATCACTTTTTATAGTAGTGTAGTTCAAGGCAGAGAAAACTATGTTTGCCTTCACCACATCAGGCATCAAGTTATCAAATAATCATAACTCAAGAAGATGGAATATTAAAGAGATTTTTGTTTTCATATAAGATTTTCTGCTTTTCAAGAAAAACACTTCATCCAAATATCTTTAAGGAATAGAAACAAAAAGTGTAACAGTTTAACAGGATCTTTTTAAAGAATCTTATATATTTCTTGGGTTCCCTTTAGGCACATCAATCTATTTCTAATATTATGTACTTGCAAAGAATGATAACAACAGAATCCAGTGCTGTAACAGCCAAACTCTGGCTTCCAGTGAAATGTTTGGTTTGCCTACTTCACAAAAATATTGGCTTCATCTTCAGGGATAGATTACAGTTTTTTTAAAAATCACTATTACAACAGAATACAGATTTTATCGCAGTTACATTAACTTTGTCTTTGTAATTTAACCTTGAAGATGATCTTGATAAATTTCATATTAATGTCAAGAAACTGATTAGACAACTGGAAAGGATCAGTATAAAAATAAGTACACACAATATGTCTATATTATTCAATGAAACATGTTTGAATGAAGATATTCTGACTAATATTCACCTTCATCCCTGCCATATGCCAATGGCTTAGGGGTAAAATCTCCGATTGATCACAGCTTGAGGCAATCAAATGTCTAGCCACACTGATAAGCTGCGAAACAGTCTGTCTGTGGATGACAATATATATATATATATATATATTGTCATGGATGACAATATATATATATATATATATATATATATATATATATATATATTGTCATCCACAGACTGGGTTCTATAGCCTTGGATGGCAACTGGTCTGCTACAGAAAGAAATGGCAACCTACTGCAGGGAAAAATCTGCCTCATCACTCATGTATCATGCACGGCACATAACTGACTGAAGGGAAAAAATATTACCAGCAATACATTTTTGTAAAAGAAATTACTAATGTTCCCAAGAAAATTAAATTTCAGTATTAAATGACCCATAAGGAGTTGATATGCCACTAAACAAACATACCTACCAGAAAACAAAAAAAATGCCAATGTTTGTTATATGATACTGGCCTAAAAGCAATGGTAAACAAAATTTACACATGTAAATATTGGGTCTTCATTGTTAATAGAGGTGGATGGAAATGGAATAAATTTCAACAGAGTGTGATATTTTCATGTATTTTTATATAACTGAGTAACAAAGAAGAGAAAACCTACTAGGATGCTTGTAAAAGAAAGAAGACAATAAAAGTTAGCAATTATAAATTCTGTGTGTGTGTGTGAGAAAAAGTTCAGTCACCCAGGAGAAAGATATTCCAATGCCTGGGACAAAGTCCTGTGATGGTGTTACTTCTATTGTGTGCTAGAAGGATAGGAAAGAAAAGAGAAAGAAAACTGGTGTCTCCCATTTTTATAACTGTTTAACAACACCGCGTAATGGTGTCTTGGTGAACTTCTCAAAGTAAAGTGAAGATAACCCACACACACGTCAGAGCTTTAGGATTTATTTTGAGAACTCAGGTTTAGATACCAATCCCTTTTTCTTTCCCTCTTGACTCCATTAGTATATGACTGGTCCTACCAACTTAAAAGATTTAGTTCTTTGTTTTTTCAAAAATATGTCAACATGCAACATGCCTGTACTTGAACTGCCAAAATTCAAAAATTCTGATCCATTGTCAAAATCCATTATCAAAATTCTGATCCATTACTAAAATCCATTATCAAAATTCTGACCCATTATCAAAATCAATTATCAAAATTCTGATCCATGATCAAAATTCTGATCCATAATCAAAATCCATTATCAAAATGATGATCTACCCCCAAATTCTGATCCATTATCAAAATTCAGATCCATTATCAAAATTCTAATCCATTGTTAAAATCCATTATCAAAAATTAGACCCATTACAAAAACACATTATTGAAATTCGTATCCATTATCAAAATCCATTATAATTATGATCCATCACCCAAATTCTGATCCATTATCAAAATCCATTATCAAAATTCTGATCCATTGGTAAAATTCTGACCCATTACCAAAATCCATTATCAAAATTATGATCCATAATAAAAATTCTGATCCATTATTAAAATACATTATCAAAATTCTGACCAATTACCAAACCCATTTTCAAAATTCAGATCCATTATCAAAAACCAGTATCAAAATTCTGATCCATTATCAAAAATCTGGTTCATTGGCAAAATCCATTATGAAAATTCTGATCCATACCAAAATTCATTATCAAAATTCTGATCCATTATCAAAATTCTGACCCATGACCAATATTCTGATCCATTGTGAAAATCCATTATCAAAATTCTGAATCAGGACCAAAATTCTGATACATTATAAAAAATTGGATCCATTATCAAAATCCATTACCAAAATTCCATTATTAATATCCATTATCAAATTTCTGATCCATTATCAAAATTCTGACACATTACCAAAATCGATTATCAAAATCCATTATCAAAATTCTGATCCATTATCAAAATTCTAACCCATAACCAATATTCTGATCCATTGTCAAAATCGATTAACAAAATTCTAATCCAGGATCAAAATTATGTGCCATTATCAAAACCCATTATCAAAATTCTGACCCATTGCAAAAACCCATTTTCCAAATTCGGATCCATTATCAAAATCCATTATCATACTTATGATCAAATACCCAAATTCCAATCCATTATCAAAATTCAGTTTCAAAATTCTGATCCATTACCAAATTTCTGGTCCATTGCCACAATCCATTATCGTAATTCTGATGTTACCAAAATTTTGATCCATTGTCAAAATCCATTATCAAAATTCTGATCCATTATTAAAATCCATTAGCAAAATTCGGACCCATTATCATAATTATGATCCATCACCCAAATTCTGATCCATTATTAAAATCCATTATCAAAATTCTCATCCATTATTAAAATCCATTATCAAAATTATCATCCATTATCAAATTTTTGATCCATTACCAAAACCCATTATCAAAATTCTGATTCATTATCAAAATTTTGAACCGTTATCAAAATTGTGTTCCATTACCAAAATCCATTAACAAAACTCTGATCCATGATCAAATTTCTGATCCATTGTCAAAATCCATTATCAAAATTATGATCCATTATCAAAAATCTGATCCATGTGCAAAATCCATTATCAAAATCCATTGTCAAAATTCTGACCCATTACCAAAATCCATTATCAATTTTAAGTCTCCACAAACACAGGGATGGCATTGTAGGTATATTTTTCCTTCATCTACCTAAGACATGATAAAATTTATTTAGAGGAATTGTTACTTGTTGACCAAAAAGCTGGCATGGAGAAGTGACAGGTAATGAATCCCAGATGCAGGCGACCGCACAAGGACATGTTAAGAATTCCCTACTGATGGAAAATTTGGATGATAACTGAATTTAGCAATTGGGGCTAAGACCATGTCTAGCCTCAGGCACAGGTTGAATTTCAAGGAAGGAGGAGGAATCACCTGCACCCTTTGGGTGGTGATGGTGAGAGGCACCCACATGAGATGAAAAGAGTTGGGCCGATTGATATTCTGCTACCACCACTCATCGGGGGAGGGATCTCCTCAAATTTGGTCAAGCAATCAATTTCCCAACCACCTCATGCCCAAACTGAGTACCATAAATATAGATGAGCAATGAAATGTATGAAACGCACCTGATTTTAGAGCAAAGAAAATGACCAAAACTTGTGAAAACAGAAGAGAAGAAATGAAAAAAAAATGAGACATTAGAGAAACGTTATGAAAGATTTATTTCCCTTTGTTGCAATATGCCATCAGATAGGTATTATCTACCTCAGTGTTTCTCAACTTTTTTAAGCAAGGGCACACTAAGATGCAAATGAAAATATCGCAGCACAATTAGCAAATTTTTAAAGGGTGCATATTTAAATGTTATGAAAAAAAACATAGATTTAAAACAAATACACACACAAATATGAACTTACTTTATTTCAATGTTTCTATTTAACAAAACAAAGTTTAACACTTATTCATTTATTCAAATACTAACACTGTACCATTACTACTTCTACACACACACATACATACCGTGACAATATTTCATGTCACACTTAAGAAGATCATGTGGCACACTAATGTGCTCTGGCACGACAGTTGAGAAGCACTGGTGTAATTGTCTGACTCATAGCATTTTAAGTCGCCACAAACACAGGAAGAAACCATAGATCATAAGAGAAAAGTGGGAAGTGATACATCTAACTAAGAAAAATAATGGCATCAATGAATAAAGAAAAAACTGGTCACAATAACAAACAAGCAAAATTTATTCAAATGAATAACAATGAGTTCATCTCGTAGGAATTTTCTCGGTGTGTTCTTTGAATGATGAATGTGATATTTTCAAGGTGTTCATAGCAGTTGGTTTTCTCTTTTTATGAAAGTCTGGTGGTTAATAGGAAGTTATGATAAAAGTCTTTACTTACTTCTTCATTATGGTGTAAATTTACAAAAAGGTAAAGTAAGGGTTTATCGCTTGATCGTTAGCAGTAACATGTAAGTAGAGGAGATGGGTGCTGTGATTTAGGTGAAGTTAAAGTAAGAGCTTGTACTCACATTTTCCATCTTGATTTCATGGCTGGATTACTGGTTCATGGAGCCATATACGGATGTCTGATCCCAACAAAGCCAAAAGAAGAAGAGTCTTGTTTAGGAATTCTAAACTAAACAGCTAATTAAGGCCTTGCTTTTACATAATGAGAAAAAGGTTTAACTTTATTTTTTTTTTATTTTTATTTATTTTTTGTGTAACTAATGTTTTGGCTATTGTTTATTTTTTGTTTAATTAATGTTTTGACCATTGTACCTTTCAGCTTTTCTTCAGGTGTCTTTCATAACTCATAATTTTCTTGAAATTTCAGTTTGAACCATTTAAACAAGATGAGATATCCTCTAATATGGACAATGAAATGAAAACAACCTAAGTCCTTAGGTTGAATTCAAATTTCACTTGCCAACTACAACAGATATCTAAAGCCTGGTGAAATTCTATTGCATTCTTATGGCCAAAACATTGTGACTATAACAACCAAAAAGAGAACAGTAATAATTATTGTTGTTTGGTTTCATTTCAGGAGTTCTGACCCAGATCCGGATTTTGATAACAGCTGAAGATAACTCTCATGCCAAAGAAAAAAAGGAAAACAGGCACATAACCCTTAGATGTCGAGTGACTGACACCACAGATATTCATATAAAATGCCAAGATTTGTGGTGGACAAGAGAAATTGACCAAGTTAATCACAAAGAAGTGGTTATTGGCCATATGAAAACAAAGTCATTCTTGACTGGTTACCAGACAAAACTGAGTGTGCATCCACCCAAAGAACAATCCCAAGAAGTTTATAGCTGCCATGCTTTATGTGGCTTACAGACTTTTACAGCAACATGTCACCTCATGGATCTAAAAAGTAAGTCATATTTGTACAAGAGATACAATTCTTGAATATACGTAACTGCTACTTTCTCATTACCAAAGAATGCATCAGATTCTTCAAATGTTAAAATAAGAACAAAATATGGCAGGGGTTGCTTATGGGATAGATGAAGTAGCTTAGTCATAGTGAAAGTAGTCTGCCCAAGAGAATAAAATCTCTCCAATAAAAACCATATCATAGGGGATAAATTTCAGGTTAGTATCTAGTACATTCAAAATTGAAACTGGAGAGTCGAGTTTGAATTCCATTTGAATCCATTACATTCACTTGTGTGCTAATACCCTTGGAAAAGGTATGAATCCTCTTCATCTCCCCCCAGCTATTGGTAAATAGCAGGACAGACTGGGTTCTATAGCCTTGGATGGCAACTAGTCAACTGCAGAAAGAAATGGCAACCTACTGCAAGAAAAAATCTTCCTTGTTGGTCATGTATTGAAAGATACACGATCGCCTAAGTCACATAACTGACTGATCTAGTATAAGTAAAACTAACTTATGGAGGAAAGCCTTTTTTTTTAACCTGTTTGTTCATAAATCTTTCCAACTCTAGTTTTGGAGTAAGAAAATTTCTAGAGATTGCCTTAATCCAGCATGAAAGAACAGGCTGATAAAACCAGAATGAGGGTGTCAATCCAGCATCTCCCCCCCAAACACACAAAAAGATTTCTAGGTTAGTGAGGGTCACTACCTCTGATCTCTCAACATGCAACCAGTAATGGCAATCAAGGTAATCACTTCAGCAAAACTTATTAAATGGGGTGTTACATTAGACCAGAAGAGTATAAATATAGCCACACAAAGATGTGTCTCTTTGGAAAGATTTGGTTGATTTTGTTTCATGGCATATCAACCTCTATGGGTTATTTAATGCCAAAATCTAAATATTTTGAGAGCAGTTGTATGTCTTCAACTACAGATAAAATGTATTGGTCATTTTGTTATAAAATGTCTTGTTGGTAATTCTACTATAAAATATATTGTTGGACATTTTACTTTAAAAATGTATTGTTGGTAACTTTATATAAAAATGTATTGCTGATATTTTTACTATAAAATGTATTTTTATAATTTCATAGTGTTTTGCTTTTGTTTGGAAATTTACTACTTGCACACAGCTGGGACCCTAACAGGTGCTGCCACCCTGGGTTGGGGTGAACCTGGGAACAACAGCAATTAGGAAGTGGTGCCACACTCCTCAAAACTTCCCAATCAGAGGCTTTGTTGCCGGATGCAGTTTATCATCATACCCAGGACTTTCTTTGGAAAGAACTATCTGGTATTGGTGTACAGTTTTTTGTAGGCAGAGAGAGTGAAAAGAGGATGATTCTTGGGGTTTGTTTTGTGGCTGAAATATTCATGTATTTAAAATTGATGTAAGAAATTATAGTTCATAACTTAGTAAAAAAGCCACATTTCAAATGCTGATTATCTAGACAAGTAAGCAGAGCTGTTTGGAAGATTAATAAAGCAATTATCATTGTTCAATTTCTCCTGAAATTTTATCTTGAGTCATACTTAGCTAAGCTTAGTAAATATCAAAAACAAAATAGCTTGTGAGACAAGGGAGATAACTTTTAGTTAGAAATGGCTACATGTAACCATAAGTTCTATGCTAACAGTTGTGAATTCATTTTACAAAAAGAAATAATTGCTATTTTTTTTAAGAGTACAAGATTTTTAATATATACTGATATATTACAGTACTAGATTGGTGGATAAGTCTCATCATTCTACAATTGAAATTGCTAGATGTAACCATAAATTCTATGCTAACAGTTTCTTTTCTCACACTTCTCGTTTGTGGAACTCTTTTTCGGCTTCTTGCTTCCCAGCCAACTTTGATCTTTAAGAATTTAAATGCAATGTTGATTGTTATCTTCTGTCTTCTTAATTCCTGTTCATTTATTGTTCTCTCTCCTTAAGTGATTTTTTTCTTATATTCACTTACATTCAGTAACTGCTTGTGTCTGAGTGGCTTTGTTGTCTTGCTTGGGGTGAAATGATTAAAAAAAAATGAAACCCTCAATATTAGAAAAAATGATAACAGTGAACGTGAGAAGCGTAATTGCCTGTAAAACTGTTTTAAGAAAAAGATTTTATATACTTAAACCAACAGTAAAGCTAACTGTGAATGACAATGAATGCCACAAGTTTTCTATATGGAAACGGCTAATTTCACCATTACCATTAATTTCACCATTAACATTACTCCCCTGCTCAACTGGTAGAATTATAATGTATTCAGGAGCTGCAGCCTGGTCACAGCACCAAATATATTACGGTATTCTGGCCATGGACCCCAAATATGACATATTCAAGGCTGCAGCTGGCCCATGGCGACCAATTATATGACAGAATTCCAGGTCTAGTCTGCTTCGGTCACCAGGTATGGCAGTACTCAGGGTCAACCCCAGTCTGCTTGCTTGGTCAGGATCAATCCTGGGATCAGGGAACAAGCCGTCAGCCCACTCATCGGTCGTTGATGGCATTTGACACAGCAACTGGTCTCAAAGTTGACAACTGTGACCTCTCTTACCTATGTTGTGATTTTGATCTTAAGAGAGTCAAGCTGAATTTCCACTGGGGTATCTTAACCACGCTAAACCAAGGAGTTGAACACGTGAATACAAAATCGAAAAATAAAATGGATGACGCCTGAATAAGTCACAATATGATGTTTATATCAGAATAACAAAAAAAAATATTTAGTTCTTTTCTTTGTTCTTTTTCTTCTTTTCCCAACCCGTTCCAACAAGTGGGGATGGAACAAAAATTGCGGGTAGCTTCTTTAAGAATCTTCAAGTACTGTGGTTTGTACTTTCACAGATGGCACAAGGTTATTCATCAGAGTTTTTCTTCAGTGATGACTGGTTTTAACTTCAAAGTACTGTGGTTTGTACTTTCATGGACGGCACAAGGTTTATCATTGGAGTGTTTCTTCAGTGGATAATTTATATTATTATTCTTTTCATCAGGTTGGCAAGCAGCGTTATATCAGAAATCTCTTAACTCTCCGTTGCAACCTCACTGCCACTGCAACAGCAACTCAACTGGCTGGCCCCAACTCTCTCCAAATCCAACTAACTTTGGCCCACATAGGCACTTGTATTTATGGGTGTCCCTTTCAACTGGTGTGGTGTGGGCAAATAGGTGGGTTTTATGCAAATTTCCCAAAATTCAACCAGTCATTTTCTATTTCATATTTCCAATTTTGGAAGATCCTCTCCTCCTTTGGGAGGAGGAGCCATTATATGATGTCAGCCTTTCTGATGTCATTTGTCTTAAATCTGTTTACAATTGTAATTTTTTCTCAGGGATATTTTGCCTGACAATTTTCTCAGTCAAGCCGGACATCTCTCAACAGCCGACCTGAACCTCTGGCCTCTGATCCTGCACCTGTTTGATGAACTGCATTGTTTAACTTTTTCAACAAAATTCATATATCTATTCCCATATCCTGGGAAAATAATTCTCTCTCTGACAAAAATTTAAAATTGTTTTGTTTTAACCCTTTTTGTCCATTTAACCCTTTTCGTCCGTACGCCATGTTAAACATTGTTACAGAATAAACCATTACAATAAGCATTTTTTATTATTGTTTTACAGATATCTTTCACAATTTTTCTCATCTTTCTTTCAGACTCCATGATTGAGTGTAGTTCACATTTTATGAACAGCTATCAAAAGTTGAAATTGAGAAACGAAAGCACTGAGATTCATGAAATGAAGACAACCTTGAGTATTGGAACGCCATTATTTGGCATCATGTTGGTGATTCTTCTGATAATTGCCGGGCAGAAAATTATGAAAAAGTGCAGAAAAAAAGAAGTACTATCTGCAGAGGTTGTTGAAATTATTGAAAAGCATGATTCAAGTGATGATTCGAAAGTTGAAAACTCAAACAAGATCAATCCTCCACAAAAAACAGAAGGCAAACCTGTAAAAGTTAAATACAATTGTCCAAGTATTATGGTGAATGGGGAACTTGTAATGGATGGCGACACACCTTTTGCTAAAGTTTCTTACAAATCAGACAATAAACCAGTAATTTCATATGTACAAGACATGAAAGCACTACAGAACTGGGATCCTGGGGTGTCTTGTTTTACATTGGAAGAAAGTGGTGACAATACTGATGAGGAGAATTTCGATAAGGAGAAACTACTGGTTCCAGATAATGATTGCTATACTTGGAATCGATCTGCCTCTTGTCCAGAAGTCACTTTCTGTAAACCCTGAAATTAATCCCATAATAGACAAGGGCTTTATTCCAAATAAACAAAATGAAATAATACTGCCCAGAAGAAAATTTATAAATAACAAAAAGAAAACAAAGCTTTATTTTTCTGTTCCCATATGTATACTTTTTTGTTTTTTGCAGGACATCAGAAAAATATCCTTCCTGCTTGCAGTTACATAGTTTTTTCTTAATTACCACTCCCACTCACAAAAGGTCTCTCTTTATTTATATGTATATTTTTTTCTTGTCTGCTGTGCATAGTTTACCAGATGCTGTAGGGTTGGATGTGTGGGTGGTATAATGGATAATGGCTTGGAATTGAAAATTGGAGAACCAAGTTCCAATTCCAGTTGGGTTCATTATATTCACTTGTGCAAATACTCTTGGGAAAGCTATGTTCTTCTACTCCCAGCTATGGGTTAATTAGTAAGATTTGTATCACTAAATTATTATTATCTCAAACAAAGCAAAAAAAATTCTTAAATCTAAAAATATTTTCTGGCTTTGGGCACCATCTATCACCAAAGTTTTTTTTTATGCTCAAATATATATTCTTGTCTATTACTAGAATTCCTCAACCAAAAAATGTTTTCCTTTCTTCTCATAAATAAATTCTCTCTTGTGACTTACTGCTTCTACCATTCTTGCCTGGCATCCACTTTGACAAAACATTTCTTTCTTTCTCCCATGTACTTTCTTTCCTATTTCTTACTGTGTATCTGTCAAGTGTCTCTTATTAGGCACCCACTACTATTTTCTTTCCTTCTCCCACGTACATACTTTTTTTTAATGAGCATTTTCCAAAGTAAATCATATTTTCTCTTGTTTCTAATACAATGCATGCATAACTGCACTTTAGAAAGAATTTTAAAAATGGAAATTGAACTTCACCCAAATGTATATCTTAGTTGTGTGTAAAAGTTCTCAGCACTTTTTGCGAAACTGGAGAATGAATACAAAATTGAAATGCTATATATATATATATATATATATATATATATATATATATCGGAGACACCATGTCTACTTGGCTTTTCATTGGAAACTATTGTATACTTAATACTATTTATTTCACAGAATAGATAAAAGATATACAGGGTGTATCAAAAATACTTTTACAAACTTTGGGGACAGGTTCCTCACACCAAAACAAGAATAAAAGTCCATATAAACATATGTTTGTAAATCCTTAAGTTAAGTTTAAAATTTACGGTAAATGCTGTTAAATGTACAATCCAAGATACAATCCAAAAATACTTTTACAAATTTTGGGGGCAGGTTTGTGAAAGTATCTTTTATACACCGTGTATATAAATAGATAATTGAATAGGAGTAGATAGGTTTGTCTATTGATCAGTTCACATTCCTTTCTTGTATTTTGAAGATTAGTAGAAATTTTATCCCTTCTTTCCTGTTTAGGATTGGGTTTCCTTTTCCTAAAGTCTTCTTATTCTCTTTCACTTCCAGTAAGCTCTTGTATCTTAGTGATATTTTCACCTTGCTTGGGGTTAGATGATAAAAAAAAGTAGTAATAGAAATTCTTTGACTTCCACCAATTAATTACAACCTTTTTAACATTAGAAATAATGATTTAAGTTTTAAGGTTTGAATTTTGTTGATGAGACATTTTCATTAATAATTTGTTATTTTTATTGTAACATTTGGGGTTGTTTGACATTCTAAATCCTGGAATAAGCAGCATTCATTGGGAATAAAAAAAGTAGCTTTGATGAGATTTAAACTTGAGAGCTTGCCTGACTTGGACAATAGGTTTACTGATTCAGTCATGGAAATCAATCAGCTGAATGCTAAGATCAAGTTATATTATGTTAAAATTGACCTGAGTGTTGCAATAAAGAATTAATCTCTAGTAATATAACCTGATTATTAAAAAAAAAGTAGCATAGCTATTCAATGTTCCCATTGCCTTATCTCTAAAAAAAATGTCAACTGATCATACTTTGCTGTTTAATAAGCTTAGCTTAATTGGCTTAAGGTCATAAAACTCAGACACCTAGTGAGAATCAAACTCATTACTAAGAAGTAATAATGGTAAACCAGACTAACCCACTAACTAATTACCCCATGCCGAGGCCCCTTTAATATTATAAAATTAGTTTGTAAGCAAGAGCATAACTGGCATGGGAGTGGGGGTTGACACCTTTGGTTTAGCTGTATTGAAATAAAAGTGGTGTTAATGTCAGGACACTACTCACAGTTAAGAGACCTTCTCAATTTTGAATAATTTAATCTGTGGCATATATATTTAAGCAATTGTTATCTTGGTCAAATAATATACATTATCCAGGGCTGTTTTATCATTGTTGGTAATGTGAAACCAAGGAACAGACTCAGAGTGCATTCTTTTAATGTTACATCACTGCTAAGTGTGGGAGACAGATCTTGGTTGTTATATAAATTTCAGTTATTTTCCTTGACAGAGGATGTGTTGCTATTTTTCATCCTTTGGACCTGTTAATAGTTAATACATTACATATACATACAACACACACACACACACATCTTATGTGTGTGTGTGTGTGTGTGTGTAAAAAAAAGGAGTCATTGTGGAATATGTTGTATTTTTTGTGGGGGACTGAGGTGCTAAACTCATGCGCTGCCCCAGGTGGCACATACTCTAGCTACCCAATTGTTTGCAAACAGTACTAAAGCTCAATAGGAGTAGCTTGCTAATCCATTACCATGTTGAAGAGTTTAAGGAGCACCAAGATTTGCAAGTAACAAAAATCGAAATTTTATTGTGCTGGGAGTTTAGAATGTAGCCCAATCTGGTTAACTATTGAAAAAAAAAAAAAAAAAAAAAAAAAAAAAAAAATGCAAACAATACTTTTAACTAAAGTTACCTGCTCTGTTGACCCTGAGAGGCTGGAATAAACAATGCTTTTTTATCTGACATTGCCTATTTCTTGCCTGCTCAATCAACCCCACCATTCATGGTAACTAGAAATTAGAACAACAAATTTCATCTTCGATTAAGCTTTTAGTCTGATTAAATTACCATTCCTTACTAATTTAAAGCAAAAAAAAAAAAAAAAAAAAAAAAAAAAAATGTATAAAATGAATGCATTCAAAACAATGAACAATGTTGAGAATATATTATTTGAAGCAAGCTGGAAAAGAAGAATACCCATTAAAATAATGGCCAATTCTTTCTTTTTTAGTCAGCAAAGATTTTTGCAAATTTATTAAAGGGAGCTAACCACTGAATTAAATTTATGTAAGTAATAATTAGTAGAGCATTTGTGTTTGATGAGTCTAAACATAATTTTTACATATTTTATTTTTTCAATTTTTGTCTACAGCTGAGATGAAGCATGATAATAAATTCATTTTATAGGAGAAATTTTCAGTATGATGAAAATCATTTAATCTGTTTTGTTTTTTATTTTACCCTTTTTTATTTAAGTTTGCAATGAGAAAAATTGGAGTAAAAAAAAAAAAAAAAAAAAAAATGCATACATACATCTATATATAGATAGGACAAAGCTAAAATTAGTTATGGCAACTTATTACCTTAGTTCATTTTGTCTCATCAGGCTGAGAATAGCAATCCTGGCATGTTTAAGCTGACAAGCTGAAAGGCAAAATTGAACTAGCCAATGAGTTGCTATAATTATTAGGTTCTTCAGAAAATCATGCCTGATTTTAGAATCAACTTTTATTTCTGAATTAATTTAAACAATGTTTAAGTCAATCAAAATAGGAACCCCAAACATCTATACATTTCTGTCATCAAGTTACAAAGTTATTTAGGTATTTATAATAAAATTGTACAGGTTTGAATGCAAAGAAATCTTTGAATGCAATCTCTGCATCTTTTTTTGAATGCAGCTTCTGCATCTTCTTTGCAGTGGTATGTCTTTTGGTTTTAAAATGTGCTAGTCTGTAGGTAAGAGATCAGGAGAATATGGTAGATGTGGCAAAATCTTGTATCCTAAGTTGATGAGCTTTTGAAATGTCATCTAGGCAACATGTGACCAAGCATTGTCATGAAGCTGAATTGGACTTCATCAATTAACTAGTGCCGGTCACGTTATGCTAAAATGAATGCATGTTTCACCCAGTTGCTTGCAGTAAACTTTGTCAGTGATGCTCTGGTTAGATTCTTAAAAGCTGTAATGAATGACACCAATGGTAGACGTCCAGACAGTCACTATAATCTCCTGTTGGTACAATTTCACTTTTAGAAAAACGTTTTGCTTCTTTGTCATGATCAAGTCATTGAGCCGAGCATTTCAATTGTCATAAAAGATCCATTTCTCATCAAGTTACTATTCGATCAAGAAATGGATCATTCAAATTTTTCATATGCAGCATTGAACACTTCAAAATGTCAGACTCTTTGACTTTAGTGGAGTTCATGTGGAACCCATTTGTGTTTCTTCACCATGTCAATTTTCTTGAGATGGTCTGTTATTGTTAAAATGCTGACACCCATTATCTGAGATGTTTCTTTGACAATTTGATGTGGGTGTCGATTTAGTGCTTTCAGAAGTTGATTGTCAAGTGCAGATGGATGTCCTCTACCACCTTGATCATGAAGACTAGTATACCCACTGCACTGTTCAAATACAAGATCCTTCACTCCATACTCTGTTAAAGATGGCAGTAGTTTGAGAAGCATTATCACCAAGCTTGAACTCATGCAAATAAAGCAAATGCACCTTTCATGTTCAAGATGTGGGGTTATATATATATATATATATATATATATATATATATAAATTCTGAAATAGATTGTATAAATGAATAAAAATAAAAAAATCATTAGGAATGAGTAATATATTTTTGCACAGTTTATTAAAATATATTAGAACACATTTAAAATATTTATTCTAAAATCAGATTATTTTCTGAACAACAATTTTAGCTCAATCTGAAATTGCTGTTTTTTAAAGTATTGAACATTTTCACATTTTTTATACATCTTGTTAAAGTATAAAATTTTCTTTATGTTCCTGCTGATATATAAAAAAAAAAAGGCAATGTTTAACATTCATGCCTGCAAAAAAGAAGTCTTTCCCTTGATGTCACTATTATTTTAACTACTGTCACTCCTTGGCAATGTTTGTTTTAAAAAGCGATTAGAATTTTAATAAAACCTAAACATACATAAGTGAATTTATACATTACATTTTTGTTGTTCAGAATTTGCAACAAAAATATTAAACATATCTTAGATTTTTTTTTATTCAAATGGTTGGCAAAACATCAGCTAATTACCAAGTGATTCAAACTTTATAAAATGGTAAATAAGGATTTCATTATAGTTGGTTAACATACTTTTATAATTTAGTAAATGAATAAAAAATGGTTTTCATATTTATTTTTTTATAAATTACAATTATTGCATTGCATTAGTTTTAATATAATTGTATTAGTTTTTAGAATGTCGTAAATGTAAAATTATTTTCAAATAAACAATCTAATAATGTTTAGTATTTTTGTTCTTTTGCAGGCATGAAGGCTAAAAGGTTAAACATTACCAAAAAATACGAAAATTTTGAGTAAGTTATCTTGAATAAAACAGAATCGTTAATAATGCAAACATTCCTCATTTCAAGTTCTTAAAATGTTGCAAAAAAAAAAAAAAAAAGAAAAAGAAAGAAAGAAAAGATAAACTTGTGATAAATTTTAGAAATGTTATTCTCTATCATAAAAAAAATGTGCATGAGAAAAATCTTAAAATCTATCATGTTTCCCCAATGTTATCCAGAACTGGGGCAATTTTATAAAAATCCATCCAGACACCAAAATGGCACAAAACAAAGAAACAATTACACAATTTATATTTTGAAAAATTTTTAGCATTTTTTGATACTCGCCAAATCATCTTTCCTGACTGACAGTGTTACAATAATTGCAGAAATTATCACTTTAGTTCTAAAAGAGCACATCAGCTAAGAGCAGATGTGTAGAATACGTGGTGTGTGTATCCAGCAAGTTTCACCGCCATCAATTCACCACAGGAAAGTTCATCATGGAGAGTGTTCACCATAAAAGGTTCTTTCTTGATCAACAAAACTAAAACATTTTTAAAATAGGATAAAAGTAAATAATAATTGATATTATGTATTTTATTTTGAGTAATTTAATAATTAAAACTTGGGTTTCAAATAACTGATATTATATACTATTGCTCTCAAGTAATGAAGGATACAATTATCTTCATTGTAATTTAAGATTAGCCTTTGAATTTGCCCAGAAGTAACATAGGCTCACGTTTCTGCTCTGTATCTTCTCATTCTCTCCCTTATCCTTTCCAATCTTTATGGCCCATCCATGTTTTCATCTAAATGTTATATAAACATAGTTTGTTAGTCTCTAATGCAAGAATGGTTTCAAAGTTTTTATACCTTTCTGTCTCTAGCTGCCTTTCAACTGTTCACGCAGGTCTCTTGTAAAAGTAAGCCTGTCTATTTTTAAGCTTCTCCCTTCCCTACATCAATTTTTTGGTTTGATTTTCTCTTGAACTTGAAGTTTTCTGAAGGAATCTGGATTGGACAGATACTACACTTTGATACTTGGTAGAAAGTATAACAATCATACATATAATATAGAAGAGTAAAATAGGTATTAAATTTTAAAAAATCTTTTGTGGCTTTTGAGATGTTTTTGCCTTTCTTATTTTTAATCATCATATGCTTTTTAATTTTAAAAAAAAAAGAAAGAGAAATAAAAAGATTGGGAAGAAAAAATAAAAAGTAGAAAATAGTTAAAGAAAAAATAAGACACTTGAAAAGACAAGTTTCTCTTTAGAATATAAAAACTGTTTATTAGCAAAAAAAAAAAAAAAAAAAAAAAAAAAAAAAGACATTGGAAAGTTCTTTACATAGTCAAGATAAGCAAAAAACTTTCAACTGAAATGGTTTTATAAAAAATAAAACTAAGTAAAAATAACTTATATTATTATTTTTAAATACCATAATAATCAAAGTGTACTGTGATTTTATTCATGGTAAGTGTGCAAACTATAACATCACAAAACGTTTTACTTGTTATCTTGCATTTATAAATCTGAGAAAGCAAAAAGACAGTTTTCAACAGATAGAAATTATACATTCCAAAGAATGTACTAATATATGTAGTAACTTAAAACAGTAATAATTACCTGAAACCAACAAAATACAAATTAAACCAGTAACTTGCACTGTTGTTTCTTTGAAATGTTAAAAAATATTCATAAAAAAAATTATTTTTAATTTGTAATATTTGTGATTGTTAAAATAATTATAAAAAGTTAGTTAACTTTTTTTTTTTTTAAATTAATTTTGCGACATATATATTTAAAAAAAATTAATCTCTTATAGATAAGGCATATAAAAGAATAAAAAATAAGTTTGTAAGTTTATTAAAAGGCAGAGAGGTGTAAGAAATTATTGGTCTGTTTTTAGACGGAATAAAATTAAATTATCACAGTTGTGTAGATCAAAGGCTTTCAATGCATATGGCAATTCCCATGCCTCCCCCAATACAAAGGGCAGCAACACCTTTCTTTTGATTTGTGCGTTTCATGTTATACAATAAGGTAACAAGAATCCGTGTACCAGATGCAGCAAGTGGATGTCCAAGAGCAATTGCACCTCCACTAATATTTACCTGAAAGAAATGAAAGGTTGAAAAGTAGAGAAACTTAATAAATATTAAAATTCAATTTTCTGTGTAATAAAACATTTTGTCAATGTATATGATTTTATAATGCAAGTCAATATTTTCAGATATAGAATTTGTATTAACTAAACAATATTAGAAAAATAAATGAATTATTTCATAATTACAAATTTCAGTTTGTGTTTTTATTGGAAATATTTACAATAATCTATTTAATGATATGATATTATGCAATTTAATGACTGTTTATCATATTGTAAATAGAATTCCTGACAAATGAACTAATTAAGACTTTGTTGTCATTAGTCAATCTCACTGAAACATAACACTCCCAATTTTATGATCATCAATTTTTGTGCAAAATTTACTATGCCTGCTCCTGTGATCATAACCAATCTGTAATGGGACTTTTTTATTTTTCTGTTTAACGACTCAAGATAAATCACGAGACCCCAATTGTGCATCAACAATAAAATATATATTGAAACAATAACATACAAAACAATCATGCAAGTTGCTTCCCTTGAACGGTATTCTGATTAAGATTGAATGTTCAAAGAATTTCTCTTGAATAAGAATGTTCAGGATTCTATGTTGAATAGAGTCTGGTGTTAGAATAGAATACAGTTAATTAAGAAGTGTGTTGTTTTGAGTAAGTAAGAGAGAGTTCTGGTTCATGAACTTGGCATAGTCACAGAGAGGAAGAATGTGTAATGTAATACAAAAATCTGTGTGTGTGTGTGCACGCGTTATGAGTAAAGTCATGGATTTGTGTAGACAGGCGTAAAAGCTGGACTCTACTGAAGACTTGCAAGAAAGTTGGTAAGAGTTGTTGGCAATGATCTTTAACATCTGACAGCACTGTTAAGACGGGAGCTCTTGAAGATTACATCTTGGCAGCAAGGAGAAAGATGAATGAAGAGGAATACGAGAGAGGCTTATTTGTGTTTTGTTTATATAAGGCCATGTATCCCGTGGTAGGCTCCGAAGCTTGTTCGCGGGGGAAAATTATTCCTGGCATGCCAGCAATTTGATTGGTCAGAATTGACTAATCAGCAAGCTAGTTTTGAGGAGATCAGCCAATGAATGCTTGCTGTATGATCTGTATGTATGTATGTATGTATGTGTGTGTGTGTGTGTAATGGCGATGATGATCGCTACAAATTAAATGGCATTTTAAACCGATAACAATCTGAGCCACTTTTTTGCATAAAAGGGAAAGAATTCTAAAACTCCAGTTAGATGCAAACATATCATAGCATAGCCACACATTTATCTCAATGTAACTTGAAAATCATCGAACTGTGAAACTGGTAAAGTTACTGTAAATAAATATTTTTATAGACTACAGTTGCATTTTCAACTGCTTTTTCTTTGAAAATTGAAAATATTAGCAAGGTAAGAACAAGTAAAAGAAACTAATTTTAAGAAAGTTACAAAAAGAAATTTGAGAAAAATTAAAAATGTAATAAGCAAGAAAAGTAGATTGAACAGCAAAAAATATTTGAAGAAATTTGTGTTGCAAATGTAAAAAGATAAAGAAAGATGCAGAATATTAAATACACTGGATAAAAAACAGGAAAGAAACAAAACTAATATCTGTAAGTAAATGTCATAAAGGGAAAGATTTAATAGCAACTTTTAGTGATGACTACAGAGCTACATTGGATGAACCTGATAGATGGACAAAATGTTGGATCTTCATGAAGATTATCAACCAGCATGACTTGGAAGATGACAGAGAATGTGATAGTATTGGTAGAGTAGTTGTAGGCCATAAAATTATAAGTTACTTCAAGATAAATGTACAGAATTATGGTGTTCTTGAAGACATTTTTAGGTGGCACAGATCACAACTAAGATACTTTAAGCCAAAATGCATATTCATGTAAAATAATACGTTTTTCACATTCTAAATAACTACTGTCCATATTGTCAAAAAAAAGTTTCAAAGACACCAAATTAATGGCCCAACCTCTCAAGATAGTAATACAATAAAAAACTTGTGGCCTATCATTAAGTGATATATATATATATATATATATATATATATATATATAAGAATGGCATTCAAGCAAAGATCATCTCTTAGAAGCAATAAAAACTGTTGCATGCAATATTAAAATCAAGAGCAGAAAATTTATCAATGGATAAAAACTGATGAAGGCTATAAAATGTCAAGGATTTCATATTAACATGTAAAATAGTAAAAAAAAAAAAAATATTCAGGTATGTGAGATATTACATTAAATTTGTTTCTATGGTATAGAATTATTTATAAATAAAACCTTATGCTGAACACTCTTTATATAATAAAACAAAGACACCTACAAACAAGTTATCAATATTTTTAATAAGTATAGATAAACTGAAACTCCCAAAATACAGGGTACAATGGATAAATTGTTGTCTAAATTATGCAAAAATGAAAATAACATTGATATTTCATTTCAAAGCATATTTACCAAAATTAAAACAAAAATATTTCGAAATATTAAAGAGTAAATTTATTCAATTAAAAAAAAAAAAAAAAAAAAAAAAAATCCCCATTAGTTTCAACCATGGCCTTCAGATTACTTTAGAATCTGCAACTCTCCTAACAGTCTCCTTGTTTAAGTTGGTGAATGTGACTATAATCCTTGCCTTCAGTTCATCTTTGGTATTACAAGGAGTTTTGTTGGTCTCTCACATAAATTGTGCCCCATACATAATAGTCAAGGGAGTTGAAGTCTGGAGAGTTAGGTGGTCAGATGTAAGAGGTGATGTGGTCACAGAAATTGTCTGACAGCAATGAATGGGTTCTCCTGCTTGTGTAGCACGGTGCAGAGTCCTGTTGCCAGACAGAGTCTTCCAGCAGCCACCCTCTTGACCCAGAGCAGTACTACCTCTTTGATGTATATGTTGAGTCTGAGGCTCTCGCCAACAACTAGAACGATCAAAGTGAGTTTTCCGAGCTGCTATAGCTTTGTAATTACTATTAGACTCATCCAACTCTTTCTGGATCTTCTGCACTGTCCTCAGATTGACACCCCAAAACTCTGAAATGTTTGTATTGGAACTTCTGGCACAAATGCCAAGTAGTACAGCATGCCATTTCCAAATTTCTGGTGGAGTAAATTGCATCATGGTGCTCTTTTTCTCACAGACGCTGCCCAACTCACCCTACTATACTGTGCAGTAGACAAAAATAAAAAATAATGTGCAAAATTAAAAATATAAAATAGTGACAATTTACCATCGCTCCCTGTATATTGCTCATCTCAATGTAAGTATAGTTTGAGAATTTAATGAACATAGGTTGGTAAATACCAATTTTAGTATAAAAATACCGACTTGCTTTATAAAATCTGACCTTCTATGCTATTAGTTTGTCAGTAATGCTCGCATTTTCTGATTTTAAATGCATAACTTGCTAAAAATAAAAAAATAAAATTAAAAATTGCAAAATGTGCTCTCTAAGAAATGTCCCTGACATCAATGTTTGGTTTGTTTTGCTTTACAGCATATTAACCTCTATGGGTTATTTAATGCCGACAATTTTTTTTATTGCTGGTAATATTTTCTTTTTCAAAAATGTATTGCTGGTAATATGTTTTTCTTCAAAAATGTACCTCTGCTAATATTTTTTTCAAAAAATGTATAGCTGGTAATAATGTATTGCTGGTGTTAATTTTTTTTACAAAGTATTTCTAGTATTAAAACCTATTTTTTACAATTTCATAGTGTTTTGACCCCAGTTTGTTGGGTGGGGAGTTAACTATTTGCCCATAGCTGGGACCCTAACAGGTGCTACCACCCTGGGTCAAGGTGGACCTGGGAACACCAGCAGTTAAGAGGTGGTTCCACGCTCTTCAAAACCTCCTGATCAGAGGCCTTGCAGTCGGACGTAATGTATCGTCATACCCGGGACAGTCAATATTTTGGCTAAGTTGAACACATGAATTAAGTATTTGCTTTATCTGTTCCTGCACTGACATTTACTTTCTTCCCATTGTTTTGTATGGAGTCACTATACACATAAACATAAGTGAAATAAAGATTAGAAATATTTATTTAAATAAATCCTACTCATATCATGCATTAAAAAGACCAGTTTTGATAACTGTCAAGCCATGTTTATATAAACAATATAGTTTTCAACAACAGTTTTAACATTCAGATGCACAACAGATCATCATCACTATCAGTTCTTTGTTATAACAGAGACAATGCTCTAAAGAAGAAATTATAAGAAATTAAAACATTTGAGTCTATAAAATTTACCTTTCACAATTTAATAAGGGAAAATATTTTAATACATTTCATGCATTCTGAATATTTACATATATGAAGAAATTACTTTATATACAAGTATATATACAAGTAATTGCTGGATACAAATGAAATCTGTTCCTAAGTTGAATTTATACATAAACTGGAGCAAAAGTGTGTGTGTGTGTGTGTGTGTGTGTGTGTGTGTATTTTAGCACTAAATGGTTGATTGTTTTTTTATGGCTTATCAACCCTTCACAGGTTATTTTAAGCCAGAAAATATTTTTAGGTTGTAAGAATTTTATTTTTTTGAGATAATAATGGTTTAGTGATACAAGTCTAGGTTTGGTTTGTTTTACAGCGTATCAGCCTCAATGGGTCATTTAATGCAGACAACTTTTTTTTTTTCTGGTAATATTTTTGTTTTGTCAAAAATCTATTTCTGTTAATATTTTTTCCTCAAAAATGTATAGCTGGTAATATTATTTTTCCAAAAACATATAGCTGGTAATATTATTATTTTTTCAAAAATGTATTATCAGAGGCCCTGTTGTTGGACATAGTTTATCGTCTTACCCAGGACGCAGATGTAGTCTGAGTGTTAACTATTTTCCCATAGCTGGGAACCTAACAGGTACTACCACTCTGGGTCAGGGTGGACCTGTGAACACCAGCAATTAAAAGGTCATTCCACGCTCCTCAAAGCCTCCTGATCAGAGGCCTTGCTGTTCGATGTAGTTTATCATCTTACCCAGGACACAGATGTAGTTTATTGCCATACCCAGGACGAGATCTGGGTTTGGGGGTTAACTATTTGCCCATAGCTAGGACCCTAATAGGAGCTACCACCCCGAGTTAGGGTGGACCTGGGAACACCAGCAATTAAGAAGTGGTTCCACACTCCTCAAAACCTCCTGATCAGAGGCCTTGCTATTAGACGTAGTTTATTGTCTTACCCAGGATGAGGATGCAGTTTATTATCATACCCAGGACAAGATATAAGTCTAATTAACTCATAGCTGGGGGGAAGAAGGGGGGGGAGAATTCAAACCTTTTCTAAGGGTATTTGCATATAAGTGAATATAACAAACCCTGCTGGAATTGGAACTTGGCTCTCCGATTAATAATTCTGAGCCATTATCCATTACATCACTTGCGCACGTCCAAGCTTACAGCACCTGGTATTCCCAAGTGGCTACCAATCTAGGTACTGATCAGGCTCAATGTTGCTTAACTTCAGTGATTATATGGGAACTGGTATTTAAATATGTAGCTGTAAACCTGCACTAAATGGGAAGAGTTTTCAAATTTAGTATGCATACTTACTAGACCCAGGGGAAGGTTTTAATTAATAATAAAAAAATTTCCTCGTGGAAGGTGGGGGGGGGGGTTCTACTTTTCAGTTATTTTGATTTATGTTTCATAATAACCATTACTCTTATTAATTTCTGGATAACAAAAAAAATATTTTCGCATTTTGGAAAAGCAATATCAATAATGAATTTTTCTTCCAAAATATATCTTCTATTTTTCATGGTATTTATTCATTGGTAATTCTTGTATGACACAAATACATTTCACTTGACACATCAGCTGGATGTCAGTACTAAGAAAGCAAAATCCAAAAAAAAAAAAAAAAAAGCCACCAACTTCTGCACAGGGACTCTGATCCACAAAACAAATCCCCACACCTCGCCAACAACAGGCAGTTTGGCTCAACACCTCAACCTTATCACTAGACTGCCAGAAAATCCACACAAATCATTGGAGTTGATTTCTAACTTGATGATAGATGTATCAGCCCTACCAACAACACCCCATGGCTTCTATAATACACTCCAGGCCTCTTTCCTGATAGCAACTGTGACCTCAGTCAAATAACCTAACAAATCTGTCAACTCCCAGTCTTACAAATGACACCCTTACACCTAATTGCTTTCATTACCAGCAACAACTAAAGATCCACATATCAATGATTTTGTCACCTTAAATCAAATGACTTAAATCTGTCAACTCCCAGTCATACCAATGACACCCTTACACTTAATTGCTTCTCTTACCAATGGCAACTAAAGAATCACGTATCAACAATTTTGTCACCTTTTCACACAATTATGCATATATTCTGGAAATTGATCAATACACACTTGAAACTTTCTTTGTTCTTTCCTTTGCAACCATATGTTGGTTATAACATATCTTACCAGGAACAAATGAACTCTATTTTTGCTTTTCTTTCATCATACATATTCCTATTTTGGCACATTTCACTAATGAATTGGCATCATCAGAAAAATAATTTTTTTTTTTTTTTTAATTTTTTTATTTTATTTCAACAAAATCTACATGAGTGAGAAAAAATATGTGATTCCCATTGAGCATCTGGACATTTGATTTTTACTTTAACTATCATTATAGAATTTACATATATCTTTACAAAGTTGCCATAAAAGCACAAACTTTAATGATGACAATAACAATTTAAGGTATTTCTTAGTTATACATTTAATTTTTTTCACCTTCTTTTAAGAAGTTATGTGGATCAAATTTAATTTTTTGTTTTGCATCATTAAAGAGAAATTCCAGTTATACAGTTAATAATTTAATCAGCAGGTATCACTTGGTTACCTTGGTAACATAATGAATTGAGGTAGAACAAGAAGCAGAGTTTTTTAGGCGGGGCTCTTCAGTTAACAGTAGGGAAACTCAAGAAATGAATTACATAAAGATGCCATGAGGATATCAATAAGGTTTTATTATTTTATTTTAAAACTCCGGTAGTTCGACATAATTTAACTGATGGAAACAGCACTTCACAAGAGGCCATCACATTATTAAAGCACCGTTTTACTGTTATTTTAACCAGCTGTGATCCAAGTTTTGACATCTTTTCTTCTGTAGATGAGTACTTCAGTATATTTTATTTTTGGATGTTTTAGCATTTTATATATCTATGCATACAAAACACTAAAGAAATGTCCAAATCCACTAAAACATAATGAAGATAATAATACAATAATAATAATAGCAAACTGCCAATTTGTTAACAGCTATCACTGAATTTACCTATCAAGCTTTAGATAAGAATGGCGAAACTTGGACTTGAAGGCATTTAACAGGGTCTGACATGCTGACTTTCTCCACAATCTCAGGTGTTATAGTGTCTCTGGATGAATATTTGATTTAATTCAATCATTTTTAACAAATCCAGTAATGAAAATCATATTGAACGGCCATGCTTCTAGATCATTTCACATTAATTCGGAGGCTGCCCAGGGCTCTATTCTTGGACCTATATGGTTTCTTATCTTCATCAATGACCTTCCCAATGTCATCAGTTCCTAACTAGGTACTTATGATGATGATAACTATTTACTCCTGTCTTAGTAGCAAGTCTGACAAAGTAAAACTGACAACTGTTCTCAAAAAAGACCTCCAAATCCGTGATTAATTGGGATAAAGAATGGCTTGTAAATTTTAATATTTTTTATGGCTGATGCTAACCTTGAAGTGGAATAATTATATTGAATCAATTTGGAGGAAAATTGGTTCAGTATTGTGCCAGACAATTTTCTCATCAGAATCCATTAGCACATATTTAAATCTATCATTATCCATCAAGAAATGTTTGGGTTGCATGAAGCCCAGGTGAATTCTTTCAGTTGCTAAATTTTAATATCAAAGTTCACAAGAATTTTATCAAAGTGTCCTTTCAGACTGTACACACCAACATACTGATGACTAGTAAGCAAATCTCTGGAATATTTCGGATAATAAACTTCAAATACGTCATACATACCTTGCTTGCATCACAACCAAGATCTTTAATTACAGCACAAGACTGAGCAGCAAAAGCCTCATTCAATTCAAATATGTTGACATCATCAATGGACCAACCAGCTTTAGTCAACTGAATGAATAAGAATCAAATATACATTCAGGCAGTGTGTAGTTGGGTGTGCAGACGGGTACTGAACAGACGGGTGTACAGGTAGGCACGGAACAGTCGGGCATAAAGACAGAAACAAAACATTTATACTGACAGACATTGAATGGAAAATATGAAAAATAAAACTAAGTAAAAGTAATATTTCCTTAGATCAGTAGTTCCTAAATAATGCATCATTCCTCATAGGCATGGCAGAAGAAGATAGCAGGTGAGGCGGATGAAGATAGAAGGTGAGGCAGAAGAGGATAGCAGGTGAGGTGGAATGATTGAAAGACAAAGATTTAGAAACAGTTTCCAAAAATTCATATGCCAATAATAAATAGATTTCAAAATTTAAAATATTATTATGGATTACTTGTAATTCATGCATAAATCCCAGTATAAATAGCTACAAATAACTTGAATGATTTTATCATTGTGATATTTTTGCATTATATCACGTATTAAGAATATAGCAACCAGGGTCCAAAAATTGGAGGAGAGAGTTATCAATGATAACGTTCAGATTTTAAATCTGCATTTATCTCCCTTTAACCCCCTCCCTCCATTTTTTTATTTTTAAATAAACTTTTTATCATATAAAATTTGGTGAGGCACAAACAAATTTTAATTCCGAAAATGTGACCCAGAGAAAAAAAAAAGTTTGGGAACCACTGCCTTAGATGAACAATGGAAATCACTCGATGGATTAAAACTTTCTCATTTGAGTCACCAGATTTATGCTAAATTTTCAAATTTTCTTATAGCTATAAAATGTATTTAAATCTACACAATCCATTTTAATATTGGTCTGTTGTAGGTCTCCTTTTAAGTCCATAATTTCATGCAACAACTGCAAACATTATAGCAGTGTCAGTACAAAGCCTTCATCAAATGATAACACTCAAGGTATCTCAACAATATCACTGGGCGTTGTATTCCATCATAATGTGAGAATGTTTGATCCATCCAATCTTGGAGCCTCTTTTGTGGTTTCCTCTTCATTTCAACAGCCATCATAAACACACATACAGAATAATGACAGATTAATTTAGATCTGTTGGTAATTTTTTGGATGTACAGATCGCATAACAGTTATTGGCATGAAAAGTTGAATCAGAGAGCCGAGTTCAAATTCTGCCTAAGTCTTATGTTCACTTCACATTATTGCTTTTGAGGAAGGGCATCTTTCCCCAGCTATGAGTTAAATAGCAAAGGAGATTGAGTTCTCTAGTCTTCACTGGTAAAAATCATTCTACTATCTTTCCCAAGAAGTCATAGTAAATTCAGTTATTAAAGAGGGAAGATGTGAAGAGTCATGACCACTTACATCCTGAAGGGTTATGACATTTAGAAAAACTGGTAATTTTGTTTCATTTTGAGATAAAAAATATAAAATCAGAATTTCTTATTTTAAAATGTAATGAAATATAATTTTATCATGTTACAAAATCAGAAGACAATACAATTTTTTATTAAAATTATTGCCAAAATAAGATTTTTTTTTCATATAATAAAGCAGGATCTGATTAAATTCAGTTGAAAGTCTGATTTAAAGATTGAACAGTGATATTTAGAATCAAAGCAAATTTTTTCTGTGAATAAAAAGAAAAAAAAAAAAAAGGCTGCTTAAAAATACTCCTCTTTTAGTGCAATGTTCCTTTACTATAGAGATTATAATGGCTCTCCACAGCCACCTTTTATTTTAATATCTCATAAATTGAGTATTGCCATAATTATTCTTGGGAATGATAGTGAAATAGATTCCTTTTGCCATCTCCATGGTTTTGGAATTCAGAGTTGCTGCTTCTTTCCTAGACTAGATGCCATTCAAAGTAAGAACCAGGTTTAGTCTACTATTGAATCCAGAGCTATATCTGGATCAAAGAATATTGCCATTGGATCATGGAAGACTGGAAATGTGTTGTCTAGTCAGACAAGTTTTCTAGCTTTTCAAGCAGTCAAATTCATGTTGAGTGGAGACCATATGAGGTTAATGATCAGGTCTCTCATGGAGGCTGCTGGAGAAATTGAAGTCTCTTTGTATGTGCAACTTGCAGACTATTTGCACATGCATGGCATGGTTACCAGTATTGTTTTGTTCCAGCAAGATAACGCAATCTAACATCATGCAAGGGTGAAGCAAAATTGGTTCCACAAACACTCAGTTAACTTCCAAGGCACTTCATCAGCTCTTTTGCTTGCCAGTTTAAACTATCAGGCATTCTGCAGAAATGACTAAATTTCCTGAAGCCAACATAACTCAGTTACAGACAGTCATAGAACATGCATGAATAGATATATCTATGCAATGAATCTATAGATTCTGAGGTATATCCTGTAATCACTGTTTTTCAGACAAAGAGATGAGCCACACATTAGGTAGCTGTTTTAATTTCATAGCACTTCAGTTTACTTAAACACACACATGGGTCATTCCAAAAGTAATGTACCTTATTTTAATATGTTGGTGGCATAGCAGTATCTTCCTACTAATAACTCATCATTTTTTTTTTTACCTTGCTGAGTAGCAATCTAGCAAAATGGTGTCTGACATGAAAGTATGTACATTGCAGAGGTATGATATTGAATTCTTCCACATGGGAAAAAATGTACCAATTGGCATTCAATGATGCTTGCTGAACATTTATGAAGACCAAACTGTGAATGTAGACATAGGTGGCAGATAATGTGTTTGACAAGCCATGTTATACATAGCTCTCACCCCTCAAAATGAAAATTTCTTTATAGTGCTGGTGAAAATGTATAGCCAGCCTTAGTGACTATGTCGAAAAATGTTATGTTGTAGATGAAAACTTGCTCTAGAACAATGGTGTTATTGAGCTACCTGTAGTTTCATAGAAATCAATGGAAGGCATTACTTTCAGAGCATCCTGTGTACTAAGTTAGATTATAGTTACAAGCTTTCCAAATTAATATTTTTCTGATAATATTTATAATTTTAAAAGGAGACCAAGGAACAATGGATGCCTTTTGGAAGCAATATATTCTCTATCTGGTTTTCCATTTGATGTTTTCCTCAAAATTTATTAATAAAAAAAAAAAAAATAGTGTCAAATCTTTTGAATAGTAAAGATATATCTTAAGTAAATCAGTAAAGAAATAAAAAATCTTTTGTTAATTTGTTGTATGATATTATATTGTGCAAATATTAATTTTTTTCACATTTTTATGTATTGGCTTCTTCTGATGATATAATAGAAATAGATTTTCTGTTATTTTAAACTTTGATAATAATATGCCATAAAGTATTTACATCTTAATTTGTTTTTAAGTTCAGATAAAGGAGGAGTAATTTTGTAATTGCATTGTACCCATAATATATATAAAAACTGAAATACTGCCAAAGATAACCAAGAGTTTTGCTTGTAAACCCAAGAAAAAAATTGTAACATTGCATAAGTGATAAATATGACTGCTTACCAAATTAAAAAAAAAATACAAAGAAAGAAAAAAGAAAGGAATTAGTCAATATTTAAAAGTTAAATGAAAATTACATTGGAACACCACATTTTCTGTGATTATTTTACTTTTAAAAAAATTTAAATTATTTAAAGTGTTTTTCTTTAGATTCTTTTCTTTCTAACCCATTTCTTCTTGGCATCACTTTAAATTCATGCCATCTTTTTTTCCAGATATTGTGATCATTTTGTTTAATGTTCGTATTTTCTTAACTTTAGATGAAAACTTGAAAATTTTCCAACATATTTCAGTAAAATTTTCACTTTGCAAAATTATGGTTTATAATTATAATTTAGATATAAGAAAAAAAAAATATTTAAACTGATATCTGAATGATATGGTTTAATTCCAGAAAACAATATCAACTACTCTTGATTTTACAAGTGAGCATTTTCCCTAAAATTCAAATGTTTTAGGAAATTAATTGTTTGGTAAGTGAGAACTAATAAATTTAAACAAGTTCTTCATCATTAAGAGATGCAAGCAAACATGATTTTTATTCACAGTCAATATAACGATGAAGGCATTTTGGACAATGGCCTAAACATGAGCCCATAAAGTAAGATTCACAAAGTGCATCAAAATTGTTGGCCTTTTCAAAAATGTAGCCAAAACAAAGGAAAAACAACTTACAGCTTTCTTAACCGCTGGGACTGGTCCAGTACCCATGACAGCAGGGTCAACCCCAGCTTGAGCCCAGGACACAATTCGACCAAGTGGTTTTAATTGTCTATTTTCTGCTTCAGTTTGTGACATTAACAGCACTGTAGCTGCTCCGTCATTAATACCTGAACAGAGGGAAAAATAAAAAGGAGTTGTTTACATTTACAAATATACTTACTGGAAATATATGAAAATAATGAGGCATTTAAAGTTACAAAAAAAAATATTTAATCAATATGATTAAATATTTTTTATTAATAATTGGAAATCCATTTTAATGTGATAAATTGCAAATGAGAAAATTCACTTTAGTCTGAATATATGTACAGATTTACCACAGAAACAAAGACAATGCAATAAAATTTGTATTTAATCAAAATCCATTGAATATTTTTTATGACTAAGAACTTAGAGTGGGATATGATAAGTTATTAGCCACCCTTGATTACAGCAATTTTGGCTTGTGTAATAATGTCTCTCTTTATTTTTTCAGACAATAGCATGTTAGTAACAAGCTACTCTCATCTATGAATGATAAATGACTTATATTTTGCAATGAAAGTTTGCAGAAGTAAGGAAATTGGTGAATTTCAATGAGGGCAAATAATAGGATGGCATAAGTGTGGTAAGTCAAATTAAGAAATTGCTAGGTTTTTCCAGGTTAATTTCAAATGGTTAATAATATTGTCAAGAAATTTAATGAAAAAAGCAATTGTCTTGTGAAACAACATTCAGGAAGACCAAGCATTGTGTCTGAGTGAACGAAAAGGGTGCCAACAGCATGGAAATGTTGCCATATGCAGTGAGAAAGACTCTGAAAGAAATAGGCTATCAAAGAAGAGTTGCAAGAAAGAAGCCCTTGATTTCAGAGATTAACAGGAACAGGCATATGGACTGGGTGAGAGAATTCGAGAGCAAAGATAATGAATTTTGGCAGTCTGTAATTTAGTCAGATGAAAGTAAATTCTGCCAATATCTGAATTCAAGACAGGTTCAAGAAATCTGAATGAGACTTGAAACATTGAAGGTCTGCAAGAGATTATGAAACATGGAGGGATTGGAGTAATGGTGTGAGGTGCTGTCGGGTTTGGATGGAAATCTGAGCTGATTCTTCTTGACATGCAGTTGAATGGTCCAAAATACTGTCAAATATTAGAGAAAGGACTACTCTCACTATTAGAAACCAATCAGATTGACAAGAATGTCTACCATTTTCAAGAAGATGGAGCACCATTTCATACGAGCAAAGTAGCAAAGGCCTGGAAGGAATCGCAAGGAATCAAATGACTGCTATGGGTAACCCAAAGTTCTGACATGAATCCAGTAGAGCATGTTTGGGAGCACCTAGACAAAAACTTCAAGAGTGTGCAATCAAAATCACGTCAGTGGTAACCCTTAAGGAAACATTGCTAAAGGAGTGGCAAAATATGGATCAGATGATTGTTGATAACTTGATCAAATCCATGAAAAATCAAATACAAGCACTGAGACTAGCAAATGAGGACCTACTCTATACTAGTTCCAAACACTATTTATTTATGTTGAGTTGGGATTACGTAATTAAATTTTGAAATTAGATGTAGTTTATTTCTCCTGGCTAAAAACTTTTCTTAGGCCACTGTACTATCTGTGGAATTGCCAACTATGGTTTCAGTTACCAACTGGTAAAAAATTTATGTTCAAAACTTTTGTTAAAATATGTTTGAAAAGGAGTTATAACAGGAGAGCTTGGAAGAAAGATTTATTTTCCTATTTACATTTCCCCCATTTTGAGCATTATTATATCTGATATAATGACACCGATATTTCACAGAGAGAACATAATGGCTGAAAGGAAAAAGAATGACAAACATGCTTTGTTCTTGAAGAGACTTTTATACCATGAAGACATACACAAAACTATATATAAATATATACATGTGCCCCATGCAGAGAATAATATATCACATATATCTATTAGGTTGGTGCAAAAATAATGTCGGTTTTTGACGTTAAAAAATACATCAAATAACGATATTTTTGCACCAACCTAATACATGGCAAAACATAGTGTCAGGAGAAACAAAAAGGAAGTGTCTGGAGAAGCCATGTTTAGGACTCTAGATTCAAATGGGCTGGATTCATCTACCATACCCCGGGCAAGTACATATTCCACGGAGGGGAAACGGCAAGTCTTGGGTTTTCCCAAATTGAGGACTGCAAGGCAGAGTTTCTTTCTATATCTGGGGAAGATATATTCCCAAAGAGAAATGCCACCATGGACTAATAAACTGTAGCATTTGCTGGAGGCAGATTTAGCCTTAGCCCAGCCTCCTTGGCCCAGGCTAAAATGCTTGGTTTGCCTGCTGTAAAGAAACTGAAATTGACTGCCGTTTTGTCATTGTATAGAGTGATATCACTAAGCAGCCACTACATGACTTATCTCGAGCAAAGCGAGATAATCGCCTTCTGTATCCCTAGAGAGTAAACTATAAAGAAAAATCAACATAAATCCTTAATAATAGTATTTCAAAATATAAGCAATTTAAATGTCCTCAAAGCATATAAAAGTCTGAGTCATCAAATCTTGAAAGGAAAAGCACAAGCAAGAAGTTTCTTTAGATGACTACAAAAATATTTATGTCTAATTCATTTCGTTTTTACAATCTCTTAGTTAGAGCAGGTTGTACCCCCATCTCTCTCATCAAATGAACTAAATGTTGTAGTGGGGAGGGGTAGATTTAACTCATGTCATTAAAGGAACTTAATGGTGTATAGCAAAATATTTTCTGAATAAAGTAAACATTGATTGTATATTATTTTAATTTATTTACATTTCCAAAATTATGCTTTTAAAATAAAGTTTCAATTTTCCCCAAAAATGTTTGGACACACCAAGTGTATATTTTCCCATTACTATTAGGTTGGTGCAAAAATAATGACGTAATAATGTCGTTTTTTGACGTTAAAAAATACATAAAAAAAACGACATTATTACGTCATTATTTTTGCACCAACCTAATATTATCCATGAATTTCTCCATCCTGGATTGGTGGGGAATGTTTTGAAACCTATCTACCCGGAATGAAAACTTACTGTATTAGAATATACAAACATTAAGGAAAAAAAAAAAAAAATTCTTCTTTACACAATAACATCTCAACTTTGATATTTAAATCAGTTAGATGGGCTGTTTAGTAATAATTATTTTACCCATTTTTTTTTTTTTTTTTTTTTTTACATACCTGAGGCATTCCCAGCAGTGACAGTACCTGTACCATCTTTTAGAAAACAGGGTCTAAGCTTAGTTAAACTCTCAACTGTTGTGTCTGGCCTTGGAAACTCATCTTTGTCAATGATCAGTTCACCTACAACAACAATTGTTACATTTTAGTAACATTTTTGGTGAACAGTTTTTATTTAGACAAGGATATGCATGTCTTTAGTGTGAATATATAAAACATAGTTAATAAATATAAAAAGATATCGAGAATCCATTTTCTTTTGTTAGAAATGAACAATTACCACAAAATAAGCATTAACTTTAATGAATGAACATTTAAACTCAAAACTTCTTTTCATAAAAAAAGCAAAGAAAAATAAAAGTAAAAAGTCATGATTATTTTAATATATAAATGTTCTAGAAAGTAGCAAAATGTCAGAATATATCATATGACCAAGAGATCTTTTCAAAATCCTTGACAAAAAGCTGCAGTCAAAGTACACTAAAAAATATCATTATCAATCCGAAAAGAAAAGAAAATGGGAACATTTATGACAAACAATGAAAATTCTATAGTAAAAACTTAACATTCAAAGATCTACGGTAGTGTTTAATAAATGTTACAAGCCCTTAATTATATCGGATTAGGCAAAAAAAGAAAGAAACAAACCAGTTCTTGTCTTGACTGTCACAGCAATAATCTCTTCTTTAAAATGCCCTGCCTCTTGAGCAATTTTGCATTTCTGTTGTGAATTAGCAGCAAAATTGTCTTGTTCACCACGAAATATGTGCCACCTGTGAGCAACATTTTCAGCTAGAAATTAAGTAAAGAAAACCAGACATTTTTTTAAAAGGAAAAAGATAGGGTTGGTGGATTTTATGACATATCAACTCTTGTTGAGTTATTTAAGGTCAAAATCTGGAGGCTATAGACAAATACTTGTTAAGTTTATATTGGAGTCTACACACAAATACTCGACGATTTTATAATTGAGTCTACAGGCAAACACTGGCTGGGTTCAGCGTCTATAGGTAAATACTAGACAGGCTTACACTAGAGTCTGTAAGTAACCACCTAGAAGATGGCCTCTTTTGGAGGGTGATTTTTATCCCTCTGCAGGGGATAAAGTCAGCATAGTCTACTCTTTGATTCATAGATTAATGGAAATTTGTTAAAAGATGATAAGTTTTGTGATAAAGAGAGAGTTTAGTGATGTTATTAACACTGTTTATATTAGACAAAAATCAAATGATTAGCGATGATATGCTATAAATCTTGATGAAATTAAGGATAAAAATGAATGTGTGATTCATTTAATATTTGTTGTATATGTGCAATTTACTTTGTATGAATATGCAAAAGAGACTATTTTGAAATAATTGTATGAAGAAAAAAAAAATAAAATCATTTAAAAGTTATGACTTTGACTTCCTATCATTGTGCTTATTTTGTATTTGTAGGTTATAAACTTCACTAGAGTAATAAATGGTTCATAAAAAAAAAACTGTAATATTTCGAAAATTTATCCAAACTTTAAATGGACAAATGAATAAAAAAAAGAGAGAAATAAAACAAACTCTATTGTATACTCTACTAGCATTTAAGACAAATACAATGAATATCATTTTACTGTTTAAAAACATATTGAAAAGAAAAATGCATTGGTGTTCATTTGGTGAACTAATAATAGTTTATTAGAAACAAATATTGCCTGATATATTTTACCTCCAATATACATACACATAACAAGATTGTGTTTTGCAAAAAACAAAGCCATTTTCAATCAGTACATTTTTAATGCTTCTTAGGTTAACAATCTTTGTAATTAAAGCACTCAATAACAAAAGAGTATTAATAACAGCAAATAAAATTAAATGTTCAGCACTTGTCTTTCACAGATATGGTATCTATATATATATATATATATATATATATATATTTTCATTCTCACTAAAATATTCTGATGTTTCAGCAAATTTTGGGAAGTGGATGCTGAGAACTCTACACGAGTGTGTGCTACATGCCAAGTGTATTTACCAAATTTTTGTCTCTAGTGTTTGTAACATTTTTCTCTGCAGAATTGACTATACCTCGTGACAGACAGTTCAAAGTTGCCTACAAAGAGGTGAAAAGACCACCTCCATGAAAGCAGAGTACAATAATAGTTTGGGGTGGAGGAGATATTTAAAAGGCACTCATGTGAAAACCTTTTAATAATAGTAAGATGTGAAATCTCATATGTACTATCAGATTTTATGGTATGAGTAAACTAATTATACAATGGTACTTAAATAACAAGAGGGAGAAAGTACAATAGCTAATGGTATCAGTATTATTACCTAATTTTAGTCAATAATTTGTATCAGTAATGTGGACATGTGTAGATAGCATAATGTTTATTAGTATAGAGATTGGAATAAGTATGCCGAGTTCAAATTCCAGCTTCATTTGTTGTGTTCATTTTTATACTAATCTCCTGAGTAAAGGCATGGATCCATCTCTTCTCCCCACTTCCAGTTATTGGTTAAATAATAAATTAGACAGATTTCTCTTTGGTGCCAATCAGTCTAGGAGAAGGACTACTCTGAATTCAAAACTGTGAAGAAGGCAGTAGAAAGAACCTCCACTATCTTTCCCAAAAATGTCATGTCAATTCACAGATAATAAAGGAAAGGAATCTGGCAAACCATGATTGCTAATGACCTGAAGGGACATGGTATATATCACTTTAAAGAAAATAGATACAAATTATTATAAGAAAATGAATCTATGAGTGTTCTTAGTTATTTTTTCCTGCTTACCTGTCATTCCCATGTGATAATTGTGGAAGGCATCAACAAGTCCATCTTTGAGCATTGTGTCTGTAAATGTAACATCCCCCATTTTGGTACCAGATCGCATGTGCATACAGTGAGGAGCCTAAATGTAAAAGGTAAATAAAAATATACCAAAATACAAGTATATTAATCTTTATCACTCTGTATGTGACTTCATTTGCTGTACAAAAAGTTTATCATGCCACTGAAGATGACTGATCCCTGAACAACAGTGTGTTTGAATTTCATAGTTGTGTTGTCATACCCTGCTATGGCAACAGAAAACAACTTTGAGTGAAATTAACAGTAAGGATACTGCAACTGAGAGAATTCCAAGAATGCTGTGGAAAGAGAAGTACTATTAATAATGCAGCATGCTAAAATAAAAGAAAATGGTCTGGACTATCCATGAAAAATGAAATTGGCACAGAATTCTAAAAATATAACTTTTGAGCTCAGTTTTGTTATATTAGATCGAGATTGATTGTTGATTTGTCTGTTTAATGGCATATTAACTTCTTATGGGCCATTTAATGACGAACATTCATTTTCTTGGGAGCTTGGAATTAATAATAATATATGTTATTCTGCTTTCACAACTGAATACATGGTAGATACTCAGCTTTTATGTGTATACATATTTATGCAGGCATAATTACTAAAGGTGGTGATATGTGTGTTTTATGTTGTAGTTTTGTTGAAATTATATTTTGGACTACAGTTTGATTTCTTGGATATTATATTAGGATATTATATGGATTAATGTCATGAACAAGTTCTTTCATGTTTGTAGTCTTTTAAACAGATTTGGGTAAAGTAGTTAAAATTTGTTAGTATAGTATAATGTAGTGTATTGTTGGTAATTTTACTATGAATATGTATTGTTGGTAATTTTTTTTATAGAAAAATGTATTTTTATACTTTCATAGTGTTTTGTTTGAGAGTTTACTATTTGCCCATAGCTGGGACCCTAACAGGTGCTACCACTCTTAGTCTGGGTGGACCTGGTAACAACAGCAATTAAGAGATGGTTTTACACTACTCAAAGCCTCTAATCTCCCAGTCAGAGGCCTTCTGTCAAATGTAGTTTATTGTCAATAACCAGGACTATTAGATTGAGAACATAATATACAAAAGTTGTGAATTCATTTTACAAAAAAAATAATTGTTATTTTATTAAGAGTACAGGATTTTTTAATATATATTGATATATTGCAGTAGTAGATTGGCAGCCAGGTCTTATCATTCTACAGTTGAAATTGCTAGATGTAACTAAATTCTATGCTAACAGTTTCTTTTCTTACACTTCTCACTTGTGGAACACTCTTCCTACTCCAAGCTTTCCAGTTGATTTTCAAAAAATTTAATATCTGTCTTTTTAATTTCTGTTCTTTTATTGTTTTCTCTCCTTAATAATTGTTTTCTCATTCTTTCATACTCACTAACCCCTTGTATGTTAGTGACTTCATTGCTTTACTTGGGACAAAATAGACTTATATATATATATATATATATATATGAATAATAAATATTAATTTCAGCTTATATTCTTATATTGATGATATCTTGTTTGGGCAAATATCAGGTTATATTATGTAAAGAAAGTGCTACATAAATTTTTATTTATAAATAAATCCTCAAAATATAGACAAAAACATATTTGACTAACACACTATTCTATAAACATAAATAAATCATTATTTCATATGCTAATATGACTCTTTGATGTTCTATAACCTTCATTAGTCATTTAACAATTGATTTTTTTAAATGTTTCTACTTTAACATTGCTTGAAGAAAGTTTTATTACTTCCCCAAGATCTTTACTGGGATATTGTTTTATATTCTCATATACATCACTTTTAGTAATGGACCATCATTTTTCTATTGGACTAATATCTGGAGAGGGTGGGAGCCATTCCATTTATTTGGTGTTTTTGAAACCTTTTTTTTTTTTGACAAGATTGTCAACTTTTCAAAATATTAAAGAGCATTATCTTTAACTTGAAACATCTTTGTTTGACCACTCTTTACTACTCACAAAACACCTTGTCTAAGAACTACTATAATTCTCTCCATTGATTTCAAACCAACAATTTTGGAGGGAAAAAAAAAAAAAAAAGTGTCAGCATTCTCTCCCTTTTGTGCATATGTGTGATTGCATCAATGTAAACATCACTTCAGTCCATTGAAACCCTAAAGGATGAAATACAAGTAAAAGGTTTGTCACTTATCTGTTACTTTCAGCGTCTTGACCCCAGCGTTTCCTAGACAAACTCTCTGGTAATCACTTCATCCACACTTCAAGGGGTAAAGAAAGACTTATCAAATATCCGACCATGATGAGTGTTTCAACATGAAATTCTTGAGTTGCCTAACCAGATAAGTCATTTTAACTTTTCTTGCTTTATTGAATATTATATAGCTCTAATTATCTGCGGAGTTCTTTTTTGGCAGTTCTGCTAACCTAAAAAACACGTTAAAATTCTCATAATTTTCACCTATTTTTTTCAGTTGTATTATCATTGTCATTCCTGTTGTTGTTTTTCTCAAATATCAATGGAAATATTACCTAAATAAACTTACCCTACTCATATTTTCCATTCCACCAGCAACTACAATTGTTGAATCTCCAGTTTTAATGGCCTGTGCTCCCATCACAACTGCTCTTAGCCCTGATCCACATAGCATATTAACCACACAAGCTGGGACGGAATTGGGGAGGCCAGCTTTGATACTGGCTTGTCTAGCTGGATTCTGACCCTCACCTTTTAAGAAAGAAAAAAAAAAAAAAAAAAAAAATCTTCATTATAAAATATTTCTTCAATTGTAATTCCAAACTCAAACTTTTAAATATACATGTTTTGTTCAACTAGTTTCATAATCATTTTTTTTCTTTAATTGTAAAGAGAAACTATCTAATATGGACAGGACATCAACATGTTTAGATTTGCAATTTGGTTATATCAAAACATTTTAAATCTTTGTATTTTTGCAATGATAAAAGAAAAATAAATTTAAAAAAAAAAAAAAAAAAAAAAAAAATTACCAATTTTTAAAAGTATTTTAAAAAAAGAAATTTAATTTTATAATTATACAGATGAAATTATAAAAATAAAAAGCAAACAGAACATTAAAAAATTTTTAAACAAAATAATTAAATGGGGGAAAAAAAACCTTTCAAATAACTATTTCAAAGATATATACATGGTATCAACTCTAATACTGATAATATCCAAAACTTTTTAAAAGGTATACTATTTTATCCACAAATTTTATTCATCTTTTACTTTCTAATATAAAACACAATGCAACTTTATACATTTATTGGTCATGTAGCTTTAGCCCCACTTTTTAGTAATGAAATAGTTGATTGTTAACAATAACTGTCTATGAATAAACAAACAAGTTTCATGTTACCATAGAAACAGAATATCTCCACAAGTAAAAACCATTAAAATAAAAAAATCCATAGAAAGCTAATACAAAAGAAATAAAAAAGCAGTATATTAACATAATCACCCACTACTTGCTAATCCATTTCTTATAAATTAAAGTTTTCCCTTTCTTATCATTTATTTTTTAATTAAATCATTTTTGTGAATCAGCAAAATTTGCTGATGCTAATAAACTATGCATTATATATTTGGCATACTTAATTGATATACTTTTATAACAAAAGATGGAAATATTTTAAATGTAATGATAATTATTAA
The DNA here is from genome assembly GCA_963932145.1 of Acanthosepion lycidas. NCBI lineage: Eukaryota > Metazoa > Mollusca > Cephalopoda > Sepiida > Sepiidae > Acanthosepion > Acanthosepion lycidas. The sequence goes on from OZ010588.1 coordinate 19,250,926, forward strand.
TTTCAGATTTTTTTAGTGCTTCCATAAACAAGTAAAAGGGATATAAAGAAAGAGAATTCTTTTAATCCTATCACTGATATTAATCCATTAACTTTGGCAGATATTTCAGTCACTTGCAGTTGAGCCACAGAAAAGCAATGACAAAGTTATGTCGTACAAAGTCGTAGGTTTTATAAAAACTAAGCAAATTAATTAATATAGAGAAATGGTAGATCAATACAGGTTTATTCTTACCTGCAGTATAAACATTTCCCATAATAACTTCAGATACATCTTCAGGTTGCACTGCAGCTTGTTCAAGAACACTTTTGATGGCAAAAGAACCAAGTTCAGAAGCTGCAACATTTGCCAATCCACCATTAAATGAACCTTCACAAATAAAATCAAAACATACTGACATAACTAAACAGTAAATATGATTGTGTTCCCAAATATAACACAAGGAAGATGATACCATTACAAAATACTATGTTATTCCTCTAATGATGTTGGCATCAGAGAGAAAGAAAAGAATGATTTTGTCTGGTGCTATGATTTATTGCCGGTAGAAAAAACATTTAAAAAAAAAGTGAAAACAGAAAAAAAAAAGGGGGGGCAACAAAGAAGAGGAAAAAAAAAAGGGGGAGGGCCAAGAAAGAACAGGAAAAAAAAAAAATATACTCTTTTGAATCTTTGAGCAATATAAACTGATTTAAAGTATAATTAATGTGATTTGAAAAAAGTATTATTTACTTGAAGTTTAAAATGTTGCAGAAATGCATTTTTTAAACTGACATGTTTGACAGCATGATGACAAGTCTAAGGTAGTTCTATAGAGACTTTATCTGTAAACATAATTGAAAATGATGTGAGCAATTTTTATTTATTTATTTATTTAATTCATTTCTAAGTATTCAGTAATCTTAAAAATTTCGGAAAATATTCCCTGCAATCTAATGTTTTATTGAATTTTAGATACTTTCTATACTTAGAATATTTAGATACTTTAAATTTGCTATACTATTGCTCTCGTTTTCTGATAATGTTGCGTATGGTTAACCATACCTAAAAAAAAAAAATTCAAAATTTTTTTAAAATATTGATGTTTGATGATTTGTATTAAGCTTTTCCATTTATGATTAGTAAATATAGTTTTCACTTAATAATATGGTCTAAAAGGCTGAAATTAATACAGAATTAGAAAAGATTTAAAACTTAAATTTTTCTAATTAAAATAAAAACAATTCTTGTAAAAATTCATTATTTATTCAGCGAATAATTTTTTTCATAAGTGTCCTTTTATAAAAGAATTTAGAAGCTTTTCTAATTAAATAACGTCATAACTTGATTTCATTTATTTATTTTACGATGCAGATCAGATTTTTGGTAAATGGTGTCTCTTCGATAAAAACAAATAGAAGGTTTAAATTCACCTGCTTTTAATTAATATAAATTTGAATTACTCAAAATTTCATAAAATCAAATGAGGGTAACAGATGTAAAAAAAAAAAAAAAATGAAAATATTTTTACCAAAATTTTCTATAAAAAAAAAAAAAAAAAAAAATTTCATTCATTTGTGAATAACTCCTGAAAATTTAATTAAAATTTGACAATTATTTGATTTTTGCAAGAATTTCTAGAACAATGTGTACTTTACCGCAAAAAAAAAATGGTAAATTTCCTAATACTAATCTTTGGCCCACCTGCTGATGCAAGAAAACAAGATTTTTAATCAAAATTTTGAACATGCTAAAAAGGATTAAAAAATTTAATAAAATAATCAAAAAATGCTTTGGCCTTTCCTCTTAATAACAATAAAAATTTTTTACAATAAAACTGTTTCATCATGGTATGCTATTTTTTTTTAGAAAATTTTCAGAGGTACCTAAATATGTGTATAAATGTGTTGATTTTTGTAAATATGGATGACCATACACAAAATTATAAGAAAATAAGAGTGGTAACTATAATAAATTTAAAATTTATTGGTAATTTTTTAACATTTCTTCAACAAGTGTCTTTGTAAGACTATAAAGATACAATACCAAAATTTTTTTAAAAATATTAGAATGCTTAAAATATTAAGATTACTAGGTAGTTAACAAATTATACAGCATTTACATTGTATTAATGTAATTTTATTTCAATTATCTCCTCCTTACTTAAATTTCCCAAACATCAGACTAGAGATGTTTGGGAATCAACACTCTATACAAGCACCCAAATCTGTGTTAAAAAAAAAAAAAATGCTTTTCTGCAATATTTTAAACTATTTAAAATATTCGTTTCAATTCAGATTAATTAAGCATTAAATCAGCTATTTTCCCCCCACATAAGATTTCACTCAGCTGAGAAAAGTATTTTATTTTTGAAAAATTTTGTAATAAAAGAGAATTATGTTGTGTTGACAGATTTGTCAATATGGACAATTTTATTTTAATGATGATAATCAGAAAAGCAACATTTTTATCTTAATCAATTTTTAAATTCGGTTTGAAATGCAGCAAAGTATTTTGCTTATAGGAAATATTAAAATTAAATTTTTAATTTATTTTAATCTATTTAGTTTTTTTTTATTAGCTTGCAATTAAAAATAAAATATTATAAAAGTTCCAATGTTATTCATTTTTTATGCATTTTAAGTCTAAGGTTTTTTGGGTTTTTTTGTTTTTTTTGTTATTTTAGGTAGCTATTATTTTATTTTTTTTAAAGTTGGGAAAGAGTTTTTGGCGCTATTAACAATAAACACTAACAGGGATTTAGAAGAAACTTAGTACTCTTTAAAAATGAACAGTTTCTGAGAAAAAAAAAAAAAAAAGCACAATTAAACTTAGTTAAATTACAATCAATTATATACCGGCGTTAATGATTAAAAAATAATCTTAGTTTTAGTGAGTATTTTCATACTTTAAACAGCCGTGTTAGGTTTAAGTAAATAAAAACTAATTTTCTTTCAAGATTATTATTTTACAAAATCATAAATAAAACAAAGATTAAAAGAAGATCCCAAAACAAACAGAGCGTAAAAATGATGGACCCTAAAAAGAAAAACATAAGGGCCTTTAAGGCATTTTTCTAAAAGGTTCATTTTTTATGCAACATCGAATAAATGTCCCAAGCTATATTTTTCATAAACATTAAATATTTTCATATAGCAGTAGCAAAACAACTAATAAAATTTATTACTGACTTGATAAAAGTTTTAAACAGGTAAATAAACAAAAGTACAAAACTAAAGTAAAACAAAAACAGTAACTCAATAAAAATAGCCGATAGTTTTAAATTTTAAAATCTACTTACAGTTCTCGCCAAACGACTAAAACTTTTAAAAAATTTTGACAGTTTGATGAAAAAAAAAATTGTCATGTGATTTTTAGAGTTGACTACATTTTAAATTAAAAATGAAATCATCGTTTTAACGTTATTATGACAAAGTCACCAAAAGAAGATAACAAGCCAATTTCTAATAATAGCTTTTCTCACTCACCAATCGGGGTCCTTACAGCGGATACAATGACGACAGAATCCATGAATGAAGAGTAAAAAGCACCACGCGAAAAATCAAAACCCTAGCGCACACGCACAAAAAAAACGAATTTTTTACGCTACAATAACGATTGAATAAAACCTCCCACAACTAACAAAATAGAAAAACAAACGTGGTAATCACAACCAACTGTAGAGAGTCTGGCGGATCCACGTGTTCCTTTCAACCAGCGACATTTCTTTACGTCACCAACCGGAAGTAACACTACCGGGTCACGTGTCAATTGCCGTCTGCACCAAGGCTTTTCTTTTTGGTTGTCTTATTTCAGCAATCATTAAAGAAGAGATTAATCATTATTTTCTCTTTGAATTTCTGGGATGAGGTATCAATTATCATGACTAATAATATTCTAACTAATAATGTCTTCATGTTTGTTGTTGTGTCACCCGACCGTCTTCACTTGTTTGTTTACCAATCCGAGTAATAATCTTCAAGGAATTTCGAACCAAACTGTTTTAAAAGTTTGTTTTTAAAATCTCAGTACCACCAAACCAAAAAAAAATGAATACTTTTTTTCCGCAAAGTAAAACATCGACACTTCCTGTTTTAGTGTTTTATTTACCAAAAATCAGAGAATTATCCGATTCAAACGCAATTTTTCATTAATGAATGTCTTTAAAGTTTATTATTTTATTTAAAAAAACAAACACAAAACAAACTTTGCGGGTGTTTCATACCCCCTTTTTTGATATCGTGTGTTAAGTTTATTAATTTTGTGTGTGTGTGTGTGTGTGTGTGTGTGTGTGTGTGTGGGAGGTCGTCTAAAATGTTTTAAAAGGAAATTCCTGAAGCGATTATTATTTCAGTAAAAAAATTATGTGAATACGGAAAATCAGACCCGCATTTTGCCAGAAAATTCAAAAACTAAAAAAAAAATAATTGTGGGAGGAGTAATTCGTCCTTGCATAATTGAATTAAAACTAAAAGTAAAACACGTTATTTTCTTTCAGATTCGACAGAAAAAAAATCTCTAAACAGTTTAGAGATTTTTTTTCTATATAGCAAGTTTAGAGAAAGATATGAATCATTTTCTTCTTCAGCCGCACCCCCACCCCAGATATGGTTAACTTAAGTAGCAGGACAGACCAGGTTCTACTAGGTTGGTGCAAAAATAATGCTGTAACAATGTCGTTTTTTGGCGTATTTTTTAACGTCAAAAAACGACATTATATTACGTCATTATTTTTGCACCAACCTAATATAGCCTTGGATAGCAACCGGTCTACCGCTGAAAGAAATGGCAACCTACTGCGGGAAAAATCTGCCTCGTCAGTCATGTATCGAAAGATACATGATCGCCTAAGCGTGTATCCCGTATGGCGCTGAAGTTTGACTAAAATATATTTATTTTTAAATTACTTTCAGTTTTTCAGTGCAATTTTGAAAATAATCCTGTTCCTCACAAGATTTTTTTTTAAATCATGTTTGAAGATTTTTTAAAAGATGTATTGTAAAGTTTAAATGTCATTTTCGAGTGTGAACCTTTTTTAAAAGAATTTTACTTTACCTTTTAGCAAGTTAGATTATTTTGGGTATGGATGTACAAAAAGAAAATAATTCTGATATATCTCGTATTGACTATTTCGGAGGAATTAATTAATAATACTAACAAAACGTCATACCTTCCGTTCAGTCCATACAAAAATAAAATTATTCATTTAAAAAAATAAGTTTAAAAGCGTCTAAGATAGAAAAAATAAGATTCTTAAACTATTTTTTTTTAGTTATAAAGGAAATTTAGTTATTGCCATAACATTCTTGATTATCGTACTGCTGGTCTTCTGTTGTTTTTTTTTTACTTTTTACCCCGTTTTTTCGAACAGTGGGAGAAAACCCTGTTACAAAAAAGTAAAAAGTTATTTTCTTTCTTTTTTTAAGTAAAAAAGGTAAGCATTCCTTTTAGAAATTCCAGTTTATTAATTCTTAATTTTATTTTACTTCGAAACACATCTCTAGTACAATTATATTGGATTTTATTTTAAAGAGAATTGTAAATTTGTTTTACACTTTTTTTTTACATTTACAATACTTTTCGTATACAATGGCTTGAATTTAGGAAAATTCGGTAATTTTGACAAGGTAGTAAAATTCGCTATGAAATAAAACTTTTAAAAGTCGATTGAAAATTGATTTTAGGGCCGTTCTTGAGTTTAAATAAGTTTTAACTAAAAAAAATCACGGTTTACACTACAGTCCAGATAAAACCCCACTGCAACAATATCAGGGCAGTACTTTAGGGTGCTTGGGGTGGGGGTTGGATTAAGAAGACCATCCCTCCAATATTTTTAAATAAATATTTTTTAAATAAGTAGTATTTATTTTTTAATTACCCTATTGTTTTCAAATAAATAAAATCGAAGTTAAAAATAAGTTCTTGTATTTTCTTTTCAAATTATTATTTTAATAAAAAAACGTAGTAAATAAATTAAGTTTTAAAAAAAGAAAAGAAAACAATTTTTTTTTTTTTTTTTTTGTTTTATTGAATTATCTTTGCTAAGGCCCGGGACGAATTTTCGGTCTTGATATTGCATTATTTTGTTTTGTTTTGTTTTACTGAAGTAATATTTTCAAAGATTTCTCCTTTTCTTTTAACTAAAGAAATTACGCGACCCCATCACCAAATTAAAAAGTACGCACAAATTATTGAAAGAGGGTGTAAAAATACCTCCACACTAGTCCACAGTATTTCTACAAAACTTTCTAATTGATAAAATGACCTTCAGTATACAATTATTAATTAAGTATTGTAAATTTATTTTAAATCAGACAATTCCTTTCAGACAATTAAAAACGGAGTGGCAATTTTTTTTTTTTTTTTTTTTTTGCTTTCATCCATTTCGGTGGTATCTGGTAAAAAAGATGTAACAAAAAAAATATTTTACTTTAACTTTACCTTTACATATTTTTTAAGAATTTCACCCCAAGCAAGTCGAAAGTGCCACTAGTGCGCAATGGGTTATACAGAGTGAAGGTAAAGAGAAATGACTGGGTTGGGAGGAGATTGAAGAAAGGATAAAAAAGAAGAACGGGGATCAAGGCAAAAGAAGATAACAATTGACGTTGCATTTAAATTTTTGAAGATTGTAGTTATCAGGGAAGCAAGGAAGAGAGTTCCACTGCCAGGAAGCGGGAGAGAAGAAGCTGTTGGAGTAGAAGAGGCGGCTACATTTCATTTAAAAGGGTCAAGAATATTGAAGAAGTGATACGTCAACCGGTTAAATTAAAAATATTTATTTTTAAAAAGTCATTTATTAGTATTCATTGGTGAGTGGTGAATGATTCACCGATCGCAATAAATGAATTAAACAAAGTTTGTTGGGAAAAATCATCAAAGAAAAAAAAAGTTCTTATGTTTTTAGTTAAATTAGGAAAATATAAACATCACTTGTAAGGAAAGCTTGTTATAGAGAAAAATGGTTATAATAAAATAAATGAAATGAAATATTAAATTTAAAAAATGTTATAATAAAATTAAAATAGTTAATACTTAGTTTGTAATAAAATATTAAAAATTGAAAAATGGGCATATAGCAGGACAAACCGGGTTCTATAGCCTTGGATGGCAACTGGTCTACTGCAGAAAGAAATGGCAACCTACTGCGGGAACAATCTGCCTCGTTAGTCACGTATCGAAAGATACATGATCGCCAAAGTGTGTATCACGCATGGCACATAACTGACTGACATTCCTTACATTGTATTTTTTAGCGCAAAAAAGAATTTCTTTGGATTAGTGATCGTAGCTAGCTAAATTAAAGATAGGACAGTTCTCCACCCACCCCTCTTTTTGGTCTTACATTTCTTGTAATTATACAAGAATTATATTACCTTTTTTTTTCCGGAGTGATATTTCTCTCTCACTAGAGAGAATTCACGACCTGAAGTGAAAATACAGATGACCCGGGATCTACACGTGGTGTGTAAACGAGAAACAAGTAAAAATATATTGTTCTAGCCGACATTATGGCATGCCACAGACAACAGGGAATGCCATGTCCTTACTCCTCTTATTGAAATAGGGAGATGCAAGCTGGGTGGGGAACTGGTCCCTACGAACTACTTACACATAAAATCTTGATCCAGGTCACTTTTTTTTGTGCGAAAACAAAATTGAATTCTGGTTGTAAGGGAGACAACTGCGTTTTAGTAAGATGGCGGTTCTTTTGGAAACGTCTATTGGAGATTTGGTAATAGATTTGTATACAACTGAAAGGCCTAATAGTAAGTCGAAACCGGTTTTCATCATTTGTTGATTTATTTAATGCATTGCAATAACTCTTTTGTTACACTTTCCATACTTTCCACTTATTTATGTTGACTTTTTATTTACTTAAAAACTATTTGCAATTTACTACACCCATGTAGGTAAACCTGCACAAGCTGTTCTTCGTTGAAATCATTTACTTTTTGATGTACGAAAAATAACTTTTACAAGTGTGATTTAGTATTTTTTAACTTCATGATAACGTTCTTTTCTGGTAGCCTGAAGCAGCATTCGTGTGATCAGTTCATTAATTTAAAATACGAATGGGGACGAGAGAAAAAAAGTAAATCAATATTAAAGAAAAAAGGTTTCTATAATTCATTATGTCCTTGTAACTATATTAGATTTGAAAAAAAGATTTTTGAAGACGAAAAGTTACACTTAAGTTCTACCTCCACAATAAAAAAAAGGAGAAAAAAACTTTCCCAGGATTTTTGTACCAATTAATTTGAACTCTACTGATTCTAGGACCCGTCACTTCAGTTGTTGATTTTTATTTTTTAGTCACTTAGTCGAAAGAAACTATAATAGCGAAATTTTAAATTTAATTTAAAATAAATACACTATTTATTTTTAAATGTTTACTTGATCGATATAAGACTAAGAAGAATGTTTATGTTCTGCTGTTATCAATCAGCGACAAAGTTTATTTTCAAAGATTTGTTGTTAATAAAAAAACTGGAATATTTCTCAAAAGTCAAAAATCAAAAACATAACTTAATGAGTTTTTTTTGGTAGTTTGTATCATATTCAAATTTCAAATGTTTCAAGCTGTTAATCACTTTTTTGTGCTGTTAAAATTGAACTTTCAACGTTTTAACAGAACTCTACTTTTTTTAAAATAAAATTCTATTACAATTACATTTATTTTATAATTGGTTTAGAGAACGATGAAAATGGCGAATTACCTCGTCAAACAAAGCAACAGCATGTCGCGTGTATCCTAAAAAGCGTGCATTTATTCTTGTTTTACAACCCGAATCGTGCATCAATGAAAGAAAAAACGATTTAAACAAAAGCGGTTGGCGTATTGATTAATGAGGAGGTGCGGCCTTTGAGATCAGGCGGTTTTGGGAGTTTGGTTGAACGGTGCAGTCGATTTATAGCCGTTTACTGGGATTTTTAATATTGGACCTACAATTCATAACTGCAACATTTCTTTTTAGTTTTTACCCTCTGCTTGACTCAAATGAGTTTTAAGTTGAATGTTGCACCAGCCATAACAAAGACCATTGTGGATGCCACGTTATCAAAAAACTGCAACGGGCAACCTCATCATATATTGATATTTACATTATTTTACAATACATTGATGAGAACAAGATTTCAGCAGATTGTGAAAGAGTACTCGACTGCTTTTGGTCTGATCTGCAAGGATCCTGAGCAGTTATGGGACAGCACTTGTGTTCTGGGTCTGCATGTCGAGCAGGAGTAAGACTCATTTAAGTGGAGGCATGGAAATGACATTCCATCAGTTCCTGAGGTCCTGATGCAATGCAACATCTTCTTGTGGTGTAGAAAGCTGGTGGGTCATGTTCCTGAGTGTGGTTGGCTCCATGTTCCTGCATCATTTGCTAAATGCAGAACAGTGTCGATCATGTCTAGCTGGGATGACGAGGTGACAGATGCTCCCCGAAGAACATGATTGAGGGCATAGTGGCAAGAATACACCAAAATGACCCTGCACACAGCAATTGGTGCACAATCACACTTATGACGTGTGGGTTGATGCAAGTTTTCTTGCCACAGGGGTTTAATTTGAGGTTGACTGAAACATTGTAGAAAATGCATGATGACTGCGACCTGTGAATGACACACAACATATCAATTATCAAAATTGGATACTATCCTGAAGGGCATTAATTTAGCACTACAATGGGGTGCAACAGAGCAGCATCTCTTCACAGACTCAGCATGTGTTCACCGGTGGGTATTGGACATGCTCACCGGCAAAGCCAGAATATGAACTAAAGTGACAAATGCGATGCTGATCTGGAGGCATTTGAGTACTCTTGAAAAGCTGGTTCAAGAGTATAAGTTATTGATTACCATAAGTTTAGTGACATTAAGTCAGAATCTAGTGGATAAGCTCACAAGAGTACCACAATGATGGTATGGTGTGATCAAGAACAAGTTTGAACCAGCACAACCTATATGTGCTTCCATGGTGAACAAAACCTCTCTGGACCAGATAAGTGCCATACATTGCCAGAGTGGATATCCTGGCATCAGGTGGACACTGTATTTTGTGAGACTAGTTCATCCTATGACATCCAAGGCAACTGTCAGGGCAGTGGTCAGAAAATGTAAAGAATGCTAGTCGATTGACCCAGCCTCAAGTTATTGGCCATAAAGCAACTTGAGTGTGACTGGAATCTGGACCTGCTACAGGTATTAGCCAATAGAGAGCTATATAACACCAGCTTTTTCTCAGTTGTGAGCGGCGCTCTCAATGTGCAGAAAACCAGACAAGACGAACACAAGCTATTTTGGTCCAATTCCATGATGCTGTCCACACTTTCTTTTCCTGATCAAACTCACTACTAAAGTTCGGTTCCTCAATCGTGAGAATTGCACATAGGGATGGTTTTCTATTGAACTCCCATTAATGCTTCCCTTTTAAGGTGTTTCACTTTGATTCCCTGACCTTCCAAGGCTTCATATTTGTTCTTAACTCTGACTGCATTTGTTTCTTTGCAAATGGAATTGCTGTGGAGTTTGTTATATTGCAGTTTAGGTATTTTGGGTTGTGTGGCTCATGGAATTCTGGACTAGTTTGTTGTGTTCACTTTCATACAAAAGCTCTTTGAAAAGGCGGCACTAATCCTTCTGTTAACTATGGGTTAATTAGCAGACCAAACTGAGTTCTTTAGACTTCAGTAACAACCAGTCGAGGAGAAGGACAACTCTGAATTTAAAACCATGCAGAAGAGAGATGTTCTCCATCAGACACATCCACTATGACAACAGTACACAAGGTGTACCTATGACCCAAGTGGGTTCCAGTGATTGTGCACGGAAATTTACGTATTGCTTTGGTTTTGTAGATTTTATTTTTAGTTTGTATATAACTGGGAAGTCAGTTTTTATGGTCAGCATTTGGGTCTGTTTTAGCATACAAAACTATTTTTTTAAAAATGAAATAAAAAAATCAAAGAGAATGGCAGAATAACTATAGATTTATGACCAATTTGGTCATCAAGCTTTTGTGATTAAAGTAGTTATAACAACATTCAAGAAAGACAAGCTCCAGAGTGGTGGGATGCAAGTTCAAATCTAGTTAGAAGCTACTTCTTTATTTCCCATTTGGTGTGACTTCCTTTTTTTTTTTCCTTTTTTTTTTTTTTTTTTTTTTTTTTTTGATCTGGAATTTTTTGATAAAAAGCAACAATTAGCTTAACAATAAATAAATTAATGTCAGTGTTACTTGTATATTATTTTGTTAATTTCTATATATATTTAATGATTATTTTTTTAATTATTTTCTTCTACAATGATATACTATGACTATATACTTTTTCAATATATTTCTAAGTTAAATTACAGATTTTAAGTAATAAAAGTTTTAAAATAATTAACCACTTGTGCCTTATTCATACAACTTTTTCATTTAACAATTTCTTTAAAATTTCAGCTTGTCTAAACTTCCTGAAATTATGCAAGACCAAGTATTACAATTTCTGCTTGTTTCACTCCGTGCAGGTAAGCAAAGTAAAATTAAAATTGTTATTGAGGATAATGTACAGGTAGCTAAATCAACTTGTATATAATACATACATAAAATACAATGTGTTACATATAAATATATATGTGCGTGTGATAACAATATATAAATTTTTGTATATCACGGACATGTTTTGTCTCTTAGGAATTCATTGGGTTAGGTTTGTTTATATGACTATGCATGTGCATAATGAGAGACACTGGGGATTTTAAATTAAAAAAAAAAATCATTTTTAAAATTTATTTTATTTGTTTTGGGTATATAATCTAGCCAATTTCATCTAGATTTTTTTTCTTTTGTTTCCATCATCTTTGTTATTAAATATCCCACATTGTGATAACAGAAGATTTGCTAATAATGAGTGATATCCATGCTGAGAGGGTGCCAAGTAATGTTCACTTCCAGTCTACCCTTTTTCTAATGGACTGGCACAGGATCTATTGATGTGCACTCCACACAGGTCTCAATGGCTGATTTTACCATGGCCTTTGTTACAGAAGGACAAACTCTTCACACAAAATGTATTACACAATACTCCTGAATGTCCACTGTATTGATGTACTTCCATTATCTGATTCATGGTGTTGAGGAAAGAAGCACACACCTGCTGCATAGGGTTCAGGCTCCCTTTTTGGCCATATTGAGTCACCTTTGAGGTACACAGGTCATCTTGTCTGCCAAGTTCTGGTTTGATGCAACCAGCATCACATCAACAGACAACTTATATTCTTTGACCAGTTTCTTCATTGTGCTCAACCTTCTTCACACCAGCAGCAAGCAAGATACTTTGGTAAATTCCCTAGCTTTGCTCGTGAGGGTATCAGATAACCAGTGGTACACACATAAGGAATCAGTTTTTATGTATAGACTCTTTGCTTGCTACTGGAGAGTAGCCAAATTGAGGCTTTTGAATGCAGCATCCAGTTCAACCAAGTTGATGTGTTGGGTATTGTTTGTTGGCTGAATCCAACATGCATCTTCCAATGTTGCTCCATCTTTTTCCAGCAGCACTCATGTCTCTAGGGAGCTTGCATTCACCCATACATTAATTTCAGATCTGTTTATACATCAGTCATCCCAGGCAGGATCTTTCTGTTGCACTCTGTCCATGGTTTCCCTCTGAAAGTTTTCCACTGACTTAACCAGATATTGAACTCACACTCTTTGGGTCCTGTCACTGGATCTAACTAACGCTTTTATCCACTGTGCCATGTGTCCTTGAGGGAAATTAACAGGAGATAACTGATAACTGACATCTATTAGACATGGCATGTGGAACTAGAACAGTCTACCCAATTGAGTGAAATAAAGGGTTCAGTTCAACATTCCAACTACCTGAAGAAGGCCGAAGCTTACAACAGTCGAAATGTTGTAATAAATATGGCAACAAAGATGAGGACAATAGTCCGAATAATGTAAATAAAGCTCTAGCTTAGCCTAATAGCTGGTTGTCATTCAGTGCATCTATTCAAGAGGAAGTGTGATGTTCTCAGGCAATCCTGCTACAAATGCACACACAAGTCCAAGGTCAGACACCCCTGTGCACAAGGTTGACAGTCTGTGGAGATCTGATAAGTAGACATCCACAGATTCATTTGCATTCAAGCACCTAGCTGTGAACAGGTCGTCTGATATGGCCTACATCTCTTCTTTCTTTCTTACTGTGTTGTTGGAATCCAGCAAACGCATCTTTCAGTTGAATGTTTTTTTATACTGCACAGATCATAGACTAGTTCAGCCTTTTTGAACAATTCAATGATAGTGAGATCACGGTCTAAACCATAAAATTCAGGGATTAGCTTCAGTTTGAACTTACTGTCAGTCATAAATGCTGAAATAGCTTGTAGTTCAAATTCAAGCAACTGGTAAGTTACGTTTTTTTAATCTTGATTGACAAAGGTTCTCCAGGCAAACCACTTGTTTTTGTTGTAGTTTCTTGTTTTCAAATCACAATCTGAGATGGTAATGCACATCCAAACACAACAACACAACTTGTAGCATCTTACTGGCATTCTTCTCTAGTTTCACAGCTAACGGGGGGGGGGGACCTGGATGTAACTACTATTGACAAAAATGTCCACATGCGATCCGAGGCCTCTCTCACATCTGTACTGACGCACATTTGCTACAGAAAAAAAGAATCTAAATGAAATTGTCAAGATTATATACTCAAAATACATATAAAGAAAAAAAAATTTTTTTTCTAAATTTAAAATCATCGGCATTTCTTGTGTGCATATGTCGTTGCATCAACGTAAACAAACCTAGTTTGATGAAGTCATAAGAGACAAAACACAAAAATCTTTTCCACTTTGTCATTCATCTTTTCTATCTATCTATCTATCTATCTATCTATATATATATATATATATATATAAGTGTACACAGAGGTCAACACCAAGTGTTGAAAAATGTCAAAGCATTAAACAGATTGCCACTGCTTTTTGTGTTTGACTTTTATATTTATATATGCTCTATCTCTGATATTGACCTCTTGTGCTCTTAATATCAGTCAGTTATGTTCGATGTATGATACATGCTTAGGCGATCATGTATATTTTAGTACATGACTGACAAGGCAGATTTTTTTTCCTGCTGTAGGGTGCCATTACTTTCTGCAGTAGACCAATTGTTATCCAAGGCTATAGAACCCGGTCTGTCCTGCTATTTACCCATAGCTTGGGAGGGGGATTCATACCTTTCCCAAGGGTATTAGCACGTAAGTGAATGCAATAGATTCGACTGGAATTTGAACTCGACTCTTTGATTCCTCAATCCAAGCTGCTATCCATCAATCCACCGTGTTTCCTCCTTAAAAATATAGCATACTTTAAAACTATTTTTTTATTGTGTGTGTGTGTGTGTATATATATATATATATATATATATATATGTGTGTGTGTGTGTGTCTGTGCAAATTGAAAATATGGATTAAATCCAAGAAGATGCTTAAATAACATTTTTCTTATGAAGCTAAATAATGAGCAAAACATATAAAATCTGTAAAGTTTTCTCTACTTGTTCCATATGTAATCATATATACATATATATAAAACATTTCTCAGAGCACCTAAATGCCCTTATCCAAAACAGCAATGTAGATCTGAACATAAAGAATCATATCATTTTTGATGGGTACCATGCTAGTAAACAAAATTAATAGTACAATCAAGTATTACATTTTCTGTTTTTCATTCTGTGTAGGTTACAAGTAAGGTTTTACACATTACTAAGTAAATAAAAGACTGCATGAACATAAGTGTTTTCACACCTTTGAAATTATTTTATTTCTTTCAATATTAATGTGGTAAATTCATTTAATATAAAAACTAAATGTAACATTTCTTCAAATTTTATGACATTTTAATAAGTCCATAGAACTTAAAAGAACAAGTAAAAGATTATGAAGATTAGGATAAACTCATAGAATCACTTTTTTATGTATGAAGAATATTCTGATTAAACATTTATTGCAATAAATAAATTTATTAAAATGTATATTTGTATAATTTATCCATACATAAATAGTTCTGTCATTTTTCTCCAGGTGCAATGTTAGTACAAAAAATGAAACAAGTTATTAATTGCATACACAGTATGATTAAATTTTATTGTCAGATTTATTTGTGTATGTTTTGATTTCATCCATTTTTTTTTTCTTTTTTAATTGTTTGTATGTTATTTCTTTAGAGGAACCTTGTGGCACAGACTGGGGATCCTACTGGCACTGGACGAGGTGGAGAATGTATCTTCAGGTAAATAGTTTTAATTTTCTGTCTGGATTTTAGAGATGTGAAAATATTTTACATTATTTGGACTAGTTTACTCATCTTAGTTACTATAAGAACAACATTTTGGGCCATTGTATTCACCAGGCTTCTTCTACATGTCTGTTTGGCTGATATCTAGAAATTTTGAAACAAAACTCATTACTCAGTCCCTGGAGATAGTGTTTTCAGTCTGCTAGCCATATCACGGGAGATAACTCGTCCTTTTCCTGCTAATTAAATCAGTGAACTTCTTTTATTATTTTTACGTTGATGCTCACTCTGTACAAGGCCCAAGAGCCACTCGAGGTAGGGTTACAGAATAAGGGGCACTACTCCAAGCAAGGTGATAATGTCACCAAGATGCAAGGGGCCACCGGAAATGAAAAAGAAGGAAAATATTTTAGAAGGAACTGGAAACCCATTCCTAAACAGGAAACAAATGGTAAACCTCTACTCTGTTGTTTTCACTTGTACAAAAGACTGTGGAGGAGTTAACTGGACAATAGGCAAATCTATCTACTCCTATTAAGCTTTATGTTCTGTGGTTCAGCAGAAAAACCTACTGAACCACAGAACATCTTCACTGATATTGAAATAGTTGTACTCCCATTTTTCAATTGATTGTAATTCAGATTGTCTGTGTTCAAAATTTGTAAAATTTTCTCTGGCAAAGATTGGGAAAATATTTATCCTTTTAGATAAAAATACAGTTTACATTGACCCCTGTCAGAGTTAGCTATGGAGGTAACAGCCTTTTGCTGTTATTGATTGGACAAGTTAGCTATTCATGAGAAAGTGCTCACTCTCTGTCAACCATCATGACATGTCAGTGGTGTAATATTTTATCCAGTTATTTAATGACAGAACACAGTACAACGAGAGATGGATGCATGCCTTTCCTAAGAACTAGTAAATCAGTTATTTCTTCTTCCTTTATTATTCCCCTTCTGCTTAGGACTGTTGCTTGCTAGATAGAATTTCTGCTAGTATAGATAAGGACTGCTCTATACATTCATCTGCAAATATCTATTTGGCAACTTTGAATACACATCATGTCTAGTGGATTCATCACTCTAATGCTACTGATCTTACTGACATCCAGACTTTGAACTTCTCATTTGCTCAATCTCTCACTCAAATAGTACATTTTTTACTAGTAATTTCTGACAGATACACTTCTTTATTTGATCTGTTCCTTACTCCTCCCTGGACTTATGTCGTGCTCTGCAGCTCTGTCCAACTTTGACCACATGGTAGTGTCTGAAGATATTTCTTTCCATTCATCTATTACACAAGAACCCCTATTAACATGACATCTTTTTGTTACCAACACACTGAAACTCATTTCTGGATTTTCTTTGTCACTTGGAATGATTTTTTTAATCATCCTGTTGAGAAATGTGCCACTGAGGTCTCTTTCTGGGTGAAAGCCAGTATTTTCTACAAATATTTTCATGGCAATTGTTCTGATGCACTTTCCACATTGGTTACTTGACTGCATACATTTAAGCATATTACTTGATTGGCAATTAGGTCTCACCATTTTACTGTTGAACTGGCTAGATGCAATCATATGTTCTATTCTAATAGTTTCTTTTCTCAAAATTTAAATGGAACACAAATTGCCATCTGTCTTCCTGAATCCTGTTCTTTTATCATCTTCTTGCTAAAATTTTTTCATTCTTTTTCACTCCCAATAACCCCTTGATTCAGGGTGAAATGATTAAAAAAAAAACAAAAACTAATTGAAGGGAAAATTGATAGTCTCAACTGAAATTCTGTTGATTCTTTTTCAGTGTTGAGAACTGTTGTGTCACTTATGAAATAACTTGTGTATGTTTGTCTATATTTAATTTTAATTATTGTCATTGCTCTATTTGAATATTGACCTCTGTATTTGTAAAGACTACTTGCATTGAATGCATTGTCTTCACAAATTACCTTTTATTATTATTGTGTGTGTGTGTATGTATATATATATATATACACACACACACGCATGTTGATATCTGTGCTAGCACAAAGCCACAAGTTATTGTGACCGCGGGCTTGAGAATGCTGGCCTTGTTGAAATTGTTGACCACACTAGATAACACGTTCTCTCCCAGAAAATGTAACTAAGGTCTGTTCAGTATAGTTTCAGTATAAACCACAGGTGGGCTCTGTAGGTGTTGAGCAAAAACAAATGTGCCTGAGCGAGCATCTGCTTTTCTTATATGACCCTGGATGTTGTCAACACATATACTAACCTCTTTTTCTGCCCAAGTTGACTACACCTACCTACAAGAAAGTAATTATTTAACTGCAATACGGATAATAAAGGTCAGTAGTTTTGCTTCCAATGACCTCTGGTAACTTTAGAATTGGATTTAACCTTATTCGTTTTATCATTTTTGAAGGTAGAAAAGTATTTTTTACTGTCAGACTCTGTCCATTTTTTTAGAAATTATTTCATGTCATAAGAAATATTATAGTGTGTATTTTGATGACCTTCATGGTGAATCTCACATAACTTATATTATTACTTTAGGTTTTGCAAAAAAACTGGATCCTTATGACTTTCTATTTAGTCGTGATATACACACACATATTTTCTTTAGCATCTTCTTGTATTTATATTCTTAGTTTTCTAATTTTAAAACTATTTTATGACTTTCATTTTTCAACACAAGATTACCACATCATATTTTGAATCATTTAAAAGACAGTCATGATTTAAAAAAAAAAAAAAAATAATCTGAAAGCTTGTTTTTGATTTTAATCGAGTGGACATTTTATTAATTTTTTTTTTTTTTTTTTTTTTTCTTTTTCTTCCAGGAAACTATACGGGGATCAGGCTCAATATTTTGAAATGGAAGCAACTCCACGGATCAAGCATAAAAAACATGGAACAGTTTCTATGGTGAACAATGGTAATGGCATGCATGGCTCCCAGGTATAATCTTACATATCAACTAGCAGGGTAACCCGGAGTTGTTTCAATTACAATAGTTGATGCAATTTGTTTTGGGCTAATTTTATCAAGTTTTCTAACATGGTCAATTGAATGGAAAAGAATAAGAAAGTGTAATAATGATTAAGTGAATATAATTATTAAGTGAAATATTATCTTTGCTGTGTAGGATTATCTTGGTTATAATCCAAATGTGGGCATGATAGAAGTGCAAGTGAGGGAGTATGGAAGTGTGAATAAGATAGTTCACAAGCATATTTCAAGATGTTAAATATTGAAATGAAAAATTATTTTTTAAATAAAATATCATTGTACATTTATATATTTTATATATATATATATATATATATATATATATATATATATACCATTTTTCTGTTCATTTTAATGTTTTATAATGTCCTTGTTTAATTAGATTTTTTAATTGTTTGTTGCAGTTCTTTATCACACTCGCAGAAGATCTTGATTATTTAGATGGTGTCCACACTGTGTTTGGAGAAGTGGCTGAGGGTTTGGAAGTCCTGAGCAAAATAAATGAAACATTCTGTGATAAAGAACATCGACCATATCGAGATATCAGGTGAGAATGAATGTTTTTGTTATAATTAGTGCTCCTTTTGAAAGATTCTAGAACATTTTTCATCTGTTATTAATTTGTTAGGTTGGTGCAAAAATAATGTCGTTTTCTCATATAGTAACATGTGAGAAAACGACATTATTTTTGCACCAACCTAATAGTTTTTTTTCTTTCTGATCTATATTGATAAAATGATCCAAGCATTGTGGTGAACAAACAACAAATTTAGAGGTGAATAAATTTAAGATGAACTAGTAAAACATTACTAATCAAAATGCTTTGTGCAAGAAAACCTATCAATTGTTTTCATCTGTTCATGAACTTATTCTAATGAACTTGGTAGTCTTGACTATAAATCAAGTTTTCTCTCAAAGTCTTACTATGTCTTTTGGTATGCAATGTGAAAAATTTTGTTGCAGACTCAAAATTCAAAAAGAAGAGTTCACATTATTAAAAATGTAACATTACTGGATTTTTTTTTTACTGTGGCTATTAACAAAAATAACTGCTCTCTCAATCATAATGGCAACTTTTATTTTTAAATCAGCCAAAATACATACATTGTATTGGTCTGCAAATCTTAAAAAAAACAATGCTATTCTAGAGTATTACATTGTTCTTTTATTTAATTTTCTTCTAGGATTTACCACACAGTGATTCTTGATGATCCCTATGATGATCCACCAGATCTGGAAATTCCACCTGTATCACCTCTGCCTACAAAAGAACAATTGGAAGTAGGAATTTTAATACCTTTATTCTTCTGTTGGTAGCTTGGGCTATTCTTAACAAAGCTAATTATTTTTATCTAATTATTTCTTTTATCTTTATTTTTTTTATTGTCTAATTTGATTTCTTTTGCTTAAGTTCTTTTGCTATTCATTCATTTTAGCTTTTTGCAAAAGAAAATAATTGAAAATTATTATAACATTAATATAAATTCTTTTGTATTTATTAAAATATATTTTTGTTATGTATGTGATAATATACATGCATAGACACATGAAGATTATTTATGTTATCCCTTTATGTTTGCCCTAATTCCTGACCACTGACAATGCTTTTCTTCTTGATTTGCAATGCACATATACTATGGGTGTTGAAATTTGTGAAAAACAAATTTTTGGTTATAAATTTTTTACATAATCAAAATCTTATTATAACACTTTTCAGTCGATCGAACCTTGGTTAAATGCTGCCACTGGCCATTGGGTTGGTCACTCTGGTCTAAACCGTTGCTCTGCCAACACTATGTTGTTTGATCACAGAGCTGGCAAAGATCAAATCATCATCAGCAATTGTGATGTTGGTCCATTCCCAGCAAAAGTTGGGTCACAAAGGAATTTAACACAAAAAAAATGTCTTTGCAGTTAAAGAAAAGACAAGAGTTCTTTAGGGTCTAGTTCTCTGAAAATTTATATACTGTTTTTATACAATGAATTGGTTCTGGGTACAAAACATTAACCCTACCCACTTTGCATTTTATCATGACATTATGTTCAAGTTTGCTACGTCTGGGACAAGGCTTCAGTCGGTGTTTCTTTCTGGCAATAAGTCATGTGGGATTCAGCAGGGTGGTTGTCTCTCATCTGTTGTCTGGGACCTCTCTGTCTTGGTCATTTCAGTATTCTGCTTATATTGACTTCTACTCAAAACTGGCATCGGGGTTGACATGGATATGGGTTTCCCTATCTCCAACAAGGGCCTCCTTCTTGTCTAGCCCCAGATAATTATACTTTCAAATTTGGAGAGACCACGTTTTCCGTTGGGTTGCAGTCACAGGATATCAATCCACCCAACTCCTTCCTTCTCTTATTTGTGCCTCGCACTAACACTACCCAATGGGCATAGGCAATTCGTCCATCTACTTTGATATTTTACCTGCGCCTATCACTTTAGTTGTCCTTCAATCAATCTGGTTCTCAACTGTGTGGCATGGCTAGGTTTATTGTCATTAATTAAAATTATCATTTTAAATTTCACATCAGCCTGGTTTTGCTTAAAATCAGAAATTTACCAGCGGCTTCCTTTGGTCAGTCACCCCACTAATCCCACTAGGGTCATTTCACTCCAAGTACCCTAGGTTACACAAAGAAACTCTATTCCCTTGATTTAGTTACAGATCAAACTTTATCTATTCTGCTTATATTGTTTTTTTTGTAACTAGTGCTTTTTGAGCTGCCTCATTAATCAGCTGTCAGCTAAATATTGCCTTACGGCTTTTGTGATAATATCTTGTAACAGAATCATTTTCCTTCAAAGTATCTCTACCCTAAAAAGAAATAGACTTTGGAAATAAAAAGAAATTCCCTTTTTCTTCTTTCAACCTGTACATCGTTCTATTCATTAACACTTCTTGTCTTGTTCCGAGCTATGTTTTTGATATAACCCATTTCTTTCTGTTCGCCAGTGTCACACAGTGTCATGTTGTTTTTGACTACCAGAAATGCAAAATATGACCAAAACTTACTGGCAGAGTACTGGTAAAGTCAGTGGGCATTAATAAAATAGATATATAATCTTACTTATGGATACATCATTTGAAATGCACTCAGCACTAAAATACAATTGTAATTATTTTCCCCTTCTATTGCCAGAACTTGTTACTATATAATCATTGAAGTAAATTAGTTTTAACTTATTTAATGAATCTTACTTGTGATATCACAAAGTTTACATAAACATTTCATATTGTGTAGCTTTGACGTGTTTGGGTCATCATTTTGAAAACTGTTTTTAAAGATAACAATAGTTTCAATGTTAATATCTTCATTACAATCAGGTTTCCATTTCCACCCAATTATATTCCTTGGATTTTTTTCCTTAAAATAATTTGTTTATCTTTAGAACTTCTATGTGCATATAATTTGAAGATTATGAAAGTTCATCCCCAAATCCTTCTTATAAATAATCCCAAATGCATTGAATAAACTAAGAAAATGAAACATGAATAATAAGACAATATTAATCTTAACCTGTTGTCAAACTATATACTCTGCGGTATCATTAATGTGCAAATATTTCATGGTTTCAGAGTAGTCGTATTGGTGATGATGAGGAAATTGATGATACAAAGGGCCTGACGCAAAGTGAACTAAAAGAAATGACTGAAGACAAAGAGGAGAAGGCTAATGCACAAATTTTAGAAATGGTAAGCATTTTTTATGTGAAACTGTCAGATTTTTAATGTGCTTAAGAATTACCATTCCATTTTCTTTCTATGCTTTTGTCGCTGAGGATATTTGCCAAAAAGTTTAACAACTGGATATTTTTTAAACCTGTTTTCTTTTTTTTTTAACTATATTTAAGGATCTATTTTTATTTAAAATTGCATTCGTCTCCCAAAAATTATTTCTGAAGGCAAAGAATTATATTCAATGTAAGTTGAAAATGTATAACAATAAACACAAAACTGATCCATAATCTGATCAAATAGCACATCAAAGAAAAATGGACATTATAAATTTTGAAGTCATTTGTTTATTTTTATAACTTATTAATGATTTGTCAAATCAAATTACTGTCAAATAATGAATGAAGATATGTATTGATTATATTTTAAATTATTTATTTTTAATAGAAGGCACAAAATATATGGTATATAAAGAAAGTTTTTCTTTATTTCTTAGGTTGGTGATCTTCCTGATGCAGAGGTGGCGCCACCAGACAATGTTCTCTTTGTTTGTAAATTGAATCCTATCACAACTGCTGAGGATTTAGAAATTATCTTCTCTCGATTTGGAAATATTCTAAGGTAAATTTTTATATTAAAAACTTTAATTTTAGTTATTCATTTTTACAATTTTCTAAAACATTTTCTTTCTTCAATTTTACTTAAAATTAAAATATTTTCCCACTTTACTATTTATGGAAAGTATAAAAAAACAAGTTTTCAGTTCTTACAACTGTGCTAGTGCTAAAGTGATTTTAGTAAGTCATTAACCAGAGGTTTGAGCAAACAGTTATAATACAAGTAGTGAACAAATTTTCTGGAAATATTATGTTGGTTAAAATGCTAGCCCTTCCCCACTTTCTATCCTGTTACAAAAATTCTCTCAGATTTCACAAAAAAGATGTGCTGTCAAGATTAAAAGCATATTTTGTTAGGTCATTATTATTTAATAGGTTTTCTTAGGTGATTCTTTGTCTGTTTAAGACATTTTTGTTAGACTTGATAGCAGAATAAACAAAATGTTAATATTATCAGCAGTAGTACCCATAGTATTATCAGTAGTAGAACTTACAAATGTTGCAGTATATTGCAACTCTCAATGGTAATGATAATATTAGCCATTTGCTTATAAGGAAACATTCAACATTCATTGGCCAAGCAGCAAGTGCTACTTCCAGTTGAAATTTATAACATTTTTCTCTTAAAACAATTTTTTTGGAAAATAGGTTTCTCAAGTCCAGCAGCTGTTATTGCTCTTTTCAGTACTGATTCCTACTGTTTCCTACCTAACCTTTTGTTTGAAGTAGTGTGGAATGTCAACATCTTGATTATGTCACTATTTCCTCTTTGAGTTAGATGTGATATCCATTTTAGCTGTTGCCATTGTTGAAAGTCCTCAAGTGATGTGGCGTCTGTTATTTGGTACTGTTCTTTGTGACTCTGTAATGCCAATGTACAAGCCATTTTAACAATTTGAGAAAGTAGTTGTATAAACTTTAGATATCTCTGAACAGGTTTGGCACTATGCATAACGTCCATGTGAAAGTCTCAATTTGACAAGGCTATTTAAGAGCATGATTAGAGTTTTTCATCTATGAAATTACATGAAAATTACTGGAATTTAACGTATTTTTAAGGCCAGCAGAAATGTCAAAAATGTGCTCAATTGATAAGGCAATACCTTTGATTCAGTTTTGCATTTATACAATCAAATACATACTTATATTCCAATACACTTAATTAATATATATAGTCATCATACATACATGGATACATTTTTTCTCAGTTTTTATTGTTGTACTCTGGTCTTTCACAAATTCCATGCTTTCACCTTCTTGCTTCATAAACATCTTCAAACAGTTCATTTTCATCATCATAACAAAGACTGTGTCCTCAGTACAAGGGAGATAATACTATAACAACAAAAAGTTTTATTAAAATGATTCAAATAAAGTTACAAATATTACAAACAAAAATAGGCAAATACACTTAGCATATTATATACAAAAATATGTTCAAATTAGTCTTTCTTGATACATACAATTTATTTGATTTATTTATTTTATTTATTATATATATACTCAAATTGAGGCATCAGTGAGCCAAGTTGAAATTCCAGTCATGTTCATTACATTCACTTACATGCTAATATCCTTTGGAAAGCTATGGGCCCATCTCTTTTCTCACCAGCTATGGGTAAATAGCAGACCAGACTAAGTCCTATAATATTCAAATTCAAAACTGGAGGAGAGTTGTTTGGGGACCTTGTGGCAGGCTGCACACCAGTTCTCTGTATTCAGCTCTTCACTGCTATAATCAAATCATATGTGCGGGTAGTCTAGCTGTTTGGTTCTAAGAACTGAGCTGCTGAACCCTCATACATCGAAAAAATAGCAGGAGAGTCCTCTGTCTCTGAGATATATATATATATATATATATATATATATATATATATATATATATATATAAAATATATATATATATATAGAGAGAGAGAGAGAGAGAATAAACTGTTTGTGAAGAAAGTGTGTTCTGTCCTTTGCCTCTGCTTTCCAGTTTTCACGAGATATACCTGTGCTCTTTGGAGTAGCTTTTATATATAGATAAAGTTTATAAGATATTTTTTCACGGTCAACAATATTATGTTTTGCCTTCTCAGTTACATTGACTTTGCTGAAAAAAAATATTACAATTTCTCTGTTTATTATTTTCTTAATTTTAGTAATTTTTATTTTAATTATTTTTTAGCAAATTGCAAATCAATTCAGATTGATTGATTTGGCATTTTGGTGTTTTCTGTTTTATTCCTTTGTAAATATTTTTGCATGTATATCCTTGACATTTAGCAAATTCTAAAAATGTTTAATAATTCTCTATAATAGACTTTCTGTCAATTTTTCTTTTGCAGTTGTGAAGTAGTACGAGATCAGAAAACAAAGGAATCTTTACAATATGCTTTCATTGAATTTGAAAAGGTAGACTTTTATTTTGTTTAGAAACTTCCTCCAGTTTTATTTTTCTTTTAGTTAAAATATACAAAAATGCCAGAGTACAAAATTTTATCTATATTGAGAGTAAAGTTCTCTTGTCATTAATCAATCTTTGTTAATCAGAAATAAATCCCTGTTTAAGAATTTTTAAGGATTGAAAATAAGAGAAAAAACACTAAGATCTTTATTTCAGTAGTAATTTTAGCATTTTTAAAGTATCAAAATTTTCATCTATTAATACTCATTTGTGAAGATGTCAGATTACCACCCCAAAAAAGGAAAAACCCACATAAATACTTAAAAAGCAAACTTGTGTGTGTCTCTTTAAACAGGAAGTTCCCAAAAATTATAAACATATACCTAATAAAATGTAACTCCTACTTTCACCTGAATAATGGTAGCTAGAAAATTTGACATAGTGTGTGTAACATGCTGAAGTTGTTTCATGGGTATGCCTATCTGGGCACATTTCACTGTTGTCCATAACTTAATTGTATTTATTGGGTGTGGTTGATGGTTAATTTAAGGAAGTCTGTAGCATGTCCAGTACATACCCAATGAAATTTAAAACTGACAAGCATTTGGGCCAGTTGAGTACTAGAAAGTTAAATAAGCATTTCTGGGACTATTTTCTGTCCCTGTGCTTAATGAGTTGCATTAACTTACTGGAACAAACCGTTAACACCAGGAAACGAGACAAGAATACAGAAGCACAGATGGTGTGAAACAAGATTTGTCTATGCCATACTTGTTAAAACTGACTCTAGTTTCACTAGTGACCTTTGAGATCTACCAAGAGAACATACCTGACACCATTACAGTGCCACCATCAGCTTGCAGAATGCCCTGCTAACAGGCTGGATTCCTAGCCTCATAAGTCTGACCAGGCTACAAGCCACAAGTTTTCTACAGTCTAGTGACTATGGTAAAGCAGAGAAACCAATGCTGTGGTGATATTAATATTAGGTTGGTGCAAAAATAATGTCGTTTTCTCACATATGTTACTATGTGGGAAAACGACATTATTTTTGCACCAACCTAATAGTATTTCTGCTGATTGAGAATAACAGAACTCATTTAAATATATTGTATATTGTGAAGTAAACTGACTGATAGAATGTGATTTCATACAATGCTCCCTTTTCCTGAGTGCTTACCATCTTTGTCATTTTCAAGCAGTACAATTTTTACATTACCCACAAATATTGGTGGGAGCCAATAGAGTAACTTGAAGTCAGTTAAGTGTTCTTGGTATCAATGTCATGTCAACCACTCATAATAAGGGGTTATTTTATCTTGGTGGAACAACCAGGAAATATGGGAGTTATAAAGGGGTACAAATGGCCGGCAACAAGATCTGTATATTTCACACCTGCCTGTCAAGATAGTCTTCAGTTGCAATAATGGTCCTTTAATTGATTGATTCAACAACATTATTACGTCATTATTTTTGCACTAACCTAATAATTACTTAATAGTAAATAGAATGGTATTTGTTTAGTATTTTAAATATAAGTTTCATGTGACATAATTTGAAAGTGTTATATAATTTTTTCAGCCTGAGGATTGTGAACAAGCCTATTTCAAGATGGATAATGTGTTAATTGATGATCGTCGAATCCATGTTGACTTTAGTCAGTCAGTTGCCAAAGTCAAATGGAAAGGAAAAGGTAAGTATTTTTTTTTTTGTCTTTTTTAAGTATTGACTTCCTCTAAATGATTTCAATCAATAAAATTTAATATCTTGCACATGTAACATATATACATGTGACATCGTCCCCTGGTCGCAGCGCCAACTGTGACGTTCTATCCTAGTCTACCACGGCACCAACTGTGACGTCCCTAAACAGCACCAATTGTGATGTCCTCGCTGCGGCGCCAGCCGTTCGCTCCTCGCTGCTCCGTTCGGGTGTCGCCGCTCCGTTCGGGTGTCGCCGCTCCAAATGTGACGTTCTAACCTTTTGGTGATTCGGGTGGGAATCTGGTTAGATTTGATATCAGCCTCGTCGTTCCCAACTCGCTTCCAACGCCTGGTTACCGAAGTAACTACTTTGATTCCCAGTCTGCCTACCAACGTTGTGAATTGATCTAGGCAGAGGAAATCAATCAGTCGTCAGGGCCGTACTGCAAACCGAGTTCAACGGGGGTGATACCACACAAATATGCATAAAAGACAATAAAATGAAAACTCAAAAGTTCAAAGTATCAAAGAAAAAGGTAACAAACTTTATGTCTAGTTGTTCGATACATAGGACTGCATCTATCTCCCGACCTGTTCTATGGATTGTGACACGTCGTTTTCCGCTAGGCAAGTTTTAACACTTCAAGTTGTCTGCTCTCTAAGAAATTGGTGTTTCGGTGGGTCTTTGGATGAAAGTAAAAAAAAAAACTTATTTCGGTGATCTGGATCTAAGTCGCTCTTCAAAATAATTGTTCTTGGGTGAAGAGGGGTCCGGAATGTGCGTGAATCTTGGTCAGCTATCTGCGAGGCTTGCTTCAACTGAAGACTGACTCTGGGAACTGCTGGGACTCCACTCAACTCAACTCAACTCTGCTCGTTGTGGCTTCGTTTATATGGGCGCCGACCAAAACCGGGGTGAGTTTGTCGGCGCCGGGGGGGGTCCCTCGATAATTTTAAATACATATCCACCTCTCTGGTTAGGAATTTCCACCTTTTCCCATTTTTGGGAACCTTTCCTCACTCCCACCTTCTCATCATACTTCAGAGGGGCGTGAACTGCCCTCCCCACATCTTCGTAGCAACCTCTCCTACTCATCCTCCAGATGGGCTGCAACAGCCTCCCTCGTGCGTCACGTGATCACCACTCGACCAATGATGTCTTAGTCAGGCGTGGACAAATCCGCAGCTTTGTTTCAGGAAGAGAAAAAATATCTTGCTTAACTAAAAAAAAATTATCTCTTCTCTTTCCCTTTTCTTCCTCTTAATGGTGTTATCATTTCTCTGGCCGCGAACGGGACAATATGACAATGGCAGTCATAACTCTTGTTCTACACGTGGTTTACGTCAGGTATTTTATCGCTAATTATCAGAATGTGTGGTCTTCCTAACACGGTCTCAAAAAGAAACATCCCCAAAATTCCAGTCAGTCTGTCGCCTCGAAGAAAAAAAAAAAACACTTCTAGGTTCCCATTCATTTTCCTTCGGTACATATTTCTGATAACATAATTTTATTATCGCAGGCCAAGGATGTTCCGTCAAAGGAAAATCGGTCAACGGACATTCGTAGGTGGTCCTTAATATTTCATATCTGTCCAAAGTCCCTTTAGTTGCCTGTTTTTCGTCACTTATCGAAATAACATTTTCATTTGAATTTTTTTTTCTTTGGCCAGCCGGTCTGTAGTTGATAATAAGATGTCTTCCCGTACCAATAGTTTGTTTTCATATCCTTAGATAACACAGCCGATGCCAAAACATATCTGATTCTTTCCTTCTTTCCCTTTCTTTTTACTCAGAATTTCCCTGTCATTGTAATGACACTCTTTCGCCATTTGTTACTTATCAAAATATCCTTTTATCCATTGTCTCTTAGCCGTGTGTGTGTGTTCTTGCTTATCACTCACGATTCGGTCCTTAGCCTCTCCTTTTCTTCTTTTCTTTCTTTTCCCTTTCTGCCTCGTTAAATGGTGCCACATACAATTTCTATTGCACATGTGAATGTTTAAGATAAACAATTTTATTTTTTGCTTTTTGAGAATGAAACAAACTTTTAAGAATTAATGCATGAAACAAATAAACCACAAAAGGTTTATATATGTTATGCTTGAATACTAATATTTAATTAGCTAGAAAATATCTTGAGTTTTGGTTTAATTAAAAGGGAACAAAAAATAGGAAATATTAAAATAAAAAAACTGCTTTCATTCACTGAGGTCATAAGTTGAACCAAACGTTCTTTTCTCATTTTTCGGAACCATTTATTGATTAAAATCTATTATATTCTTTTCTTTTTTCCCCCCTTGCCACTAATTTGTCTCATGGTTTATTGTTTTTACTTAAATGTTGCTTCTTGAGACTGTTCTATTTCTTAAAACAAACCAACTTTTAACTGAAATCAAAAGTTTTCTATTCTATGCTTAAGATTTATAGGTATGCATTTTTGTCACTTACCAACATTTTTACCTAGGATCAGTGTAGTATCTGTGCATTCTGTGAAAAGTGCTACACAACTAAAAATATATACATACACATTCCATTAAAAAAAATAGTGGAATCATTTTAAGCAATTTTATTGCACTTAAATAATGTCAAAAACTTTTGTTCCTCTGTATTTTCTTGTGTTTCTTCAATAATTTGGGAATATTAAACTAAATAAATAACATTCTATTTGACATTAATTATGGAATTTTATTTATAGAGTTTAGCATAAAATTCTCTTTCTGTTATGTTACCAGAAGAGCCCACTACATAAAGATGGCTGAGCACGTCACCAGAAATGTAAATAAATGGCCATTTCTATATAGGGAACTTTTTCTGATTACAAAAAATGTGTTACATGGACACACATATGTACAGTGGAGGCATAGTGTCTGTCAGTTTCATGCCTCAAATAACCTTCAGATCATATGTCACTACTTCTTGTGCAGACTCCATACATAAGCCACTGGGGTTGGGGCTATGAAAAGCTGAGGAGGGGGTGGGGTTTTAGAAACCAGCTCTTCCCAGTTTTTTTTTTTTTTTTTTTTTTTTTGTTTGAAGCTAATGTTTTAATTTATTTATAGTCTTGACATTGATTTTGTTTATTTTAATTATTTGTTTTTATTTTATTCATTATTTTTTACATTTCACTTCTAAATTTTGGTATTTGAAATAAAATTTATTAGATTTAGATTATAGGATATTGCTTAGTTCTTTTGAATGCTATAGGTAACATAGTAGGAATTTGTTTTTGTGTTTGCATTTGGAAATCAGTTTTGATCATTTGTTTAGAAGTTCATATTGTTCTGCAAAGGTGATTATTGTTATTTCAACATTTTTTTTCCTTTATTTTTTTATTTTTTATTTTTTTTGTATTTGCAGGGAAAGGTGTGGAGCATACAAAACCTGAGACCAAATATGATGGAAAACCACAGTATGTTCTAAAAGACAGATCCTGGAAAAGCGAGTATCCTTTGTTAAGACTAATCAATCAAGGCCAATGGTAGTTATGATCATAGTCATTGTAAATACTTTCATTAGCTGTATAGTATGTTCTTTGCCAGGGCTGCATCTGGTTTTGAATTCAAAATTGTCCTTTTCCTAAACTGATTGCCATCCTAGGCTGAAGAGCTCAGTCTGCTCTATTATTTAACCCATAGCTGGGTTGTTAAGACTAAGCAAGTTGGAAAAACATTTTTTCAGGTGACCTTTATCTATTTTCTTTGTCCTGGGTAAGACGTTAAACTACATCCGCATCCTGGGTAAGACGATAAACTCTGATCAGGAGGTTTTGAGGAGCGTGGAACCACCTCTTAATTGCTGGTGCTCCCAGGTCCACCCTGACTCAGGGTGGTAGCACCTGTTAGGGTCCCAGCTATGGGCAAATAGTTAACTATTACCAGCAATACGTTTTTGAAAAAAATTATTACCAGAAATACAATTTTGAAGGAAAAATATTACCAGAAACAGATTTTTGACAAAACAAAATATTACCAGCAATAAAAAATGTTGTTGGCATTAAATAATCCATTGAGGTTGATATGCTGTAAAACAAAATAAACCAAACCAATCTAAATCAAAGGATACATATTCTATTCATACGAATTGTCCTAAAAATGTTGTCGGCATTAAATAATCCATTGAGGTTGATATGCCGTAAAATAAACCAAACCAAACCAAACCAATCATCTATTTTCTGCATGAGATATTGAGAAAAATTCAAATCAATCAATAATCTATATCAGTGGTCTCCTCTTTTTTGTGAAGCAAAGGAAAAAGTTTTATAAGATTTCTTTGGCTGTTTTTTTTTTTTTTTTTTCCTTTAGCCTATGATATGGTTCAGGACAAAAGAGAAATGTGGATGAAAACAATATTGGTTCAGGCTAAGTTTGGAGGCTTCTATTGTATTTTGTAGAAATACTTGAAGCTGCCAAAGTTCTATAGCAAATAAACCAAATCTTCCTTTCCCTAAATTCAAACAGCACCTTTGATATATCTTTTCTTCTATCAATTGTTGCAATCAGACCGAAATGGACCATCATTTATCTATGGTATTTGCAGGACGTAAATTATATGCTAATTAAGAAGTAATAAACAGAATTCTAGTGAGATGACACCAAATTTATCATTTATAGAATTCCTATGTTGGTATGTGTTATTGTTCTGGTTATCCTTTCAGAGAAACTAAATTAGTGAACTGAGTTCAAATTTCAGTTATGGTTGCTTCTGATATAATGATTTGAGCTTTGGTCAGTACCTAGATGGGTGACTACTTAAAGGAATATCAGGTGGCATAATGGATAATGGCTCAGAATTGTTAATTGGAGAACTAAGTTCTAATTTCTGTTGATTTTATTATATTTACTTACATGCAAATTCTCTTGGGAAAGGTATCAATCCACCACCCCCCAGCTATGGATTAATTAGTAAGACTTGTATCAATAAACTATTATTATCTCCAAAAAACATTCTTAAAATTTTAAATATTTTCTGGCTTTAAATTACCTGCAAAGGGTTGATAACCTGTAGAAAATGAATCCCTCATCCAATTATGATATAATTATTTTTCTAGCTGACTACTTTGCTGACTAAAATCCTGTTACCTTCTTTAGAGATAAAACCTATTGATACATTGTATGAACCTCTGTATGGCCACAGTCAACCTTTTCTATAGGCAGATTACTTTGGCCACATATCAATTCTGTATTTTAATAGATTTTGCATCAACTGTACAATATGCAGCATTGTGAAAGTTGTAATGGTTATTAACAAATAAAATTAATTCAGCAAACTACATTAAAACTCCAGCTGATTTGACATGTATTTTGCCCTTATTTCTGAGAAAGGCATGAATACAATTCTCCCTGTGCTTGCTCACATCTAGAGGTATATTTTAGATGCAGCATTTATTTGGGATTTGAATTAATGCTGTTACACCAAAGCTACAAAATGTACACTAAAAAATCAGATCCCAAAAGATTTTGCCTTACATTATTAAAATTTATTAATTTAAAAAAATAACCCTAATTTCATCATTTATAATTAAGCTTTTTTTTTTTTTCTTCCCTTTCAGATTGTAGATAATTTCCCCATTTTATTAACAAAATAATTTTTAGATTTAATTTTTATAGATTATTATTATATTTGAAACTATTCTACTTGGTGTTATTAATACTGATTGTGCTTTCACAAGATTTTTATAGTGAAAGATATGCAAACATTATACCAAGAAACAAGCATATATGTGTAATGATGAAAAAAGGTTAAAACTGGAATTATGATTGGATAAAGCATTTAGGTTTGTTGTTAATCATATTGACTTCCTTAACTTTGTTTAGTAAGAAATATGATTTGGTGTTTGAAGAGGATGAACAAGAGAGTGTCAAGCCTTGCAGTGATGCTGAGATTCCCAAGGTGAAAAAGAAAGACAAGAAGAAGAAAAAGAAAAAGAAGCATAAAAAGCATAAAAAGAAGTCAAGTAGCGATGATGACAGTAACCAGTCATCAGTCAGTGAAAAACATTCTAAAGTAAGCATTTTTGTTTTTTTAATTATTATCAATTTAATGAAAGATTTTAATGAAATATTGCCATTGTTAATTTTTGACTATTACATGGTGTAAATAAAAGCAAAAATACAGCAATGGGGAAAACACATAAAGAATTTAAAATTTATGACTAGATTTTAATAACATATGCTGTTTAACTTTTGCAGCCTAATTTGTGATCATCCTGGGTATGACGTTAAACTTCATCCAACAGCAAGGCCTCTGATCAGGCGGTTTTGAGGAGCATGGAACCACCTCTTAATTACTGGTGTTCCCAGGTCCACCTTGACCCAGGGTGGTAGCACCTGTTAGGGTCCCAGCTATGGACAAATAGTGAACTCCTAGTTTTTTCCGGACCTTACCCACATCCTGTGTATGACGATAAACTACATCCACATCCTGGGTATGACGATAAACTACATCCACGTCCTGGGTATGACAATAAACTACGTCCAACAGCACGGCCTCTGATAATGTTTTTGAAAAAATAATGTTGCCAGCTATACGTTTAATAGTACTATATATTTAATATATATATATATATGTATGTATGTATGTGTATATATATATATATATATATATAGAACTAAATTTGGCATTAAATAATCTACAGTGGTTGATATGCCATAAAACCCAACCAACCTAATTTGTGAGGCCCTGTCCTTGACCGGGTTGATGAAGTGGGCTCCAATCTGAATTAAAAATTTGGCTACTTGCATCTTTTTGGGCTTCTTTGAAAATAAATGGTAACAAATAAGAAAAAAAAAAGTCAGCTCAAAGTTTAATATCACTGAGCTGTCATAGTTCAATTTTATACTTGTGATCCAATCTGGCAAGACTGGCCCTTCATAGACAGACTCTTGTATATGGGTGGGGGTGATATGAGTTCTGGCTTAATCTTTATATCTTATGTTATTTAAAAGTCAGAGAATTTAAAAAGAAATATCTGAGCATTTCAATAGAAAGCACAGATAAGATGGAAAACAGATTAATTAAAAATGATTAGATATGCTTCATTTTACAAATTCAGACGATCAATGTCTACTACAACTTCTACCTAAGTGACACAAATAAGATGAAAGAGAAACTCATCAAAAATGAGAAAATGTCTTAATTTTCATTTTTAAGGAGATGAATATCACCTTTTAGGTTGTCTGCCTTAATAAAATATCTTTCTGCTGAATGATTCTATTATTTAAAGAAAAATCCTTCTGGTTTGTTTACAGTTTTGCTTCTGCACTGTAAGTAAGAGGAGACAAAATTATTCATTTTAATTAATGATTTTCTTTAATTTTAAATTATCAGTTGCATTTTATAGAACACTCCTCAGATGTCAGTTGTGACAGAAAGCAACTGAAAATAGATATGAAACAAAATTACTAGTTATGGTTAAAAATAATAAATTGTTAATGCTTCAACTAAAAATTAAAATATTATTGATGCATAAAATTTAACTATTTTTGTTGAAAGAGGACACTTGAAATTTCAGGACCCATATAGATATTGTTTAAAAAAATTAAAAAAAACCATACTCTTGCATATACAAGTTAGAATTAGGGTTGCATTGATTAATTGATAATTTAATTACTCTCAAAGATTGACAAAAATAATAATGAAAACAATAAGAATCTTATTTAAATTTATTCTATGTCGAAGATAACTGATGATTCTTATGGCAGTGATGAAATCTCTGTGATTCAGTAAACAAAGAGGACCGAATATGAAAACTAATTAATGGACAGTAAAATGTCAGCAAATGCTGATATTACCAATTAAAGATTTGCAGATAAATTGGTGCAACCTCAGTTAGGACACATGTTAATTTCATATCTGCAGGTTTGTAAAGTAACAAAAAGAAGAGATCCATTTATTATATTTAACAGTGTAAGGGAAAATTTCCCTCATTACTGTAATTATAGAAACTATCATCGGTCTCATAATAATGGTTGCATTTGTGAAGACATTTCATCTACTAAATGGTACAAGTATTATGGGACAGATGTAGTACTTTATTCTCCACAAGTGAATTCATGACCTTGTGGCTTTAGATTCTAAAGTATCTTCTCTTTGTGGAAATAATGAAAATTTTTATTGTATGATTTGAATTGACATTGTTATCAATTGATTTCTCTATATTTTCTCATTTCTATTACCCCTATCCCATAATAGTTGATACATTTACATAGACATTTCATCTACTAAATGGTACAACTATTATGGGATGGATGTAGTACTTTATTCTCAACAAGTGAATTCATGACCTTGTGGCTTTAGATTCTAAAGTATCTTCTCTTTGTGGAAATAATGAAAATATTTATTGTATGATTTGAATTGACATTGTTATCAATTGATTTCTCTATATTTTCTCATTTCTATTACCTCCATCCCATAATAGCTGATACATTTGCATATTTCAGATAGTATTGTAATTTTTATGGGACAGAAGTAGTATTCAAATGTCAGCATTACAGAAAAATCTTGTATTTAATTATTTTTTTTACTTTTTCCTTCTCTCACTTCAGAAGTCTTCATCGAAATCAAAACATGAAAGCAATTCTGGTCAGACAGAGAAACGTCGAAAATCTTCTCCATCTCCAGATAGGTCAAAATCAAAATCAGGTTTCAAGCAAGGAGGAAACCGGGATCGCAGCCGTTCTCCCATTTCTCGAGGACCCAATCGTGGAAGCCATTCATCTGACAGACGAGATTACTCCCCTGACCGTAAGCGTGACTATGAAAAAACTTCATCAAAAGACAGGGAACGAAAACACAGCAGCAAATCTGATTTTAGCAAACATTCGAGAGACAAATATTAATATGATTTATCTTTTTCAGCACAGAAATCCTTTTTATGAATATTGTATTAAAATATACCTTATTTAAAACTGCTTTTCCTATATATATTTTTTGGGGATATTTGTGTTTTATTTAATAAGCTTTTAAGTCAGTTTATTTTAATATTGCACATTTTATTGATATGCAAATAAACTGACTATGGAGTAGAAAATGTCACATACAGACAAAATTTTCATTATATTCAATGTGCAGATTTTCGTAGTGATAAACTCTAAGAGACAATCCACTTTAAATTTAATGCATATTTTAAAAAAATTAAATTAAGGGGTTTAAAAATTTTTTTTTTTTTATATTGTTTAAATTTGAACTAAATTTTTATTCAAATATTCAATATATTTAGTCAATTTTTTGTGTTTTGAATCTTATGATAAGAAAATCATGCAGAAATGAACACAGATTATCCTGGGATATTTCACTTGTAGTAACAAATTAGGAAACCACATTTTTTTCTTTTTTAACTGAGCTGATGAAAAATAAGAGTGAAATATTTAAAACCATTTTAGAGCCTTTACAAGGAGAATTGATCAGAAATCATGTTACATTGATAACTTTGTGAATTTGTGAAACATGGAAAGATGTACATGTTTTCTTTTCATTTTTTCTAGTGGTACCAAATTAGGAAATTAATGAATCCGCAATCTATTTTGCTGAGCATTTATAATGGATTTGGCTTTGTCCTCTGAAGGATTGTCATCACTTTGATTTAGTGAACCATTATCTGAAAATGTTACTTTATGTTGCTCTATTACAAAAACTTTTGATTTTCTATTCACTATTATTAGAATGTATTCTCTGCATAACCCCACCTAAATTAGGAAAATTTCAACAAGGATAATTGATATAATTCATTAAGGGGTTAAACATATGTTATAACTTACAAAAGTACATTAAGTTAATTGGAAGAGCTACAATATGGAACCTTTTGATGAGATCTCAAATCAAGGTCACACACTATGTAAAATGTTCATGGGGAATAAAGGACATTGTTTTACAAAAATTTGTCCCTGCCAAGAATTTGAAAGTTGTTGAGCTAAGGCTATATTATGATTATTTAGCTTTTATTTGTGATGTTAACGAACACTTGTTGCCACTTTTGTGATGTCAATGAATACTTGTTGTCACTTTCATAATGCTCGTTGTAGTAGAGACTTTGTAATTGCAGATACAACTATAGTAACGCCGTTGAACAATGCTGGTGTCACATGCCTTCAAATAACACTCGCTAATAGTACTTGCTTAATAATACTCGCTCGAACAATAATCCATATAGTGATCCGAGTAGAGGAATAGTATAGTAAATAGAGTAGAGAATAGTGGTCCATATAGTAATAGAGGAGAAATAATGATCTGAATAGTAATATAGAATAGAATAGAAATCGCGATCATTTAGACACAAAGCTAATTCCAATTTATGCATTTACTCTATGGTCACATGGTCTACTTCATTTAATAATGGGATCACCTGTGTTTGCTCACTGCCAATCTATGTTCAAACTCAAATACCAGCAGCAACAATTTATTCCTATATAACACCTTTACAAAATAATTTCTAGGTTTCTCCTCAACAATATTACAATACCAGAGTAGGGTGCAAGTTAGTCTTATGACCCATTGGATGACCTGTTCTTCTGACCTTGTGCCATTCTAGACTAACTTTACTAAATAGGATATCTACCAAGGAGCAAGCTTGTCCACAAGTACAATTCGTTGTGAGTTTGGTGCACACTGAATGCTCCATTTTGTTAATTTTGAATCTTTTCCCAGTGTAGACAATCCTAAAGAAATAGGACACCAGTTATAGAGCATTGGTTACCAAGTTAATATCATAAGCCATTACTAGTTAGCTTGCATCTCCACTAATTGGTTGGCAAGGAAAATTTGAGTAAATATCTATAATCTCTGATCTAAAAGATGACGATAGAATTTTTGCTTTGGATCCATTATGGGAAAAGTACTGATGAACATTGTATTAAGTAGACTATCACCATTTTATCAAAGTCAACTCCTCACAGTCCGTTTTGTTCTTGTAAGGAGTGTAATGATGGCATATATCTCATCAAACCACTCCAGAAAATTGCATACCCCCCTCTCCAATAGGAAATTCTATAACTGCTATATCAATGTCACAGCAGCATATAACCACATTGATAGACTTCAGCTTCTCATCCATTAGAAGCTGCCTTCTCAGCTCTAACTCAGCTGAATGTCTAGATCTGATAGAGAAACTATATTGGTTTAAAAAATTTATACATTTGGTGAGGACCCCAATAAAGAAATATTTCAAACCATTACATGAGAAAAAGGAGGAGGTAATGAGAGCACCAAGTTTCAGTAGGTTTCAGCAAGGACCATCATTCTTTATACCTCATGGACTGGAACTGCAGAATCACAAAGAATGACCAAATAGCAGAAATTACAACAATAGCAACAACTAAAATGAATAGCATGTGAAATTTTAAGCAAAAAAAATGACATAATCGAGATGTTGATATTCTACACTACTTGAAACAAAAGGTTAGGGAGGAAGCCCCCATCAATACTAGAAAGAGTGATAACAATGGATTTGAGAAACCTATTTTCCTGAAAAACATCAATAATTTTTCTTCAGTTCTAGAATGTTTTGCAGACTTTAATAGAAGTGAGGAGTAAATAAAACAAGATAGTTATCTCCCCTTACTTTTTCTGTTGATTGTCTTTTTTCACTTTCTTTCAGTGTTGCTTCTCTACTGATGTTATCTCAAACACTAAGCATGAAAAAGATAACAGAAATAGATGAATTAATATTCTATTAGAAAAGATCCTAAGAGCAATGAACAAGCATGACTCTGATTACTATTATCATGATTGTTTGATTCATTTTCACAGGCATTAACTGTTAGGAGCTTCTCATTTCTCTATTTTTTTATGGCATACTAGTTATTTAGGGAAATCACGAACAAAAATGTTGCGAATTTGGATTATTCATCTTTGTTTGAAACAATCCAGCAGACCCTACTTACATGCAATATCAGTTATTTTTTTAATGCCATGTCCTTTCAGGACATAGGTGACCATGACTTTCCACAGATTTTTTTTATTATTATTATTATCATCATCATAATAATCTTAAGTGGATTGTCATAATTTCTTAGGGAAAGAATTATTTTGAATTCAGAGTAGTCTTACTTTTAGACTAGAGAACCAAGTCTACTTAGCTATTTAACCCATAGCTGGGGGTGGGTGCAGAAGTGATGGATTAGTGTCTTTCCAAAGGGTGTTTGTGTGAAAGTGAGCATAACAGAATGGGCCAGAATTTTAACAATTCCTCTTCCTGTACCAATAAATTACATGATCATATCCATTACTCAGATATAATTCAAGTTTTACTTAGCAGTACCAAAGTGCAAGAGTATGTGGACAATTTGGTTATGCCTAAGAGAAGCTATAAAGTGCATCCTTTGAATGAAAATATGAAAATAAATAATCTTTGATTGGATTCATTACAAGTGAATACTATTCATTGGCAGTCTCCAGAATGCTTCTTGAATAAATTCTGGGCAACTTTGGCAACCGATGATATGTTGCATTATCCTGCTGGAGCAACCCATTGCTGTTGGTATATATGGAAATGGTAATTACTCTATTTACATTATTTGGACTATTGTCCTCATTTTTGTCGCCATGTTTATAACACCATTTTGGCTGTTGTATGCTATGGCCTTCTTCAGGTGGTTGGAATGTCAACCTGAACCCTTTATTCTGCTTACTGGGGTAGACTGTTCTAGTTCCATGTGCCATGGCAACAAAGATGAGGACAATAGTCTGAATAATGTAAATAGTGTACATAATACCTTATCTCAGAAATATAGATGGCAATGGTAATATTAGCTGTTTCCTTATACAGAAACATTCAGCATTCCTTCACTGAGCAGCCAGATCTACTTTCAGTTGAAATTTATAAAATCTTTCTCTTAAAACAATTTTTCAGGAAAATACATTTCTCAAGTCAGCTGTTATTGCTCTTTCCAGTATTGAAGTAGAGTAGAATGTCAACATCTTTATTATGTCATTTTCTCTTTGAGTTTGTAAGTGCTATCCATTTTAGTTGCTGCTAGGGAAATAAAAGCTATGTCATTGCAATAAAAGTTTAAAGTTCTTTAATACTTATATGCACAGAATCTATGAATAAACTCCTACCCCATCCAATAAATCCTTGATTGGATTCCTTAGAATTGAAATGGCCATGCCATTCATTGGAAGTTTTAAGAATGCTCCTCAAACCAATTCTGGGCAGCTTTGACCTGATACTGTTCATTTTCCTACTGGAATAACCAACCCATTGTTATCAGGTTATATAGAATCTGTGAATAGGTTCTAATGGTCAGGAAGCAGTACAGCCTAGCGATCTCTGGTCATTGACATGTTTAAGCAGACCAGTGAATCCATCACATGCCATATAAACACACCCCACATCATTATAGAACCATCACCAGCCTACACAGTACCTTATTGACAAGTGGGGGGTGGTCATAGTCTCATAGGGTTTGTGCAAAACTTACCATCAGGCCAAAACAACTGTTACCATACATCTTCAGGCCATATCACATATTGTCAATCTTTCATGGTTAAGTTGGCAGTGCTGCAAGCCAAGTGAACTGCTGTGTACAGTGTCATAGTATTAACAAAGAAATTCTAATGAGTGTTTTGCTTCCATTTCCTATAGAAGCTAAATAATACTGAACTGACCTACTGGACATGTGTCTGGTACTTTTTGCATTGAATCTGGATGGAATTAGAGCCAGTTTTACTTTTCTGTTACTGCAGATGTCTCTGGTCACAATCATTAAGGAACCAGGGTCAGCCATTGCAGTGCCCATGGTAGACAGTAATACCTTCCATCAATTATTTCTGACTCACATGTGACACCA
The DNA here is from genome assembly GCA_963932145.1 of Acanthosepion lycidas. Classification (NCBI taxonomy): domain Eukaryota; kingdom Metazoa; phylum Mollusca; class Cephalopoda; order Sepiida; family Sepiidae; genus Acanthosepion; species Acanthosepion lycidas. Next base: position 19,291,368 of record OZ010588.1, read on the forward strand.
TAGATTGTGGAATGTCAAATGTCTCTACAAGTTCAGAAATAGAATGTCCCATCCATTTGAACTCCAATAATATCACCTTGCCATGTGCAGCCAAACTGGTATTCTCACCTACTCGCCAGATCCCAGAGCACAACTGATACAGATCTGGACATTTCCCTGATGTGATGGTTGAGTGGTCAGTGACTAAACCAGCTTCCCTACCAGACCTGGTCTAGTGAGAAGGGTAAGTGGAACCCTAGCAGCACAAAAAGCAAACGCTGAATCAACAGCCACCCCCACATCTATGGATTAAATAGCCTCACCATTTGGCCAAGCGTGATGAGTGCGGCTATACCTACTATTACCTTTACATACTGCTGTCCCATAACTTTTGGCATATCAGTGTATGAAATCAGTTCTCTCTTTGGGTTTTGTTGCTTTAGTGATGTTTTATGCTTATTACTTTCAAAGACAATATCCAGTTGGTTGGCCAAAAACTGAAAAAATACCTTAGCTGTTTCTGATTACAATTAGGTACTTGTTAACTATCATGGTCCCAAGAGAAATGCACTTACATCACAATGGGATGAGCTATTAGTAAAGCTTACTTTTTAGTTTTTCACATTTCATTCTCAGCTTGAAATTGTTCAACATTCTGCATACATTTTTCATTCTATGGAATCATTTTAATGTCAAAACCGTTATTTACTGTGAAATTTCTCTGTGTAGAACATGTGCCAGATTAATGACAGAAATCTGGACATTGTAAAGAGATGGCACTTTCCATTTCAAAACTGCATCAGGGTGGGTTTTTTTTTACAGTACAAAACTATATAGTGAAAAAACTTCATTATGGTAATGTATTTCTAGAGATGTGAAATTTCAGGAACTATTATTGGCTTAATAAAATGATTTAGAAATGAGCTCTGACATTCCTCTTGGGACCATAATAATTAACAAGTACCACAATTTATAGTTTTGTTTTTGTTTTGTTTTTTTAATTTATTTTCTTTACTATTTTTATAGGCTACTAAAACATTCTGTTTATGTTCTGCCTTTTACTAAAAAAAAACTTAATTTTTGACTTCTGGTCTTTAAAGAATGAAAAACATTTTACAGGTGTCTGTGAAAACAAACAATGACAGTTTGTGTTATTGTTAAGTAACATTAACAATCTTTATTTTGCATGGTATCATGAATGAATAATAAATTAAAAAAAAACAAAAAAAACAGCCAGCTGCTGATAGAAAAGACAAACATTGTTTTTTTAGAGACTTTACTTTTTACTATTATCCCAGCTAATTAAAAAAGAAAAGTCGTAACTTCCGCTTGTGAGTAAGAAAAAAAGTTTGAGAGAAATTAAATATCATAATTAAATTTTCATTTTAAAAATATATTAAATAAATATATTTCTTAAGATGAAAATCATATTTAATTTATTTAATTAGTTATGAAATAAATAATAATTTGTGTACCTCCAAAAATTCACTAAAAAGTGAGCAGACATGATGAAAATATGGCCCAAACTTAAAACAAAGTTTATTGCCAATATCTTTGTTACTAAGAGGAGAGACCAAATGATTTTTTTAATATTAAATTACATTTTTTAATCCTTTTTAAAACCTTCGAAATTTTGATTAAAAATTGTTTTTCTTGCATCAACAAGTGGACCATAAATTAATTATGAGAAATTTGAGTGTCTCTTGATTTGAAAAAAGTCAGATAATTGTTGGAATTTTCAGGATTTATTCGCAAATAAATTATTTTAGAAATTTTTTCTTTTGTAGAAAATGTCGGTAAAAATATTTTTTTACAGCTGTACTCCTCCCTCTCTTCTACTTTATTTAATTTTATGAAATTTTCATAAAATAACTTCAGTTGGTAACACCTCACATAAACGCCAATTTCCATGTCAAAAAATAATTTTATCTTACATTTTAAACTAAAAGTAATATTTGTTTAAAATCAGATTAAACTTTAAATCAGCTGATATTCCTCAAATAAAGTTTCAGAAGTATATTTTTATTTTTTAAAGAATTACTTTGTGTTGACAGATTGATTGATACTGACAATTTGTGTTTTACTGATGATAAAAAAAAAAAAAAAAAAAAACATTCCAATCATTTTGCTTTGGAAATATTAAATTTAATCTATTAGCTTGAAATTAAAACTAAAATAAAACCTTCAAGAAAGATTTTTCCTTTTTAAATTTTTTTTTTTTTCAATTGAATTTACCCCCAAAAAGGTAGTAAAGCCACTTACACACAAGGGGTTACTCTGTGTAAAAGAATTAGAAAACAGAAACATTATTAAGAAGTGAGAACAATAGAAGAGTAAGCAGGAAGACAGTAGATAATGATTGACATTGCATTTAAATTTTTGATGATCAATATTGACAAGAAAGTAAGAAGCAAGAAGAGAGTTTCACACATAAAAAAAAACACTATTATCATAGAACTTATTGATTCATCAAGCCAATTCAACTGTAAATTGATGAGATCTTGTTGCCAATCTAGTACTGCACTTAAATGAAAAAAAGTGTAGGTACCATAGCAAAGAGTTCATCTGAACAATTACCATGGAAGTATTTATGGAAAAGGCACAGGGAAGCAGCTTTACAGCAGTGAGAAAGTGACTGAAACCGAGATGCCAGGTCAAGTTGAATAATATTGCTGATTCTTTGGATTTTACCAAGAATCTTTAAATATATAGCAGGAGCATTGGACCACATGTGGCAGCAATATTCTAAGCATGGGTAAATTGATTGACTTATAGATATGCAAGATAGATTTTGGAGAGAAAAATTTTCTAGCACAACACACTGACTGAATCAACTTTCATTGTTGAACTAGTAATGGATTCAATGTCTTTCCACTTCATGTCAGCGAGAAGGCACAGCAAGTAACTCTCCTGGAGGTTAGCCTTAGCCATGCTGATAGATGTCAGAAATGGGTCTCTCAAATGATTAAAAAGCAAGCAGTTTTGTTTTAGAGGCTTTAAACAAGGCATTCTTTGTCCCAGTTAACAACAGGTTGTTTTTTTTTTAGATCAGCCGCCAATTTGACCTTATCGAACTGATCAGACTTAGTATTGAATCAGGAGTAAATGGTTGTGCCATCAACATAGATACCAAGATGAAAGCTGATGTCATCAGGTAGGTCAATAATGAAAATTAACAACAATGCAAGACCAAGGATAGAACATCGCATTAGTACAGAAAGATCTAGAAGAGTGGCTGTTGAGAATAACTTTCATTTCATAAGAAAGACTGAATCAGTTGAAAAATTTGTCCAAAGATACCATAACTTTTCAATTTGTGAAGACTGGCATGCCAAACCATGTCAAATGCCTTCGAGATACCCAAGCAACAGCTCAAGCTTCACTGTTCTCTTAAGATTAGAGACTCTTTTAGCAATAGTTGTTAGTACATAAGCAGTTGACCTCTGGAAGTGAAAGCCTTAAATGATAAAAAGCCTTTATCTTCTTTAGGTATCATTATTCTTGGGAGGCACCTAAAAAGTAATATTTTTTAAATCAGATTACTTAAACTTTAAATCTGTTAATCTTTCTCAAAGTTTCAGAAAAATATATTTTGTTTTTAAAAGATTTTTTTTAATAAAGGGAATAATAGTGTGTTAACATATTTTTGTCAGTGTGACTGATTTTAGCAATTTAAAAAGAACTCATCGCAATCAATTTAAATTCGGTTTGATTGAAATACAACAAAGTATTTTGTTTTTACTTACTGGAAATTAAATTTAATCGTAAAATAAACTGCAATAAACTATCTAATTATTGAATTAGATAGGCTTTTATTTACTTTTACAGTGTAACCCGGATATAAGAGAGTTGTCGGGACCGGAGAAGAAGTCTCTTATATCCGGGTTTCTCTTATATCCGGGTTTGGTCTATTTTGTTTAGGTAAGTATGGCTCTAATTTGGGACCAGAGAAAATATCTCTTATATCCGGGTTACACTGTATAAATAATATACATTAAGGACATTATTATCTGAAGAAAAAAATTTTTTTGATGAATAAAGAAATATTACAATAATTGTTTGCATTTTTCTTTTAGTTTTTTAAAAATTCTTCCAAACAGAGTATGGGGTAGGTTATTAAGTTTTTAAGTGAAGACTATATTTACTAAGAGAAAATTAAAAGTTTAATACAAATCATGCTACCAAAACCTATTGTCATAAATTAAAGAATTTTTTTTTTTTTGTACGTCAAACAAAATGTTATATCTCGTAAGTGACATTATGGTTAAACGGTCATGTATTTCAAAGCTTGTCTCCTGCTTTACATAGGTCTTTGGCTTATGTCACTCTCAGTTATTAAATTAAATATTAAATTGAGATAATAAAATTATCTCATTTATCAATTTAAACAATTAATAACTGAGTGAGATATTTTAATTGTTAATAATAATTCTATTATTAGTTATTATCTCAGTTATTAAATTAAAAATGTAATAACTTAATGTAATACTAATAATTAATAAAATTATTCATCATTATCTCAGCTATGAAATAAAGAAATACCATTATAGAGGTAACTCAATAATGTAAGAAATTTTTATAAGAAACAAAAAAAAACCCGTTATGTCAATTTGGTGCACCGTATTAAACCTGTCAACACAGCCATCAAATTATCTATGGAGACGTGAAAATAATACACCGTGGTCCAGAAATGTTTGTCTAGAAAATTTTACGCTATAAGTAAGTGATATTTGTTTCAGAACAGATTAATTTAACTTTGCTAATTTTACGAAAGTAACGTCTCAGAAATGTATATCTTATTTTAGCGGGATTTTCGAAAAGGGAAAAAAATAAGTTTTGTCTAAATTTTCCTAAAAAAGTTAAAAATGGCCGCTTCGATTGGTTTTTCGGAAGAATCGACTAAAAATCATTCAAATTTCTATTTGAAACACTCCACGGTATTTTTTTTTTTCTGGAATTAGAAAATATCCTTTAGCTTTCAATTGAATCTGGGGGAAGCTTCGAAAAGAACTTTTTCTTTATGAAAAATACATTTTTAAATTTTTGGAGGTACCAATCTAAAAAGTTAATCCTCCGCTAAAAAAAAAAAAAAAAAAAAAAACTTACGTCTTTAAAGATAAAAAAAATTTACAAACAAAAGTAAAACAGTCTGAGTAAAAAAAACAAACTCAATTCTATTTATTAATTATTAATCGAATTGAGTTTTCTGTTTTCATTAATAAAACGAATTTGTTTTATGCCGACAAAATAAAAATTATTAAAACATTTAAAAATCACTTTAAAATCCAAAAACAGTTTGAGATATTTGTTTCGAAGAAAAAAAAAATTAAGGATTAATAATTAGATTTTTTTTAATTTTATGAAAATCTTACTAATTTAAAAAAATATAACAAAAAATACATTTTCCCCAGTATTTTCTTCTCAACATGTTCAAAGGTAAAAAAAAAAAAAAAAAAAAAAAAAATACAATTGTCATCTTCCAAATAAGCGCAAAAATGCATATCTTATTTTAGCGGGATTTTCAAAAAGGGAAAAAAAATAAGTGCCGTAAAAAAAAAAATATGTATGGAGGCTCATTGATTATAAAACTTTGTGGAAATATTTTTCAAGTCAGTTAACTTACAAGTACAACCCTTTATGATTTATTTACCTTTATTATATTTTCTACTAAACATTATTAACGACATCAGAAACTTTATTAAACAAGCAAAAATATTATCAGCATGCATATTATTTTGTTTTTCAATATTCAATTTTTGTCCGTAACAGGAAAAAATCAAACAGTTGTAAAAAATGAAAAAAAAAAAAGAAATTGATTTTTAAAATGTTCACACTCAAAAATAGAATTTAAACTTTACATTTTTCGTTTCTTCAAATCTCCATTTTACTAAATTTATCAGCAACAATCAAGATCTGAAAGTTATATCGTACTGCAAAAATTCATGTCTATTTTTCGCAAACAAACACATTTTTAAAGATATTTTTTCCCGTGGTAAAGAAATATACAGTGAGATATTATTAGCAACTCTCCACAAAGAATGAATTTAGAAAAATTCGGTAACTATGAAATAAAAGTCGATTGAAAATTGATTTTAGGGCCGTTCTTGAGTTGGTATTTGGGGGTTAAGCCCCCTCCCCTATATTTTTAAATGACTGAAAATCGTGGGGTTCAGATAAAACTTCACTACAGCAATACCAGGACCGTACTTGCAGAAGAAGGCTAGGACTCTTTCCCCAGTAATTTTTAAAAAGTATTTTTAACTATGGGGGTTTAGATAAAATTCCACTACAACAATACCAAAGCCGTACTTTCTGGAAGGGGCTACCCACCCCCATACGTTTTAAATAAGCATTAACTAAAAAAAATGATGGGTTCCAGTTCAGATAAAAACCAACTGCAACAATGCCAGGGCAGTGCTTTCTGGATAGGGTGTTTAGGGGGACTAAACCCTCCACCTCTAATATTTTTAATTAAATATTTCTTTAAACAAGTATTTATTTAATAATTACTATTGTTTTCAAGCAAATAAAATCGATTTATCTCTTAACTTAAAGATAAGCGTGTATCTTCTTTTCAAATTATTATTTTAATAAAAAAGTAGGTACCTCCACGAATTGGGTATATACCGAAAGTTTATGAATTTTTAAAAAGTGAAAACAAAAGCTTTCCCGAAGCTTTTTAGCTTTAAATGGAAGCTAAGGGATTAAATTTACTATACCCGGTAAGCAAAATATTTTGGTGTATTTCAGACATAAATTATATTGATTGGAATAGACTTGCATTTTTTCAGTAAAATCGACAACGTCAGCAATCTTTTAGCCATTTGTAAACAAAACTTAATTTTTCCGTTTTAAAAATCTTGCAAAAATAAAATATATATTTCTGAAACGTTATTTGAGGAAAATTATCAAATTTAAAGTTAATCTGATTTGAAACAAATATTACTTTTAAGCGAAAAATGTTGTATACAAGCATTTCCTAACCACGGGGTGTTGTTTTTCTGGCGTGTTAAATCGAATTATTAACGGCGGACTGAACGCCAAATGTGTTCATATGGAGTAGCAGACGATTTTCATTAGGGTTTTGTTTGTTTGTTGTTTTTCTCGTAAAAAGGTGGGAGAACAACCCTTAAAACACGTGACCTTTTAAAAACAGATTTATCGTTTTGTACATTCATACTTCAGAAATTCTGCATATACACTATAAAAATAAAAAAAAACAAAACAAATGATCCAATTTCTTTTAAAAATACACTGGGTCTTCATATTGTAATAAACTTTAAAATATGATTAGTAGTAAATATAGTTTTTTACTTAATAACAATATTTCCTAAGAATTACCTCATCGAAATTTAAAAGATTCAAAAACTTTACAAATTATTCAATATTGTTAAAAATGAAAACAAATCTTGTAAAAATTAATTTTTCATCGAAATTTTTTCCTTCATACAGTATTGTTTTTATTTATAAAAGCAATTAAAAGCTTCTCTAATTAAATTATGTCTTATTGCGTTTTTTATTTTTCGATTCAGAAAAGATTTTCGGTAAGATCGATTTTGTAAAAAAAAAAAAAATTGGTGATTTAAATTCTTCAAAAAATTGCTTTTTAGTCACTAAAGTTTTAGAGATAATAATTTCTTTTTAAATCAAAAACTATATAGCCTCATTTCTATTTGAAAAATATAGGGGAGGGGCCTTAGCCCCCCCCCCCATATCCCCAGTCTAGAACGGCCCTAAAATCAATTTTCAATTAACTTTTATTTCATAGTTACCGAATTTTCCTACCTTGTGAAAATTACCGAATCTTCCGTTATCGAATTTTCCGGGAACCCAATAACTTGTGATTTTTTAAAAATTCTTTTCTTAGGATTTCGAACCATATTTTCAAGGTCAATATTATCAAATAAACCCCTTCGGCGATTTAGCTTTATTTTATAAAAATGTAAAAATTAGAGAAATCCGAAATTCATCACAGTATGGATTAACCTGTAACCACGAATTTAAGTAAAGTGGACGTATATGACCCGAAAAATATTTTCACAAAGCATAAAAAACTAAAAAATCAATATAAAGTTCATTCATTAATGAATAAATGCTGAAAAATTCAATGAAATCGATAATGCCCTGATTTTTGGATCTTTTAAAAACAGAGACTATAGCTTTTACTTTTACTTTTTTTTTTCACACGTGTCAAAAGTACCGTGATTTTAAAAGTACCCAATTACTGATTTTCTTTGTGACATTCTCTTACAGTGTACTCTGTACTCAGAATCCGAGAACGTTCTTCCTATCCACAAGCCGAAGTTAAAACTTTTTTCTTTCGTAGTTATAATTTCCCCATCTTAACGATGTTATTATCAAAGATACTCAGTAGAAATCATTTGGTTCATACCCAATTAAGAAAAATAATTTTGTTCTCTTACTTAATGATATTTTTTTTTCAGTTTTCTTTTCAGACCCGAACTTGTAATGTAATGTATTCCCATTTTTTTTTCTTTTCTTTTTCTCTGATGCTGAGTGTTTCATTTATTTGAAATCTAAGAATTATCGGAATGCATATGATTTTTTATAGTTTTAATTTATAACCAGATCATTTTATTAATCGGGGTTCCGATAATATCGACTTTTTAAAACGTGTTCAGGCTTTCAGCGGCTTTATGACAGTAACCATAAACCAACTTATGCGAGAAACATTTATTTTTTTTAATATCTCCAAACAAAGCAAAGGCCAATTCTCCATGTTTCTTCTTTTCCTATTTTACAATGATATGCAGTATCAATTTAAATGATTAAGAAGCGTAGTAGTACACATCTCTTTTTTTTCAGTCTGCCCATTTTTTTTATTCAAATTTGTAAATTCTTGATTTGATCATGTAATCAAACGAGTTTTGACAGAAAAATACAGTTGAGTAAATAATTATGTATATAAAAAAATATTAGGATTATAAAAATAAAATGTACAATGTTTGTGTGTGTGTGTATGTGTGCACGCGCGCGTGCGTGGATACTTTTTCTTCCATTTTTATTTTCTTCTGGAATAAGATAGACATTCGTGCGTCTTTGCGTGTAAAAGATTAGGGATATTTTATTCATATACAAGTAAATATTAAGTTGTATTTTCCAAGGTTACTTTGACACGAGACACACACAAAAATTAAGAGGCGGCCGTCCAAGATTTTCGCATTTCCCACTTAGGCAGCCGATATTGTGACATCCTTGCCATAACATATTTCGACAACTTTGCGTCGTAGCCAAAGTGACAAACATCATCACAGTGATCAAAAAGCTGACTAGGTAGATATGGAACTTCAAAGACATTTTCAGAACCTGAAATAAATAATAATGAATTAATTAACACAGCGTTTGTTGAGGAAATGTCACAAAGTTACTAATAAATGTTAACTTTACTATAGTTACCGCTCTTATTTTCTGAAAGTATCTCATTTGGACATCCGTATTTACAAAAATCAACATTATACACACAAAATAAATTCAAAATTCTTCTTAAAATATGGAGGGTCGTAAAATTGTAGCGAGCTTTTCCATTACTTATTATTAAATACAATCTTCATTTAATAGCAATATCACTTGACCGCTACAAATTAATACAAAATTCTAAAAGTTTATAAATTATTTTAATTAAATTTTTCAAAGAATGAAAACAATTCTTGTAAAAAGTCATTATTCATCGAAAAAATAGTTTCCTAAGACAATAATTTCCATCAATATATTTTATACATAAAAGTAAATAAAATCTTTCTAATTAAATACTGTCTTAGTTTTAATGCATTTTTTATTTTACGAATATTATTTAATAATCAAAAAATCCTTTGGTCTTTCCTCTTACTAATAACAAAGATTTGACGATAAAAATTTGTTTTTATTAATTTTGGGACATTTTTTCATTATGTATGCTTATTTTTTAGCGAATCTTTGGAGGTACCTGCTCTATTGTGTCATTAAATATTTGAGCTTAGCAACTTTAACAAAATATCGCAATAACAATTCAAAAATTTAAATGTAATGTCAATCATTATCTGCTGTCTTCATGATTACTCTTCTATTGTTCTGGCTCCTTGATAATGTTTGTTTTCTAATTCTTTTACATCCAGTCACTCCTTGTGTCTTAGTGGCTTTACTGCCTTGCTTGCAGTAAATTCGATTAAAAACATTTAAAAGGAAAACACTTTCTTGAAGCTTTTATATTAGTTTTAATTCCAAGCATTCATTTAATATTCACAATAAGCAAAATTATTTGCTGTATTTCAAACTGAATTTAAATTGATAGGAAACTTTTTTCTATTCATCAGTACAATCAATAAATTCGTCCATATTGACAGATTTGTCAATACAATTCGTAAAAAATTATTTAAAAAATAATAAAATATAAGTTATTTGAGGAACGTGAGGTGAACGCCTTTATTACATAATTTTTAAAAACTATTCAGTAATCTTAACAATTTAATCTTGTATAAATTTACGGTCCCGCTTTAGCACCAGAAAAACAAGAATTTTAACCAATTTCCGTCTTTCCTCGCAATCAAAACGGAACGGTCCATTATTTATCTGAGCCAATGGTAGCGTGTAACGCACGTACTAAGTAACGGCGATACAAGCAGAATTATAGTATGATTCTGTGAATATCTGACCAGATTTTTGTAGCCTGTGAACACACTGACAAAAGCAGAGACAAAAAACAACGTTGCAATTGCGTTAGGCAAAATGAATAAAGAAATAAGCATGTCAGAAAAATTAAGTATTAGATTGGAAAGAATGTCCCGTTGCATTTGAAGATGAAAAAGAAACAAATGATTGTTTGTACTTCATTGATATGCTTAATTAAGATAATATTTCTCCTTGTTATCTATAACATAATTGTTTCGATTTGGCAAATTATTGATCTCACGAATGTAAATTTATTCAGGTTTCCATGCAAAAAAAAGAAATACGCAAAATAACACCCAGTATCTGTTTAAATCCCTTCACATTTGATAATCTGTTTTTCCACTAAAAATGTTGCAATGATCTGAAAAGATTATAGTCAGATGGAGCAATGTCTAGAGAGTAAGGTAGAAGATTCGTATATCCTATACAAAGGATTTGGGAGGGACGATAAGACGTACGCACGCCCACGCGCATTCTTCAAGAGATTCAGTTAGTTTTGATAATGCAGAAAGTGATAAGAGGTTGTCAGTATAATAACAGAAATAAATCAAATCATAGATGAAAAAATGTTTCATTTGGCTGAGAAAGCTGAAAGAATTTCAAGAAAATTCAGTGTAGATCATGAAAAGTGAGATTAAAAGATGCAGGGAAAATAGTCGGTATATTCTATTGCTACAAGAAGTATCTGACTCCTTCTGCCATGATCTTTATCTTTACAAGAATCAGATTAGGCCAAAAATGGAGTATTGCTGCCATATATGGACTGGAGATTCCCAGTCCCCACTTTCCGGCCTCAAGGATTCAACATCGTTTGCGCAGTCTTGGGCGATGACTAACTTTCCAATTTCCAGCATCTTTCCTACAGAATCAAAGTTGCAAGACTGTCGTTATTTCCATGTCAAATGTTTAGATAAACTCCATTCCTTAGTTCAACCACTTCAGATATTTATAGATAGGACACGGAGTCAAAACATTTTCATTTCTTCCGTGTTCCAAAGGTAAGAAGAAAGTTTCCTTTTCCCGAGAACTGATACTTTTTTTTTTAATCATTTCATTCCAAGCAAGATAATAAAACCACTAAGATGCAAGGGATTACTGTGAAAGAATAGGAAAAGGAAAACGATTATTAAAGAGAGAGGACAATAAAAGAACAGGAATTAAGAAAACAGAGGGTAACGAATGTCATTGCATTTAAATTTTGAGATATACAAAAATGTGGCACAAGGCCAAAAGTGGGGATAAGGGAAGTCTGGTCATTAATCTGTCTTATCTTAAACTTAGCTAGCCACGATTACTGATCCAAGTATACCACAGTATTCCTTACACCAAAACAACGCATTCTTACCATTCTTACTACAGCTACCATAATACCTCAAAGTCTCGATGTAGTCCTAACTAGTTCCCATATGTACAATCTTTCGGGGGGGGGGGGTGCGATAAAAATTACAACATTTAAAGATGAAACCGCAATAAATATTTACAATGAATACAATTTATATACATCATAACAATTACCATGAATATATTTATAGAAAATGCACAGGGAAGCTACAGTTCAGGACTTTGTAGAACAGGCTCACGCGTGTCTGCTTTCACGAGCTATTCAAGTCAAGAGTCAATTGTAATCTATCTTCGCTTATTCTCATGATTCTCACTTCCTGACACCTTCTTTTTCATTCATATTACACATTTCATTCACTTTTACCATTTTAACAGAAGTCTTCTAGCCCGAGTTGCTCTCAAGCCTTGTATTGGGTAAATTTTTGCTAAAAAAAGAAAAAAAATAGTATATATACAGTATATGTCAGCGTACAAGGCGACCTTTTTACCTTAAAAATCCCCCTCAGAAAAATAGGGGAACGTCTTATACTTCAGGTATAAAATATGAACCTTAAATCCTGTGGTTTATGGGAGATGTATTCCTCAACAAGCCGTTTAAAGATCGCATTCGAGAACAGTGGAATAAATGAGTGGATGGTTAGCAGGGAAAAGTCATTCAGGCTACCGTAATAGCCTACTAAAAACACTGCATTCACTCATGAGGTATTATAGATTATGGTAGTTAATTGACAATAACTACCCACCGTTTTTTCATTAGAATTTGAATGAAAAGAAAATATATCATTGCTGGATTTATTTAATAAATTCAATACAATACATTTTAAAATACGATTTTTGGGGGCGTCGTCTTATACGGCGAATATAGCCCGAAACTTACATTTTAACTTTAAAATTTGGTGGTCGTTTTATATGTCCAGTTGCCTTGTACGCCAGCATATACGGCATGTATCAGTTTTTATGGTGTGGAGATGATGGGTAAAATGGAAAAACAGTTTTTAATGATGACGCGTTTCGCCGACGCGTGTTAGGTTCAGCGTCTTCAGGTCGGAATAAAAGATTATTTGTGGCTCTGCAAGAGTGGGTAGAGCAACAACAAATCCACAATTTCTCCTCCATTCAATCAACTCGAAGTCCTACTATTCATAGCTGATAAGGCTGGATGCTTTTCTCGGAAATTCTCGTCCAACTCAATACCTGACTCATCCGGAGTATCCATACCTGATTTTCCCCTAGAACTTAGGCTCTGCTAAGTGAGATAGGCATAATCCGGATGGTATTGGGCATCATCTCTAAATTAGACTCTCATAAAGCAAGTGATGGTGACGGGATACCAGCCGCAGTCCTAAAGAAATGTGCTCCTGAGTTAGGCTCCAGTTCTCGCCAAACTATACAACTATTGCCATGCTAATTCTTGCTTTCCAGCTTGTTGGTCTTCCTCTGTCGCTCCTGATTTTAATAGCCCCGTAGACCCTTCTGACCCACCCGTCTTATCAGTCTCCTACCACTCTTCGGCAAAGTTTTCGAGGCTTTAATTAATGCTGAATTGGTTAAGCATTTTACCTCCCACGATCTATTCTTTGACAAACAATATGGTTTCCGCTTTGTCCGGTCTGCCGCTGATCAACAGATACAACTAGGGAAAGTTGGTTCTCTGTGTCGCGCCAGAAGGTTTTTCTAAACTGAGTTCATCCTTCACATCTACAAATCTACCATTCGTCCATGCACAGAATACTGTTGTCATATATGGTCTGGTGCCCCCGCTGTTCATATCGATGTCCTCGACAAAATCCAAAAACGGATATGTGATATTTGATGTGATAGGTCCTGACTTGGGAGCTCGACTCCAGTCACTTTCTCACAGACGTGATGTGGCTTCCCTCTGTCTTTTCTACAAATATTTTCATGGCAATTTTCACTGGTGCCCCGACTGCATGAATTTAAGCATGCTACTAGGTTGATATCTAGGTCCCACCCTTTTACTGTTGTAACAGTTAAATGTAACTGCCTCTTCTATTCCAACAGCTTCTTCTATCGCACTTTCCGACAGTGGAACTCCCTTCCTCTTACTTGCTTCCCTCATAACTATAATCTTTAAAAATTTAAATGTAATGTCAATTGACATCTGATGCCTTGATCCCCGTTCTTCTTTTTATTCTTTCCTCAACCCCTGCTATACCCAGTTTTTTCTCTTACTTTCACTCTCTTGGGTGCTAGTGACACTCCCACCTTGCTTGGGGTGAAATACTCATAAAAAAATTTAAAAAATTAAATCGAGCGAAAATTAAACAACCAAATGTTTGATGTTTGAATAATATTTTGGCAGTCTTGCCACTAAGATAACGATCACCGGCCTAAGAAGGATGATTATGATGATGATGTTGATGATGATGATGATGATGATGATTACTTCATATAGTGACTGATCCGCAAACCAATACTATTTTCCTTTATAGGATACTTAAGGTCATTTGCCCAAGTTGACTTAATAACGCAATATTAACAAGTAGGCACGAGAGACCCAATGGTTAACGACAGAGGGAATGGAATTGGAGATCAGAGTTTCAACTCTAGTTGATACCCTTGTTAAAGACAAATAATTGATCCACTTCCCTGCTACCATCTATTAGTAAATAATATGACATTTGGAGCATTTGTGCCCTGCTATGGGACTGGGTTAGCAACCCGGCCCCATAAAACTTCAGACTGAGAACTCAGTAGCATAAGCATGAGTTTATTGTCCTTTTTCTTTTTTCTTTTCTTTTTTACCTTCTAGTATGTGAAAGGAGTAACACCAGTACGGGACTTGTTCCCAACTTGGGGATATTTTTCCCTCGGGTGACTGAACTCTTTCACTCACATTTCCTAGGCCGCTAGACCTTATCTTTCTTTTCAGTTATTTTTGAATGCATACAAGTCTATTTTATTTCTTGTTAATCATTTATTAGCTATTTAATTATAAAACACATGAAAATATCTCCGTCTTGTCGAAATTTATTCCATTTCCTTTCGTCTCTACTGAAAATGGCGAACAGTCATTTTTGCCCTGTGTAAATTTTGTTTGCCACTGCATTTAGTCCAACTAGGTGCAGTTCTACAATAATAGCTATATTTTTCTTTCGAAATCCAGTGCAGTAATTATTAAATCGGTTAATTTTCGTCGAATCATATTTCTATATAGCGGCTATATTATTTTTGGGAAGATTTTTATATTCAGAGTTTAAATTATCAGTCATGACGTAACCAAAGTAATTTTGGATGAGAAATTTTGACATGATGAAATACTTGATTTAAAAAAACAGTCAAAAATTTAAGTATGTAAAATATTTTTTACGACAAATTTTATTGTTTTATTGCAACATCAAACCTTCAAATAAATTAATAATAATTCTTAGACGATATTTAAATTGTAGCAATATGTTTTTAAAATATCATATAAAAGTTCATGAACAGTATTATTGTACTTTATAACAAGGAAACAGAAAACTAGAAATCTGTACAGAGACTATAAAAAGCAATTTAAAACTCGTTTTAAGTATTTTTTCTTTTCATAACATTTTATTCAGATATTCAGGGGGGATTATATATGTAAAATATGAAAGAAAAGTGTATCTACAACGCAATGAGGCAAAACAAAGCAACAGTCAGTGGTATTTACATATATGTTGAAGTAAGACACGTATGCATATGGCAGACTAGAACAAGTAATTTTATTAAATGTCAAGAAAAGAATTAATCATTGTCATCAAAGCTAGCAGCTAGCAACGACATTTATATGTTCATTTTTTCTCTGGAGTTTTCTTCATTTATTTATTCATTTTAACATCTAAGTACACTACCTGTATTTATTATTCTTCGGAGACTGGTACCACATTGCATAATATATTGTTTTAAATGTAAAGTTCAAAGCATGAGGCTTTGTTTCTGTCGTCTGTCAGCAAAAGTCAATATTAAATCGCAAATAATAAACATGTGTATTGCGCATGCGCGTTTCTCTAAAGCTCACATTGTTGTTTTAATTATCATACCTATAAGTCAGAAGCATAAAAAAGACTTGTACAAAGTACCTAAGCAAAATTTAATTTGGTAAACGAATATTTCAGTTATGTGCCGCTTTTGCTGTGTTACAACAACAAACACCCTTTACACATATTGGATCCTTAAAGTCATCTACAGCACTCTAAGAAAAGCTGGGAGACTTTTTTTTTTTTTTTAATAGGAACTGTGAACTAAAAATAGAATAAATTTGACTGCTTACCTTCAATCTATACCGGTGTTTCCCAACCTTTTTTCAATAGTGCTCCCTTTGGGCACAAATGTTTTTGTCAACTAAGTCAAATTAAAATTCTAATATTTACTAAATTCATCTTTCATTGTAAGATAACATTTAGGTATTAGTGCAAAATAATTTTAATATTGTTTTCATATCTATTATAAATGCCAATGGTTAAAATGATAAAAAATATTTGATAGCTTATCTCAATGTTTTCAATGACATAGTTGATTTTGGTGCTTACTGGCTAAGATTTTAGATTCCATGTTAAATCTCCTCGTTTTGAATTTGCAGACGGTTTCTTTGTTTAGTAAGAAGCTGTGTAATTGCGTTGAAATCACATTCAACCATATAAGAAATCGGAAAAGGAATGAAGAAGCGTTTGATAGCTTCCCACAACTTTAGATACCTTTTAGAAATTTCCCTTCATAGCTCATATCGAATATTTTTTGCCGTTAATTATCCTCCTATTTTACGTATCATTAGCTTCTAAAATTTTAAATCTTATATGAAGAAAAGATCTATAGATCTCATTCCAGATAACAAATACAAGTAAAAATCAAATAATAAAATAAAATAAAAAACAAAAAAGTGAAAAAATAAAATAAAATGAAATAAAATTGAGTATTTAAAAAAAAAAAAAAAACTTTCCAGTAGGCTAATACATTTAAGAAATATTCCTTGATTGAGAGGATCAGATAAAAGAAATATGAACTCAGGAGTCTTTAAAAGTTAACAACTGACATATAAAATTTCTTACAATTTTTTAATAATTTTAGACCCAGCAACGTTAGTTACGATCTTATTTCCTGCAGCATTCGTAGTAATCAGTGCTGTCCTCTGACGTTTCACATTTTGACAAATTTGTCGAGCAGAACCGAAAAAACACGGTATTATCTAAATAAGTCAAAATAATCTGTTTAATTATTTTCCCTGTCCGTAGTTGTTTAAAATAAACTTTTAAAATCAATCGACTGCGCTCTTTGCATTTTATTTATCGAAGGACTATTAAGTCACTGTTGACGAAAATGTTAATATATAAAGTGAGTTAATATTAATGAGAGAACAGTGTTTTAAATTAGCATTAACAGTTCAGCATAAAAAGATAAATTATTAATTCAGTAAATTGCTTATGCTGACTAACCATTAGAATTAATTAAGGTCTTTGAATCTTTGTAAATTCAATGTTTTATTTATTATTAATGCGTGTTGCTTACACAATTTGGAGTCAATTCAGAAATCAATAACTTAATGGATTTCAAAGAAATAATTCAGCCGCGTTGTACTCGAAAAATTACATTCATCCGCTTGACTTATTCTTTTAATCAAACATGAAAGACAGTGTTTGACGTGTTTGTTCTTCAATATCACTACGCAGGATAAGCGAAAAGGGATAATCATGTGCGAAGTGGAAGTTCTTTTTTATTCAATTTGAAGCAGCAAAAATGTGGTTTTACAGGAGGATGCTGAGAATACCACGTGAACAACGACAGTGTTTTTGAGAAAACATAAACAAAAAAGGAGCCTTATACTTAATATCAGAAAGAGATAGCTGAAGTTCTTTGGGGCATATAACGAAGAGAGAGGGCTTGGAAAATGTGATACCCATAGAACAGGAAGGCAAGAGGGACAGAGAAAAACAATGTGTAACTTAGCTAGCGAACTTGAGAAAATGGATGCAGAAAAGGGTTTAGGAAAGATAACAAAAAGACAAATTTTATTAAGAGCTACAAAGGACAGAAAATTGGGAAGAGCCATGAACGCAAACGCCTAGGAGAGACATGGTTCATAGAAGAAGCATTAACGACTTCGGAAAAGACATTACACAAAATAGCAGGGCAGACAGACCTGAACAATCTGGGCTCATAATAAAACAACTAGTGAATTCAAAACTAGTCTCATGTTTTTTTTTTTGTTTTTTTTTTAAACATGCCACCATTGCAATGCATGTGGTACTCCTACGATCTTAATGGATTATGGGATTCGTAATCGTCATTGCTAAAAAGTAAGTTATAAAATAATGTGTGTGTGTGTGTGAATTACAATTATCGAGAGCCAAACAATTTACCTCATACAGATGATCATTTCGATTTTTAGTAAATGTATTTGCATTGATAAGTCCAGGGAAGAATTACTTTCCCATGGACGAAATGATCATCTGTATGAGGTAAATTGTTTGGATCTCATTAATTGGAATTCACTTATATGCTCTATATAATAAAAATTATATTGAGCTCTCTTTGGTGGATCAGTTTTAATATTTTATATTAAGGATCTACTTGGATTACTTACCCAAGGATTTTTTTACCTATATATATATATATATATATATAAACAAAATATATATATATATATATATATATATATATATATATATAGAGAGAGAGAGAGAGAAAGAGAGAAAGAAATTTTGTACCACAGAATTTAAATATGTCTTTGAAAATGACGGAACGCCTTAAAGAGATCTTTTTCGTGTAACACTTCATCAGAAAGAGTCATTGAAACAATAATTAAAACAGCGGAAATGAAAAAGGTACACGACTAAAAATAAATTTATTATAAAAAAAAAAACAAACAAATCGGTGTTAAAAATAATTTATTTTACACCGAATTGTTTTCTTTGTTGCCCGGTTTTTATTTCATTTCACCCGCTGAACCGACTGACTTTTCTGGAATTGTCAAAAAAAAAAAAAAGAAAGAAAGAAAGAAGAAAAAAAGGAACCCTTGATTTTAATTCATGAAGGCACGATTTTCTCATTTTTATGCTTCTCAGGTATTCATTTTTTTCCCTACCGCGATTTTCTTTTTAAATTCATATCCCTTTAGGAAGTAGGCGATTATGACTCATCACAGATTCCATTTTCTTTATCATCTATGAATTGCCATTACCTTCTGAGTAAAGATAGTGAAGTGGCTTCCAGTGGCCTTCTTCACGGTTTTCTTCTCAGAAAAATTGCACTGTTTATTTTCTTCCAGCTACAAATCAAATAGTAGGGTAGATTGAGTTAATCTTAGTGGCAGGAAGACTAACAGAACCAATCCCAAAACTGAAGAAGATAAATGGAAACTATTCCACTATCTTTACCCAAAAATGCATGGTAATTCACAGATGATAAAGAAAAATATGTAGAAAGTCATGATCGTCTCAGGGATCTTTTCTGTTAATTCCCCCCCAAATAATGTAAAGTCACATATCGCAAATATTAATTCACTCCAAGAAATTATGAATTTTAAATCAAAGTTGTTTTTTGTTTGTTTTTTTATTAAATTTTTCGCACGTTTTTGAAATTATAAATTTTAAATCAAAATATGTTTAACTTGCCTCGAAACACCTCCAACCCTCAGAATAAAAAAAAATACCAAAAATCAGGGAATTATTCACTTTTTGTAAGTGCAGATAATATTCGATGTCCTTACAAGGAAAGTTTTACAATTTAAAAAAAAAAAAAATTAAATCTGTTTTTAGCTTGTTTATCGGAGTGAGCGTGCACTGAACATAAACCCCACAGTCAGAAATAGCTCACCCGAGTCGCCCACATTTGGGGCGATCTCAAAAATCAACCCAACCGAAGTGCAATGGAAAGGTCTCACTCTAGGAGAATTTGGTGTAAATTCTAGTAAATATAAATTCTTTTTATTTTGGGGTGAATTAAGAGAAAAGATCCCGCGAAACAGTGCTTCCAACCGTTCATTACTGTCGAACTCTCTGCCTTGAGCAAGATAGGAAGCCGGACGAGGCTTTGACGAAGAGCAAAGTTTCGTCGGGGAGGTAGACAGGCCCTGAACCCGTTTATGCGGGTTCAAAGGGAATATTTTTGACCGAACCTATGGGCTCGGAGAACCCACGATAAACTCGGCCTTGTGCCACATACATCCCTCGTGTGTGTGGGGGGGGGGTTGTTAAATATTAACAGAAAAGATCTCGCCTTATGTCCAGAAGGGACATGTGTCAATTTTCCCACTTGGATTTTTTTTAACTGCATTTAAAATAAGCAGAACTAACATTTTCGGCTACTAATGAAAAGTAAGTCAATTCGAAATTTATTGAATTTTTAGGCCTTTATCTAGCTCAATCCGCTACCCGTGACCGTCTGTATCTCTAGGCAGCTTCCTAAATACGATGATAATAATAGCATATAAAAGAGAGGTGAGGTTCTTGTATATCATCAAATACAGGATATACGTCCTGTAAGGTGAATTTTAATATAAAATCACGAGTCATTTTATCTCTTTTAACCACTTAGTAGCATTCATTCCATTAACATTCGCTTCAATCAAATACTAACTTCATTTTCGATAGAGGACTGCTTCGTAAAAGTTGGTCCACAACGAAACGTTCACAATTCATACCAATCATTTACGGGCATCCACATATGCAAATTTACTCGTTAATATTTTTCTTTCATCGTTAATTCCTTTATCTGGTTCCGGCCTATACTCGTAGACAGGTCGCACCTCTATTTTATGGCTTAATTAATAATTGATGACTCACAGATAGGTCGCACTATATTCTGGGGTGTTACACAGTCCTTTTAAACGTAAAAATTATCAGATATCTACCTTTTATTTCTATCTTTATTTCAAAACTTACAATTATTAATACACTTTTGTTGTAGTTAAAATACATTTCGTCAATCATCACGTAAAAACTAGTAAAAAAAGGAAGTAACTGTTGTACCGGTATTTTTACCGCATATTATTTTTATATCGAGTCAACTTGATAAAAAACAAAAAACAAAAAAACAAAAAGAACTACAGAAGAAAATGTTAGGGTACATTAAGAAACAAAGTGTTTAGTTTATCTATTTATATTATAATATCAAGTTACAATACAGTTTTAAAATTCACTCAGAATTGAATCCACAGCTTTAAACTTTAGTCAAGTGTTTATGGGTATCATTTCTGATTTCTCAGAAATCATGATGACAAGGTAGTGTTGATTTTATGTCGAGAGGATAGGTCGCACCCCTAATATTTTGTGAAGTTTTTGGTAAAAAAAAGTGCGACCTATCCGTGAGACGGTAATCTCTTTTCCTGAATAGATTCAGGAAGCAATATTTTAATTTATAATGATAATCTAATTTTCTGTGAATTTGTACTTTTTTCTCCCGTAACACAGCAAAAACAGGAGATTGTGGCGCAATTTCTTCAAGTCCGATTCCGGTAGAGTCTCTAACTTGGAAAACAAAGCAACTTCCAGTTCAACAGGTTCAGCGTCTTCCGAATAATTTTAAATTGACACCCATAAAAAGGGAGATCTCTCGAGGTTAGTTAACTGTTAAAGTTAAATGTTAAGGCGTTAATTGCTAATTACAAAGTTGTCCCCCTTGATCTCTTTACACTGACTTAAAAAGAAAAATAAGTAAAGAAAAAGAAAAGATTAATGTTTTGAATAGAAGCCTACAGTTACTGGTTTCAAATGCTAATATTCAAGCGACAAGCTTATTGCTGCAAATAAATGCCCGTAAAAGACAAATTTCTGCAGATCTTGAGTATGACAAAAAAAATAAAAAAAGGATTACAATACGTTGTTTGAAATGCGAAGTACAAGACCACAGGGCGAAAGTACGTCAATCTTCCTAGACAGCCATGTTTACATGCCTAAGATCCTGTTTGCCTACCCGAACCGATATCTCAGCAACTGGTAACGTAACCTCTTTTAACATGGCCAAAAAAATCATACATGGACACTTGAAGTTCTCAGTGTTCTCACATTAGTCCACACTCTACACAGGTATCGTCGTGTGTATACATAACGATGCAATTTATTTGTTTGATTTTAGTTTTTAACAGTCCTAATGCTTTTTAACAGGTAGGAAACTGGATCAAGGACTTTTTCTAAAATTTGTAACTGCCAAAAGATGACAAAAAAAGATTTTTTTTTTTAGTTATATGTGGATTGGCGTTTGTTGACTAGGATCAACGTGTTACTTTTCTTGTTTATCCTCTTTCTTCCGATTGTAGATTTAGAATGCTTAAGCGGGATAACACACTCCGATGGGCCCTAACCTGGCATCTCGGCTTCAGTCACTTTCTTACTGACTTTCCAACGTAGATTTCCTGTTCATTAAATATTTGACTTCACGAATTTAAGCGCAGTACTGGATTGGCAGTTAGGTCTCATAATTAATTTCATTGTTGAAAGTATTAGATGTAATCGTAAGTTCTATGCTAATAGTTTATTCTCCTGCACGTCTCGCTTGTGAAACTCTCTCCGGTTTCTTACTTTCCAGTCAACTTAAAAAAAATTAAAATCGTCATCTTCTGACTCATTGAATTCTTTTATTTACTGAGGGGTTACTGAGTATTCTTTATATACTCATTACTGAGAGTAAAGGAAACAGAAAGGACAATAAGTACTCTCTGATTCTTTTTTTTTCTCAGTGACCTCTTGCATCTTAATGGGTTTTATCGCATTGCTTGCGGTGAAATGATAAAAAAGAAGAAAAATCACTGTGTTTTATTATAATAATTTTCATTATTTTCTTTCATTACGAGAAACGCCATCTTAACAGAAAAAAAAACTACTAATGATTTATTATTTATGCGTGCACACAAATACACACAGACATTTCTTTCGTTTTTTTTTTTAATCTGATAAAGCCTAGAAAGGCGAAACACCTAATCAAATTAACCTATATCATAGACACACACATAGATTACATAGGGTGTTCCAATAACTTGGACCGATTTTAAATGTGAATTAAGTTTAAGCGTCTAATGATTTTTTCTTTCAGATTTAACAACTTAAGTCTTTGGCAATTTCAACCGTGGAAAGATTAACAATCAAACAACGTGTTAAAGTTTCAAGAGTGCAATTGGAAAAATTGTTCGTAAATTCAAACAAACTGGGTCAGTAGCAGATGTGGAAACACCATTGCATGCTCGTTTATGCCGTTCAGCTGAAAACATTGCTGCAGTGCACGAGAATGTGACCGAAAATATAGACACCTCTATTCGTCATCGCACACAGGAATTGAACCTTTCCACAACAAGATCGCATCGTTTCCAATTGTACTCTCGGTTGGTCGATTATGTTGACCAAAAAAATCGCAAAGTGCGCGAAATCTATTTCTTTTTGAACGTCCATTTTCGTAATAGGCTTCGATAACTTTAACATGTTGTTTGATTATTAATCTTTCCATGGTTGAAATTGCCAAAGACTAAAGTTGTTAAATCTGAAAGAAAAAGAAAAAAATCATTAGACGCTTAAACTTAATTCACATTTAAAATCGGCCCAAGTTATTGGAACACCCTTTGTGTATGTGCGAACGCGCGCGTGTGTGTGTATTAATCGAGTTCAGGCTAAACAAAGCAGTAAAGCCGCTAAAACTCAAGGGGTTACTGAGCGTGAAAGAATTAGAAAACAGAAACTAGGATTAATAAGGAGCGAGAACAAAAGAAGAAGAATCAAGAGGACGGTAGATAACAATTAACATTACATTTAAATTTTTGAAGACTAAAGTTGACTGGAAAGCATGGAGCCGGAAAAGAGTTCCACAAGCGAAAAGTGTTAGAAAAGAAACTGTTAGCATAGAATTTACGGTTACATCTAGCCAATTCAACTGTAAATTGATGAGACCTCGTCGTCAGTCTAGTACTGCGTTTAAATTCATAAAGTCTGTGTAGCATTGGGGAAAGTTCATCAGAACAATTACCACGAAAGGCCACAGAGATGGATTACATAACGTCTATCCATCCGGCAAAATAAATTTTGGTTACGGCCCCTTCCACAATAAATACACAACTACTTCAGCCATGAGGCAGACAACAAAATAAGACTGTATCGAGGCAAAATAGTGACCTATGACAAAGGGGGAAGTTCCCTGGAGTCCGTTCATGACAACAGGTCCAAAACAAATTATGTGAAATTTGTATATTTGGTGAGATTAAAATACTTGATCTATGTTACATCCACGTTGAAAAGGAAGGTGTGATTTTATTTCGATCTCAAGTGTTTTGTTTTATGACCAACAAATGGTTTTCAAATTTTCTAAGTGTTATCCACTTTGACCGAAGGGGAAGAGAGAAATGGTCGAGGTCTTTTGGAGACCGAGCGACAAAAACCCCTGACAAGAATGTATCCGGTTGCTGGTTTATATTAACAGTCATGCTTGGGACTGCGGGAATCAGTTCTGATCCACCCTTGGTGGGAAACGGACTTGACCGTCACGTGGTTCCGATGTCACACGTTCATATTGTCAGAGACACATTGGGATGTGGAGATGGTCTAGGAGTTGATAGGGAGAAGAGCTAGTGTATGAGAACGACACAGAAGTTGTAAAAAGGTGTTACTTACTCACCAAGGCAAGCAGGCGAAGCCCTAAATAAAAGACCTACATATAATATAGTAAACAGGATTTCTCAATGTGGTGTTTGTCTTTCATCTTGTTACCTTGTGAGCATGCAGCAGACCCTTTCCCAGCTTTCCGTAACGAAATCAAGAATCAAAATGCAACGTGGGATAATCATTGACCGATAAGTGGAAAGCTTGGTTGTTAACATGCCACTTGGGCATGTTCTAAAACTGAGCAAAAGTCTAATAATTTTGAGCAAAAAAAAAAAAAAACTGACCCTACAATACATGAACCAATCCTAGTCCCATAGTATATTGATGTTTTTTCTTCTTCTTCTTCTTCTACACCCATAGAGCAACATCACCGAGTGTCTCAACCCATATATTTTACCTAGTTTATATAAATGGTTTCAAAATCTCATATTTCACACCAATGATAATCAAAGGTAGAATATACATCTTAAGGGAATTCTTATTACACTATCCGAAGGGTACTTGTCTAACTTTGATAGACACTGCTCTTTCCCCAACTTCAATAGGTAACCAGGGCACAGATACTATCACACCCTACATAAATGTTTTGAAAAGAAAGAAAGAAAAAAAACTTGCAAAATAAACTTGATTTGACTACCATTTACTAGACACACGGCCCTGGAGGGAGACGACGACTTGAATAATGAAATGGAATTGACAAACACACGTAAAGCGCCAATTACAGTGGCAAAGAATGATTTCAAAGACTTAGGAAGAAAAACTAATAATTTAATAAGATAGTCTCACCTATTATTGTGCAAGATTTGCCTTCCATAAACAATCATATTCAACCTAATTACAATTAACAGTAGATAAATTAAGAAGAAATAGTTCAGTTATTCCAGTTCGATTTTTCAATGAAACTAGATATGTACTTGTCAAAATATTGTGATGAGATCATTATTTCAGTCAATTAGGAATAATTCCATTTAGTCAACCGTTTTATTCAGGTTGTTGGTTTGTGTCATTTCATAAGCACATTTCTTCAAGACATCAGTAAATTGTTAGTTCTTGAGAAGCTCGTTATCAATTGGTAGGAGGTCAAGTTTGTTTAGTCGTTCTGGTGCCACTGTCAAATTCTGTACATACTTTAAGAAGTTTAATCGTGGAGAAACTCCTTCTCCCCACTCTCTCTCTCTCTCTCGCACCCCTCCTCAAATCATTCCATAGTGCTATCTCAACATAAGGGATTGAAGACGTTAATACATTGGTTTATACTATAGTATTAGTTAATTTGGGGGCGTAACGTATGTGTATATATATGTGTGTGTGTGTGTGTGTGTGTGAAAATATATAGAAAATAGGAAAGAAACTGGTTTGGTAAATAATCCAAAGTTCCTTAGTATTTTTGTTATTATTTTTAAAAAAATAGTGCTCGATACGAAAGTAGAGCATAAATATAATTATTTATTTAAATCATATTTGGAATCATATTTTTAAATAAATAATTATATATATATATATATATATATATATATATATATATATATATATATATATATATATAGATAGATATATTAGTTACTTTTTTGCCGTAATGTATGTGCTTATATATATGTTTATTATTATTATATGTTTACTATTATTATTATTATATATTTCTTTGTTGTGATTATTATTATCCTTATTATTATTATTATTATTATTATTATTATTATTATTACGCCTTTTTGATTTTGTCTATACTATATGTATTGGTTTATTATTATTATTATTATTATTATATATTCCTCTGTTGTGATTATTATTATCCCTATTATTACTATTATTATTACGTCCTTTTGATTTTGCCTAAATGTATTAGTTTATTTCTTGAAATTTTTAATATATATACTTTTTAATATATATTTTTTAATATATTTTTTAATTTTTTATATTCAATTTCCACTATTTATTTTAATATTTTAGTTTTTATAGGTTATTATTTTTTTTATATATTTTTTATATATTTTATATTTTACTTTAAGTTTATATCTAATACAGGTATACCTCACTCTACATCGTTAATTGGTTCCAGAGGTCACGACTTAAGTCGAAATAACCACACTATAAACCGCAAATAAGCACCCCACATTGCATATTACAGTATTTATGATCTCATTTAGATATTTTTTGTTCAGGTCCTCAAACAATGACAATGTTTTTGCTTGAATGATTTCTTGACTAATAGCAGCATGCTGATGATTCAACCTATCAATCCAAAGAGAAAGAAGTTGTTTCATCTCTCAAAGACTTTTCCTCTTTTCTTATCGATAACAGTATTCTTCATATCTGCCAAAATCTTATCCTTATTGTGAACAACCGTCGATACAGTTGTCCGACTCATTCCAAAAGATCGAGCAATCGATATAACTTTTTCACCTTTTTCATGGCGTTTTATCATAGTAAGTTTATCATCCAGTGTTATAGCATAACGCTTAGCACTTACACTAGGAATTTTCTTAGGAGTCATTGGGGCAAAACAGAAAGTCACAAATGAATGAGAATGAGAGAGTAGACTATAAGCAGATGTATACCGTGCGCATGCCTAAACTAAACTGGATTTCAATTTCGCGGGGATCACGAGTGGAGCTGACAACGACGCCAAACGGTGGATATGGGAACTACCGTGGAAAACGCCAATATTGAGCTCTTAAACACCGTTAAATAAGACAATATAGAATCACAGATGTTTTCATATTTCGTTCTCTAGGATTTATGATGATTATATTAACATTTACTGTAAATGTATGTTTTTTTATATGATTTTATATACTTTTATTCTTATATATTGTACAGTAACATGATTTTATGTGCTTTTAACGCTTTTCTATATTTCTTCAATATTTGTGGCGGGCAGACGTAAAGTTGAATAAAATGATTTAAACTTGATTTTTATTTTTCCATATATTTTTCTTGACAAACGACATATAATTGAGAACGACTTAACTCGAAACGACGCAACCCGAGGTATACCTATACTTATATCTATCATTAAACAGTTACACCCACTTTTTTATCAAGTTATTTTATGTTAGTATTAGGTTGGTGCAAAAATAATGTCGTTTTCTCGCATAGTAACATATGTGAGAAAACGACATTATTTTTGCACCAACACAGATGCATAATAACGAAATATGCATAAAAAAACAGAAAAAATTTATCCATTTTAATGGATGAAAAAGTATTCGTACAGTGCAAATTTAAGATTTTAGAATTTTAAAATTGCTTTAATACTCTAGATTATTCATGTGGATTATGGCAAGAGGTTGGTTTTGATATAGAGGGTCTCGAGAATTATATATAATACAGACATATATATATATATATATACAGACGTATATAATACTTACAGGTGTGTGTGTGTGTGTATATGTATGTATATATATATATATATATATATATATATATATATATATATATATATATATAATTTTATTTGCCGAAATACACAATTGTTATATTAGGTGTATATCGACAACAAGAATTCTTTTAAATGTATTTTTTTAATTGAGATAATCCCAAGCAAGGCAGTAAAGCCACTAAGACACAGGGAGTTACTGGGTGTGGAAGAATTAGAAACAGAAACATTACTAAGGAGCGAGAACAAAAGAAGTGTCATCAGGGGGGCAGTAGATAGCGATTGAGATTGCATTTAAACTTTTGAAGATTAAAGTTGGCTAGAAAACCTGGAGCCGGAAGGGAGTTCGACAAGTGCAAGAAAAGAAACTGTTAGTATAGAATTTGAAAAATTTCGACAAGTTCTGTCTATCCCATATTTTATTAATTTTTTCAAATTTCCGAATCAGTTGTGTTATATAATCGGTAAATTTACCAAAGTTCATATTTATTTTTATTTCATTTTTTTCCCCGAGTACTTTCGAATGTTGCTCCATTCGTTTTCAAGGATTGTGGTGTGTTTGTGTATATTTATGCAACAGTTTTTTGTTTGTTTGTTTGTTTTTTTTTATTTTTTATTTTTTTTTTTTATTCCGACCTTCCGGAATTAATTATATTGGTAACTTTACCGATTATATAAAACAACTAATTCTGAAATTTGAAAAGTTAATAAATATTTGACATTTTAAACCAAACATATTTGATAATACAGACACACACACACACACTTGAAAGGATTAAAACTAAAATAAACAGACATGCTTGAATGAAAATATACTGTCTAAATATACATATAATACTGACGTATATATAATATAGACATAAATATATAATATATATATAATGCAGACTTAAAGATAACACATAAAATAGACACACACACACATATATATATATATATATATATATATATATATATATATATATAATAACGTCATACATATATAATATACAGTTGTGGACAGAATTATTTGCCCCCACTGAATATTTGTATATTTTTTTAAGGAAATGCGAAAATATACAAGTACTAACTGAATTTACCATAAACAGTTGATTCCATATTTAGTTTTGAATAATTCCTGAAATTTTAGAAGTTTCGATCTATTATATTCATAGTTATAGAATTTTTTAAAAATTGGTGCAGTCTAAAGTTATTCGCCTCCCCTCCCCACACTTATTAAAATTATTAAATAATATTGCTCAATGACAAGTGTAATGTTTTTTCTTATTTGACATTTAATGCAAACACCCTTTGAAAATGAAATAGTATAGACCTGATTCTATAAAATTCTAAAATGTAATGAAGGAGACAATATGTGAGGGCCACGTACCGCGATAACTCATTCGTTCTGTAACCATGGCGAAGACGGCTGGACTTGACAAGAAGTCTCGAATGATGATAGTTAATGCGTACAAAGAAGGTGCTGGGTGCACAACACGTTCCAAGCGTTTAAATGTTCCTAGATCAAAAATTGGTAGCATTATCAAGAAGTATAATGAGACTCATTGTGTTGAGAATAAATTAAGGACTGGCAGAAAATTGTTAGAGATGTCTCGAAGAATCCTCATTTAATGACAAAGGACATTGCCATTACATGACATTAGAGTTGAATGTATCTACGAGGACAGTCACTAGAAGCTTTCATCGAGCAAGATTTCTAGAATGTTGCCCAAGGAAAATTCTCTTGCTTAAGGCTAAACATCTAAAATGCAGATTAGTTTATGCTAGAATCCATCTAGAACATGGGGGTAAATATTACAACCCTGTTTTATGGTCAGATGTAACCAAACTAGAATGATTTGGTTACATGAACTCCCGTTATGTAAAGAGGAAAGTGAATGAAGCTCATAAACCAAAAAATACCCCCCCCCCCCGCTACAGTTAAACATGGTGGTGGGTGAATTCTGCTCTGGGGATGTTTTGCTGCTTCTAGACCAGAAGACCTAGTGAGAGTACAGGGTATCATGGATAAAAAGCAGTATTTGGATATTCATAAAAGTAATATAAAACAGAGTGCACCAAAGCTGTCTACTGGAGAATCCAACATGACAATGACCAGAAACAAATGGTACGAATAGTTACAAAATATTTAGATGACAGCAAAATTAAGGGATTGTCGTACCCGGCACAAAGTCCTGACTTAAACCTCATTGAAACTTTATGAGTATATTTGAAGAAAAAAAAGTAAAAGAAATAAGTCTTTCGAATTTGGAGGAACTAGAATCTATTCCCCAGGAAGATTGGATCAAAATACGTATCAGTGTCGTTGTGATCTTGTAAGGAACTATCAAAAATGATTAACCCCAATAATCAAGAATAAAGGTTACACAATTGATTATTGAGACAAGTGGGTCAATAGTTTTGTCCTATGTTAAATGTTTTGGGCATGATTTTTTTTTATTGTTGTTTGACATTAAAATAAAAATTTTCTTGTGGGCATCATTGCACATTCTTTGAAATCCATTATTTCATCATTTGTGAAAAAATTCGTATGAAGTTTCCATTGAGGTATTACAGCTTTATTTTTTAATTATGGAAGCGAGTGAATAATTCTGTCCACAACTGTATATCCAATAGACACACACACACATATATATATATTTAAAAATAAAAATACTAAAGAACTTTGGATCATCAATCTAACAGTTCATTCCTATTATATCAACACACAAACACACACACACACATATATATATATGTCATCGATATTCACAGAACTTAAGACGATTACTTGATTACTTATTTTAGTGCATCATTTTACTTACAATTATTTCCAGATGACACAAAATTATTCGATGCAGTAAACAAATTAGTCAAAAATAATCAACAGTGCCTTTTTATAGCCATTTGCCACTTACACTGTTTTTACATAAAAAACGAAGTAATCGTTCTGCGTAACACGGTTAATCGAAATGTGCCGATTAATTTATTGCTTATATGACACAAATATTTATATGATAATACATACATACACACACACACACACGTATATATATATATATATATATATATATATATAATACGTGTATCTACATATAATACACATATACATAATACATGTAACATATATATATATATATACACACACACACACACACACACACACACACACGTATATATATATATATATATATATATATATATATATATACACACACACACACACACACACACACACATGCAAAGTACTGGGATTAAGCTTTTTATTTAATTCTTCTTGTGTTCGTACAATTGTTTTCTTTTCTGGACACAAAATGTGTAAAAAATGTACAAAAAAGAAAACACTTGTACCAAAACAAGAAAAATTAAATAAAAAGCTTAACCTTGTCAGCCGTCTTTAACGAAACTTGTATAAAAGAGGGATTGCTACCAAACACAATTGTCATATACAATACAGACACATATCACGATATATATATAAATGTGTGTGTATATATATAATATAATATCACTTAACGTTAGTGGGATACTCATATTTGAGTAAATGATCGGTTCATTTTTAAACAGTATTTTATTTTCGTATACCAGCCTGGATATTCGAGAAATCTTATCAAAGAAAAATGCGCCCTCCGCTGTAAACCGATGACACGAACAGTCACGTGGATATGTAAAAACGCGATATCTGGATAAATGTACCGGAAGTCATGAAAATTATCCAAATGCAGAAAACGTATATATCATTTGAATACCCTTTAGAAAATACATATAATTGGTAATGTTTGTTTAACCTTCGTGCCCGGAAACAACCAGTGTTTCAAAAGGACGATTATTCCATTGAAACGCTAATTACATACACTTTTGACCCCCTCGGCAATGTTTCTTTAGTTACAAGATTATAAAAATTTTGTGAACCAAGTAAAATAAAATATTTATTTACCTTTCATAAAGATTTATTATTTACCATTTTATGAAGAAATACATTTGAAAAGAAATCTTTTTACTCAAAATTTTATTAAAAATTACAAAATATGTAAACCAACTACAATACAATATTTATTATTCACCATTTTTATTAACTATAGAAAAGGAAAATTTAAATAAACATTTGTCATAAACAGAAATTACAAGAATGTTTGCTTTTTAGAGGAAAAGATGCTGTCAACCTATTTTAAGTGAATTCATGTGGCGAGAGCAAATGAAAGAAATGTCGGGAGAATGCATTTTTTCACAAATGTATAATTAGTTTCTCGTCGTTATGTGTTTTTAAATTTTTTATTCAGAGACATTTTTATAAATTTATGAACAAAAAAAATATTTTCATATTTAATTTATTTCTTTATAAAATATTTCATTATAGTTGGTTCACATATTTTTTAATCTTGTAAATCTAAAATTATTATTCTTGTAAATAAGCAATCTAATAAATGTTGTCAATTCTCAATAATAAAATAAAATTTATGAATCCACTTTCATATGTTTGGGTTTTATTAAAAAATACTAATCATCAAATTCAAAAGGCTATAGCGGCGTGAAATGATCGTTTTTTTAAAATAAATATTGCCAAGTGAATCAAAATCAGTAATAATAGCGGTGTCAACAGAATAACTGCCCTTTTGACACACTGTTTTGTTTGTTTGTTTTTTTTTGTTTTTTGCAGGCATGAAGGTTAAACATTGCCATATAATTTATAATTTTGTACACATGCTGCTGTATAAACAAAAGCTGTGCCGTTAAGAAAGCCTTCATGAGATGATGAGTCTGGGCTGGGGCTAAGCATCGGTTCGAAATGGAAGCATTATCATTATTGTCAATAACTTAGAGTACCCTAGCAATACCTTTACGATATGTTTTCTGACACAAGTTGGAAATTTTTGTACTTTGATTCAACATTTACAAATGAAATAACATTTCAATTAATTAATTTCTGTCTCCTTGAAATCCGTTCTTTTATAGTCCTTTCTCCTCAATAAAAATTTAAAAAATCTACTCATTTTCTTACACTCCCAGTGGCATTATCGCTTTACTTGGGGTGAAATGATTAAAAAAAACAAACCTCCTGTTGGCCAAGGTCCTTGGGTTACACCATCTTTAAGCCCTAAAGACTGCTGTTAGAGAGTCTTAGAGTGCTATCCAACACTAGTAGCGGATTAAATGATAGGACTACTTCTGAAGGTGATATAAACAAACATCGAAATATTGATAAAATAAAATTATAACTCTTGTTTGATAGTTAATCTATTATTATTGTTGTTGTTATTATTACCATCATCATCATCAAAAATATTTTTGTGGGTTGGTAAGTCATGACATAAAGAAACATTAACAAATTCATTTATAAACAAAAGAAAGGTGCTACTTACTGCTTGATACTGGCTTTGATATATATTTCGAATAATGGAAATTCCACTGTTTTGTTTTAGGTTGTTTTTTTTTTTTCTTTTTTTTTTTTTTTTTTTTTTTTGTTTGTTTTTAATCTGATCCAAGTTATTGAAGCTTTTTTGGCGCAGCACTTAAGTCCACAGGTGATAAAACCGTGAAAATATCTTCAAGTACGGCGATTCTCTTCTTGTACTTTTAAAAACCGGGTTTTTCAAATTATTGGTCCTTTTTCCCCCTCTCCTAACTTTCTATATGGATCAGTTGTCTATTTATTTATTTTTATTTTATCTTTCTGTCTCTTCGAGTGCCAATGGACTTAAAACGTCAATTATGAGTAAAGATGGCCCAGAGAAATAAACGAGTCGGAGACAAAAAGAACAAGAGAAAGAAACAAAGCGAGATAGAGAGAGAGAGAGAGATTGAGAGAGAGAGAGAGGGGGAGGAGAAAGAGAGAAAGGATGCATGAATGAATGAAAGAAAGAAAGAGAGGGAGATATAAGCACTCCGAGTTGTAACAAATGTGTATTTTTTATCAGTCGACAATAGTAGAAATTCACCGAAAAGAAAAAAAAAAAGTAAAGAAGAAAACTACTTTTTTTTAAGAAAGAAATGTCTCCCGGCATTTTTCTTCTAAATTATAATTAATAAAATAATAATAAGCAAACAATACGCTTTATCATTTTTTACTTATTTTATCAGTTATCTTATTCTTCTTTATCTAATCAATGGTCAGCACAGAGAAATGAGACCGAACAAACAAAATAGTCTTTTCAAATCAGACATTTCTCGTTATGTCAACGAAAACAAAAAAAACAAAAAACAAACTATCGTTGATGATAGTTATTCACATTCTCGACACACACACAATAACGGATTGCGTCAGAGATGTGGGTAGGGCTGCACGAATGACCGGTTCAGGTTTAGGGAAGAATGAAAATGAAGAAAATTTGTATGTGTGTCAATAATAACATTTCTTTTTTCTTTCCCTTACTTCTTACACTTCTTAGGTGTCTAATCACAAACAAAATGGTGTTCATAATAACTGGGGAGTCGAATTTTTCTCAATTTGCAATGTGGAATCGGAAGATCATAGTTAAGTTAAGTTACTAGTACGAAATTGATTAAAAAACTCAACAAGACGGTCTTCAGTTCACGAGGATTGGAAAATTTACTCAAAAGTTCCCCCTCTTTTATTAGGCATTTAAGAATAATTAGAGAAGTTAGAATATAACAATAAATTCACACGCATTCGAAATAAACGTAAAAAAATAATTAAAATATTCTTAGTTTTATTCTTGCTATTGCAAGCACACAAAACACAAATTTTTGTCAAAAAATAACAATTCATTGATTTAATTGGACTGTTTTTTTGCCTTCATTTGTAAGGCATTCAATCAATGACAATTATCATTATAGAATCTAAAAGAAAATGACATAGCAACTAAGCTCCGCAGTTTCTAAAAAAAAAATAGATAAAAAAAATAACTAAATTAATCATCTGGTGGCCACTGTTCCTTGTATTTTATACCTTAAACAAGAAGAACAGATGCAAGCTATATTACCGCATAAATATCTTGGGTTTATTTTACTACATCCGCTCGACTGAATAGTCTGGACTATATTTTCATTTTTTTAAAACTCGTTTATGGAAAAGAAGATCCTAGAAGCCCATCCCCAGCCTAGTCTCTTTAATTCGAGTCAACAACTTAAGCAAGGTATTTTTTATTTAATAAACTTAGCTTAACTTTGTATAGTCACAAGCGTTGTGCACCCGATGCACTGCTTCGTTAACAGTAACACTACCCCCCTTACCTCTCCCCCTCCCCACAACGAAGTACCAATCAAAGGAATCGTTTTTTACTTTGGCAGATGGAAATACACTAGTGGTATAAAAATAAATAAAATTCTCTGCAGGGCGAAGCATTAAAGCAATTGTAATAAGTGTATCAATTTATTTAAGAGTCCAATTATACAAAGAAAATAAATACCTTTAAAATTTAATGACTGTCCTTGTAAAAATCGAGATTTGGATGATACATAATATACGTCGCTTGTAGGTGTGTGTGTGTGTGTGTGTGTGTGTGTGTGTGTGTGTGTGTGTGTGTGTGTGTGTGTGCGTGTGTGTGTGTGTGAGTGAGAGAGAGAGAGAGCGAGAGCGCGAGCGCACATACACAAAAAGAAAATTAGAATTAAAATGTTATGGAACGTCATAAGTTATGTTAAGGTAGAAAAAGAAGCCATAACAACCGTCTAGAAACATGTTATAGAAAAAAAAAGGTAAAAAGCACTATTTTTTAATAAAATAAGTTTAATTCGCTGTAACAAATAATTTCAACATAACAGTCTATGGAAAACCAATTCAATAAGTAACTGAATTTACTGGCGTTCTTTATTAAAGGCCAAGTCGTCGTGCATATCTCGCTCAGAATTGGAGGCCAATCTCAAATCTCGGTGTTTCACTGTGAAGGTGAAGAGTTTTAGTTTCGGTTTGGGTGGTTTCTGTCGTTCCATGCTGTAGTTGGCTTAAGAAATTCAAAGAAAACAGTAGAGGTCAAGTGAATAATTACTTTGGCACGAAAAGTTAATGCCGTTGGTCTTGGTATATTTTGTTTTTAATATGTTCTTAGAACATTTATTCTGATCCCTCTCTTTCCACCCAAGCGTGTACAAAATGTTATATGCATTTTTTTAATCTTTAAATTAATTATCCACGTTTAAACATTTTAAGGAAGCAAAAATCATATCGGAACTGTAAAATTTTGGAACAAATATATGATATGAAACAAAATAAACATGAAACTGTTTCATTTATTTTATTGATTAAAAATAAAGTAACTATTTTTATGCGGAATTATTTGTCATAAATCTTCTTTTTTATGATTCTAAATAGAAGGACCTCTTAAAAATGAATCTTAAAAATAATTCTTTGTTAGGATCAACGTTTTACACCTCGTTTAAAATATTGGATAATTCATTGAATTTAATTATTTATTATTATTATTATTATTATCATTTACATTAACATTGTTCTTAAATGATTTTTCATTAATTTTGTTTTGTAAAATATCACGTTTGGTCTTCTCTTATGTTTGTTAACGGCAAACTAAAGTAAAGAAAATTCGACATTGTTTTTGTTTTTTTTAAATACCTTTAGGCTTTTAGAAAGAAAAACGACAACTAATCATAAAAAAATACATTTTATCATCCATATATATTTTTGTTACAAATAACAATATCACAGAGTAAAATATTAAATTAACTTTATGTAACAAATAATAGCATTTTAAAATTAAATTTAACAGCGCAAAAAATCAGAATCGAACAAAAAAGTCTGTTTAAAAATAAACAATACAACAACATTATTAAAATTAATTTTCTTGGGAGAGACTTTGTGCCGTTCTTAATAAGAAAGATTTTTAAAGTGTATTTCTAATCTTTTTTAAAAAGAAATTATTGTACCTTCTCATGTTTTTTCGATTATTGAAAGTTTGAGTTATGTATGTTTTTTTTTTTTTTATATATATGAACCTATAAGTCTATTTTGAACTGGTTATTTTGCCTTGTTAATAATAAGCCGCACAAAAGGAATTTTTTGTGCAAGCTTTTTTATGAAAATTGTATTTTATTCATTCTTTTTTATTTCAATGTAATCAATGTTTGTTCCGGTAAATATTGGTTTTGTTATCCGTGCGCTAATATCCCTTAAATTCTTTGCAAAATCGTCATAATTCCGTGCAAATATACATGCTGAAAAATCGAATTAACAATTAAATTATGAAGAAACCTTACCGTTTTGGAGTTATCGACAAGAAAAAATCGGACTTCTTGTTGGTAATTCGTCCCCCATTACTGCCATCATGAATCTCGATTCAATGCAGGATACCTACGCCGACGTAATAAGAAAATTTGGCCTATTTACTTCTTTTACAGACTTTCCTTGCAGAAAATCACTACGCACCGATAACAAAATCAATATTTACCTTTGTTCATTTCAAATTTCACATTGGAGTTTAGAGTTTTATTTGTTTTTGTTTGCGTTTTATTGGCCATGTTTAATATTCAGTGACGTTCTCTCTTCTCCCACCCTCTCCCCGAAAAAAATCATTTTAATATAGAACGCAAAAAGTAATAAAGTTGATCATTAGTGTATTTGCTTTTATGAATTAAAATTTCACAGAGAATATTAAATGAACTTTTAAGTGAAAAATGTTAAATTAATTTTTAAGTAACAAGACCAAGATCCCTACAAATTTTTTGTGAATTTCGGACACAAAACGTTTGCTTTTGTAATGAAAACCTTAAATAATATATCAACTCTGAAGGGAATAAATCTTACACTTACTAACAATTACCTAAGCTAAAAGTTATTCCAAATGCAAAAAAAGCATATATTTTTAATCCATCTACACCAGCGAACTACCGGAAACGCAAACTGAAATTAAAAATCTTCGCTACTAGTGAAACGACGATAATTTATATCGTACTTCAATTCTAGTTGAGAAGTGCATGACGATTTGGCCTTTAATAAAGAATGCCATGTCTTATTATCGTGGCCCGAAACTTTCATCTTCCAATGACGGTTCAGCTCTTGTTCAACATAGGTCTTAGTTGGGCAGTGTTTGAAAAGAACAAATCCCTCCTAACATCTTATAATGCCTACAAAAGCAAAACTAAGGTCTACAATTATATTCTCCCTGTTCTGATTTATGGCCTGGATTGTGTATAACACGTCTTAAGAAAGTGAAAATGTCCCAGAATCACATCATATGTTTCATGACTAACAGCCGCCTAAGAGATGGCATAAGGATACAACCCCTTCTGGACGCAATTGGTCTGACCCCAATCGTCCCCTTAATAAAGAGTAAAACCCCTAAATTATATGGTAACATCAAATGAAACAAAAAAGGGGATTATCAAAACTATGCATTGAAGGGATGATTGCCAGGAAAAGAAGCAGAGGTTGAGTGTAGCAAAAATCGTGGTATGACAAGATAATCTTGGATACTTAAACCGAGCTAGCCCAGATCGTGAACTCTGGAATTAGTTGAGTCATGTGAGTGCACATTCTTCTATAGGCGGAGAGAGTGTTCGACGTATACAAAAAAAAGTTCTCCACCAGACACACTTCTTAAAATTTTTCAAAAACGACCAAACAGGAGAATTTTCTGGAAGGCTTTCTTGGCCATACTTGCATTTTAATTTAATTTTTAATGATAAAATAAAAATTCATATTAATTTAGATCGTGATAATATTACAGGAAAACTAAATGTTGATGAAATGTCATATTTTATTTGTATTATTAAAAGCTATTGAAATATTGCTTATTTTAATAGAATGAATATTACTTATCTTAGTAAAATATATTATTTTAGTAAAAAAAATATTACTTATTTTAGTAAAAAAAATGCTTATTTTTTTCTATAAATTAAATACAGTAATCCATCGATTAGTGCGGCTAATGTGTACATTAAAAGTTACACATTAATCGAAAATGCACGAGTGCGAGGAACTTGGCTTTCCTCCTTGCGTTTGGATGTTTATATTGTCACCCAGTTGTCTTGTACTTGGTGGCTATGAGGTTAGCGTCTAGGTCAACCTTCTGAGACACTTAGCTCTTTTGGTATCTCTTAGTGTGAACCCAGTACATATTGGGGTCACCACAGATCAACTCTTCTTAGATCAAAAGTTCCTGATTGGCATTAAATTCTATTCAGGCTTGTGATATTTCCTGGTGTGAGTCATATATCACACGAGAACTTGTGGCGAAGCCTGCTTAGGTTCAAATTAATAACGCATTGTGATAAGTCGAAACAACTACAATTTAAATCTATTTAAATCTTTACCATTTGTAAGATTGAGAAAAAGAATACAGTATGACGAGTGTATTTAATGTGGAAGTCCCACGCGTAGATGGAACTAGGGATAGCAATTGTTGTGTCCCTTTTGTCATTGAGATACTTTTTGAAAGGGATTACCTCACCTTGGCAACTCAAGCACATTATACTTAATTCTGGTTGCATCTGGTGAGTACAGAATATGAGGTTCATTAAGCAGTGACAAGTCTCTGAGATACTGGAGTTAGGCGTATGTGTTAGTTTTTTTTTTTTTCTTGTAGATTTCTTTTCTTCCTAGTAGTGTGTGCATAATTGATGTTTTGCTGGTCCAGTGACGTGCAAAGGTTTAGTAATGCCTTGATTGTATGGCCCTAAAACTCGAGGTGGGGGGGGGGCTATAGTACCTATTACTGAGAAATGTGAAAAAGGAAGACATCTTTAAATATGTAAAAACAGATGAAACGTGAAATAAACACTTTCTTCAAATAAAATATAAACTAAATTTTTATTCCAATCTTTGATTGAATACCCCCCGCAATATGGATGCCCAGGGCCATCGCACCCTTCTGCTCCCTCCCACTTCTGCTCCCTCCCACTTCTGCTCGCTAATGTACTGGTCAAGTGTGTACGACAAAAATGCATTAACGTTTGTACATATGCTTGTACGTGTTTAGAAAATACAGACTAAAGTTCTCATTTTTGTTGTTATTATCACAACGTTTTGGCCGTTATGCTCTCCGGCTTTCTTCAGACATCTATCAATCTGGGTAACCTTCAAACTGAACCCATTATTTAATCTATGAGGGTAGATGGTTCTCGTTCTACTCTCCCTGTTTAGCGATATCTAGTCTTATGCTCTTTTTTTTTAGTACTGTTCAGTTGCTAGTCCTGTTTCCACTGGGTCTGTGTCCGTACTACCCAATCCAGGGATCGAACTCACAATTATTATGTCACAAAATTCACGAACCAGAGTTTTAATTCTTTAGGCTTTTTTGACAGTGAACCAATCCTAAAGCTAAAACTTGAAGCCTTAAAACTAATGCTCATTACCTGTCTTCCTGCTGCTACTGCCTTTGCTGTTACGCTTGACCTCCTCTACCGCCGCTTATCTTTCCTATTGCTACTACCGAAGTCTTGCTGTCAGACTGACCTCTCCTTCCTCGTTTTACTTTATTTATTAATAGCACTAATATATTTATGTCTATGCTTGGCCTACTGAGGAGATTGTCATAACCTAACATATGTGCTAATTCCTTCGGTCATCCGATTATCCTGCGTTCTTTTTCTAGTTTTACTTAATTACATAGAGAGATTGGTAATCACCCTTCTCTTTTTTGTTTACGTTTGTCATTTGAAATTTAAAAATAGTTTGTTCATAAACTTAATGGATGCATCTTTTAAAGTTCATCAAAAAGGAAACTATTCAAGTGTAAAATGTTCTCTTGTATGCTTCATAAAAAAGAATGCATTGTTATGAAGAATATATTAGATACAGACTAACGAACCAAATTAAGAATTCTTATACATTTATATTTGTTATTAGTTCATAGTTACAATTAATATAGTAAACAAATTT
Organism: Acanthosepion lycidas; assembly: GCA_963932145.1. Taxonomy (NCBI): domain Eukaryota; kingdom Metazoa; phylum Mollusca; class Cephalopoda; order Sepiida; family Sepiidae; genus Acanthosepion; species Acanthosepion lycidas. The sequence continues at coordinate 19,332,061 of OZ010588.1, forward strand.
CCAATAACTGTGGTAAAAACTGCAAAGTTTTTCGATGGAAAGGTGTGTATACATTAATTTTTTGTGTGTTCACATTCACATTGGCGCCTTTGGAAATGGCATGAATCCGTACTTTCTCCCAACTAGCACGGTAGACTGAGCTCTCTAGATTTGGGTGAAAACCACTCTAAGGAATGAAGAACTGAATTCAAAACCGTAGAGAAAGCAACGGGGAATCACTCCACTATCTTTCCCAAAAAGCCATGGCAATTCTCAGATAGTAAAAACAACAAAAAAACAAAAAGGAATCTGTACAGAGCCGCAAAACTCTTAGGTCTCGAGGGACAAGGCATTTAAAAAAATCTTTTATGGTAAACATTATTATTATTTGAAATGTTTGTAGAAATTAACATGCATCTGATAAAAAAAAAATGGTTACTATGTTCACAAGAGGAAAAGTAATACAAATGACTTAGAGAAAGCAAGTGTGTAGTTTCAGCTATTGGTGCATCTTTTGATCCCTAGCCTCTTCACTTACCTTTTTGTAAAAAGGAAGTCACTAGGCGTAAAATTGTGTCGACACGCTGGAATGTTTTACTTGATTGATTACAACATTTAAAGTTTCATATTTTTCGGTTGTGATGAATACAGACACAAATGTTTTTTGAATTTACTTAAACTAACTGCAATTAGTTGATATTGTCTTATATATATATATATATATATATATATATATATATATATATATATATATATATATATATATATATATATATATATAAATTCCCAAGAGGATAGAATCCAAGTATAACTCAATGTCCAGGACAGAGTAATAATATAATAAAAAAGGCTCAAACACTAATATTCCATGGTTATAATTTATTAAATTGGAATCGTAATCACGATCCAATTCATCAGACCTACATATTCAAAAAGAAAACTTCAAAATTTTCGAACATGCTTTATTGAAATTTTCACTTTTCAATATAGTTTATAATTTAGATTTAGGCGGGCGGGAAGAAGACATCAGTTTAAAACTGACACCGAGAGAATATAGTGATTTACTAAGCATCGCTTAGATGTGGCACAAGGCCGAAAGTAGGGAGCACTCAGAGAGGATCGAATTCACTACTCAGTCGTAAATTATCTAGCGTGACAAGCTTGCTAACCATTACACTACGTCAAAGTACCCACATTGATTTACTAAGAGTTGCTTAGATGTGGCACAAGGCCGAAAGTAAGGAGCATCCAGTTAGGATCGAAGTCACTACTCAATCGTAAATTATCTAACGACACAAGCTTGCTAACAATCACATCGAAATACCCAACAACAGGATAATGTAGGTTAATAAAAAATTAAAATAAAACTGAGATTTTTGTTTGTTTATACTAAGAAATTATTGTAACTTCGTTTATGGGTTGATAGTAAATATAATAGAATAAAGATCAATTTGGTTTACGGTTTGGTTTGGTATACGGCATATCTTATATTGCTGGTAATTTTTCCTTCATAAATTATTACTGGCAATAGTTTTTTACAAACTATTTCTGGTATTAAAACTTATTTTTATACTTTCATAGTATTTTGACCCATGTTTGGGGGTTAACTATTTGCCCATAGCTGGGACCCTAACAGGTGTTACTACTCCGGGTCAGAGTGGACCTGTGGACACCAGCAATTAAGAGTTAGGTGGTTGCACGCTCCTCAAAACCTCCTGATCAGGGGCCTTGCTGTCCGACGTAGTTTATCGTCATACCCAGGACGCAGATGACGTAATTTATCGTCATACCCAGTACGGGGATGACGTAGTTTATCGTCATACCCAGGACGGGGATGACGTAGTTCATCGTTTTACCAAGGACGCGGATGACGTGGTTTATCGTCTTACCAAGGACGCGGATGACGTAGTTTATCGTCATACCCAGGACGCGGATGACGTAGTTTATCGTCATACCCAGGACGGGGATGACGTAGTTTATCGTCATACCCAGGACGGGGATGACGTAGTTTATCGTTTTACCAAGGACGCGGATGACGTGCTTTATCGTCTTACCAAGGACGCGGATGACGTAGTTTATCGTCTTACCAATGACGCGGATGACGTGATTTATCGTCATGCCCAGGACGCTAGAATGAAGAAAAATTATTTGATTTTGGGAATTGGTTGCAAGGTTTTAAAATTCACTTTTGCATTTTACCTTTTTTAAATTGGATGAAAAGATGAAGAAATTAAAAACCCAACAGAGAATCTACGAGATTCCATGCAATATACCACAATTATATCAAGTCAATTTAATATTCTTTGCTATAGTTCGAGTCACTCGTTCGGATATCGTAAAATTTGTATATTTCTGACCACAGAAATACTTCTTTTTTTTTTTTTTACCAAGTATCAATTCACATATCGTTCTAGCACGAACATTTCATTTAAGCATCCAACATTGAAGAATGAAGATTATTGACGTCCTTGTTTGCTCTTTCTCACAGGAGAAACTTTTGTTAAAAGTTTCAAAATAGAAACATTTGTCTTTTGTTGTCGCTTGGAATGACTGCAATCAATCAATTTCATATGTCTATGCTTACAGCCGTCCACAACGACGTAAAGACAGGATGAACTGGAAATTTTAAAGGTTGATAAACAGCAGAAAATAGAGTTGAATTAAAAAGGAAACGATTCACAAATCATTTACGCATTCGTCGTGTCTTTATGACATATTTATGGGAACTACTTAAATATTGTGGTCCACTCATTAAAAAATATGGAAAATTATTTTGGAAATAATTTTTGGAGATTAACATTCTTTAGACTTTCCTTAGGAAAGGGTATTTATCCGAATCGAAAAATATTGGTTTGTTATCGATATAAAAGGAGATCCTTTTTGTATCTGTTTATATGTCCTCAAGGACACAGGGCACAGTGGATAAAGGCGTTGGTTAGATCCAGTGACAGGACCTAAAGAGTGTGAGTTCAATACCCGGTTAGGGCAATGGAGAACTTTCAGAGGGAAATTAACAGGAGATAACTGACATCCATTAAACATGGCACGTGGAACTAGAACAGTCTACACCAGTGAGCGAAATAAAGGTCTCCACTGTCTTAATCGGGTATTGAACTCACACTCTTTGGGTTCCGACGAATTGTGACATCTACACCAGACAGAATGGAAAGATTACATGACTGATGCAGGTCCACCGACGAATTGTGACATTTACATCAGACAGAATAGAAAGATTACATGACTGATGCAGGTTCACCGGGGAATTGTGACATTTACATCAGATAAAATGGAAAGATTACATGACTGATGCAGGTCCACCGACGAATTGGGACATTTACACCAGACAGAATAGAAAGATTACATGACTGATGCAGGTTCACCGACGAATTGTGCCAATTACACCAGATAGAATGGAAAGATTACATGACTGATGCAGGTCCACCGACGAATTGTGACATCTACACCAGACAGAATAGAAAGATTACATGACTGATGCAGGTTCACCGACGAATTGTGACATCTACACCAGACAGAATGGAAAGATTACATAACTGATGCAGGTCCACCGACGAATTGTGACATTTACACCAGACAGAATAGAAAGATTACATGACTGATGCAGGTTCACCAACGAATTGTGATATTTACACAAGACAGAATGGAAAGATTACATGACTGATGCAGGTCCACCGACGAATTGTGACATTTACACCAGACAGAATAGAAAGATTACATGACTGATGCAGGTCCACCGACGAATTGTGACATTTACACCAGACAGAATGGAAAGATTACATGACTGATGCAGGTTCACCGACGAATTGTGACATTTACACCAGATAGAATGGAAAGATTACATGACTGATGCAGGTCCACCGACGAATTGTGACATCTACACCAGACAGAATAGAAAGATTACATGACTGATACAGGTCCACCGACGAATTGTGACATCTACACAAGACAGAATGGAAAGATTACATGACTGATGCAGGTCCACCGACGAATTGTGACATTTACACCAGACAGAATAGAAAGATTACATGACTGATGCAGGTTCACCGACGAATTGTGACATTTACACCAGATAGAATGGAAAGATTACATGACTGATGCAGGTCCACCGACGAATTGTGACATTTACACCAGACAGAATAGAAAGATTACATGACTGATGCAGGTTCACCGACGAATTGTGACATTTACACCAGATAGAATGGAAAGATTACATGACTGATGCAGGTCCACCGACGAATTGTGACATCTACACAAGACAGAATGGAAAGATTACATGACTGATGCAGGTCCACCGACGAATTGTGACATTTACACCAGATAAAATGGAAAGATTACATGACTGATGCAGGTCCACCGACGAATTGGGACATTTACACCAGACAGAATAGAAAGATTACATGACTGATGCAGGTTCACCGACGAATTGTGCCAATTACACCAGATAGAATGGAAAGATTACATGACTGATGCAGTTCCACCGACGAATTGTGACATCTACACCAGACAGAATAGAAAGATTACATGACTGATGCAGGTTCACCGACGAATTGTGACATCTACACCAGACAGAATGGAAAGATTACATAACTGATGCAGGTCCACCGACGAATTGTGACATTTACACCAGACAGAATAGAAAGATTACATGACTGATGCAGGTTCACCAACGAATTGTGATATTTACACAAGACAGAATGGAAAGATTACATGACTGATGCAGGTCCACCGACGAATTGTGACATTTACACCAGACAGAATAGAAAGATTACATGACTGATGCAGGTCCACCGACGAATTGTGACATTTACACCAGACAGAATGGAAAGATTACATGACTGATGCAGGTTCACCGACGAATTGTGACATTTACACCAGATAGAATGGAAAGATTACATGACTGATGCAGGTCCACCGACGAATTGTGACATCTACACCAGACAGAATAGAAAGATTACATGACTGATGCAGGTTCACCGACGAATTGTGACATCTACACAAGACAGAATGGAAAGATTACATGACTGATGCAGGTCCACCGACGAATTGTGACATTTACACCAGACAGAATAGAAAGATTACATGACTGATGCAGGTTCACCAACGAATTGTGATATTTACACCAGATAGAATGGAAAGATTACATGACTGATGCAGGTCCGCCGACGAATTGTGACATTTACACCAGACAGAATAGAAAGATTACATGACTGATGCAGGTTCACCAACGAATTGTGATATTTACACCAGATAGAATGGAAAGATTACATGACTGATGCGGGTCCACGACGAATTGTGACATTTACACCAGATAGAATGGAAAGATTACATGACTGATGCAGGTCCACCGACGAATTGTGACATCTACACCAGACAGAATAGAAAGATTACATGACTGATGCAGGTCCACCGACGAATTGTGACATCTACACAAGACAGAATGGAAAGATTACATGACTGATGCAGGTCCACCGACGAATTGTGACATTTACACCAGATAGAATGGAAAGATTACATGACTGATGCAGGTCCACCGACGAATTGTGACATTTACACCAGATAGAATGGAAAGATTACATGACTGATGCAGGTTCACCGACGAATTGTGACATTTACACCAGATAGAATGGAAAGATTACATGACTGATGCAGGTCCACCGACGAATTGTGACATCTACACCAGACAGAATAGAAAGATTACATGACTGATGCAGGTCCACCGACGAATTGTGACATCTACACAAGACAGAATGGAAAGATTACATGACTGATGCAGGTCCACCGGCGAATTGTGACATTTACACCAGACAGAATAGAAAGATTACATGACTGATGCAGGTCCACCGACGAATTGTGACATCTACACAAGACAGAATGGAAAGATTACATGACTGATGCAGGTCCACCGACGAATTGTGACATTTACACCAGATAGAATGGAAAGATTACATGACTGATGCAGGTCCACCGACGAATTGTGACATTTACACCAGATAGAATGGAAAGATTACATGACTGATGCAGGTTCACCGACGAATTGTGACATTTACACCAGATAGAATGGAAAGATTACATGACTGATGCAGGTCCACCGACGAATTGTGACATCTACACCAGACAGAATAGAAAGATTACATGACTGATGCAGGTCCACCGACGAATTGTGACATCTACACAAGACAGAATGGAAAGATTACATGACTGATGCAGGTCCACCGACGAATTGTGACATTTACACCAGACAGAATAGAAAGATTACATGACTGATGCAGGTTCACCGACGAATTGTGACATTTACACCAGATAGAATGGAAAGATGACATGACTGATGCAGGTCCACCGACGAATTGTGACATTTACACCAGACAGAATAGAAAGATTACATGACTGATGCAGGTTCACCGACGAATTGTGACATTTACACCAGATAGAATGGAAAGATTACATGACTGATGCAGGTCCACCGACGAATTGTGACATCTACACAAGACAGAATGGAAAGATTACATGACTGATGCAGGTCCACCGACGAATTGTGACATTTACACCAGATAGAATGGAAAGATTACATGACTGATGCAGGTCCACCGACGAATTGGGACATTTACACCAGACAGAATAGAAAGATTACATGACTAATGCAGGTCCACCGACGAATTGTGACATCTACACAAGACAGAATGGAAAGATTACATGACTGATGCAGGTCCACCGACGAATTGTGACATTTACACCAGATAGAATGGAAAGATTACATGACTGATGCAGGTCCACCGACGAATTGTGACATTTACACCAGACAGAATAGAAAGATTACATGACTGATGCAGGTTCACCGACGAATTGTGACATTTACACCAGATAGAATGGAAAGATTACATGACTGATGCAGGTCCCCCGACGAATTGTGACATCTACACCAGACAGAATAGAAAGATTACATGACTGATGCAGGTCCACCGACGAATTGTGACATCTACACAAGACAGAATAGAAAGATTACATGACTGATGCAGGTCCACCGACGAATTGTGACATTTACACCAGATAGAATGGAAAGATTACATGACTGATGCAGGTCCACCGACGAATTGTGATATTTACACCAGATAGAATGGAAAGATTACATGACTGATGCAGGTCCACCGACGAATTGTGACATTTACACCAGACAGAATAGAAAGATTACATGACTGATGCAGGTTCACCGACGAATTGTGACATTTACACCAGATAGAATGGAAAGATTACATGACTGATGCAGGTCCACCGACGAATTGTGACATCTACACCAGACAGAATAGAAAGATTACATGACTGATGCAGGTCCACCGACGAATTGTGACATCTACACAAGACAGAATGGAAAGATTACATGACTGATGCAGGTCCACCGACGAATTGTGACATTTACACCAGACAGAATAGAAAGATTACATGACTGATGCAGGTTCACCGACGAATTGTGACATTTACACCAGACAGAATGGAAAGATTACATGACTGATGCAGGTTCACCGACGAATTGTGACATTTACACCAGATAGAATGGAAAGATTACATGACTGATGCAGGTCCACCGACGAATTGTGACATTTACACCAGACAGAATGGAAAGATTACATGACTGATGCATGTTCACCGACGAATTGTGATATTTACACCAGATAGAATGGAAAGATTACATGACTGATGCAGGTCCACCGACGAATTGTGACATTTACACCAGATAGAATGGAAAGATTACATGACTGATGCAGGTGCACCGACGAATTGTGACATTTACACCAGACAGAGTAGAAAGATTACATGACTGATGCAGGTTCACCGACGAATTGTGACATTTACACCAGATAGAATGGAAAGATTACATGACTGATGCAGGTCCACCGACGAATTGTGACATTTACACCAGACAGAATGGAAAGATTACATGACTGATGCAGGTCCACCGACGAATTGTGACATCTACACCAGACAGAATAGAAAGATTACATGACTGATGCAGGTCTACCGACGAATTGTGACATTTACACAAGACAGAATGGAAAGATTACATGACTGATGCAGGTCCACCGACGAATTGTGACATTTACACCAGACAGAATAGAAAGATTACATGACTGATGCAGGTTCACCGACGAATTGTGACATTTACACCAGACAGAATGGAAAGATTACATGACTGATGCAGGTTCACCGACGAATTGTGACATTTACACCAGACAGAATGGAAAGATTACATGACTGATGCAGGTCCACCGACGAATTGTGACATCTACACCAGACAGAATGGAAAGATTACATGACTGATGCAGGTCCACCGACGAATTGTGACATCTACACCAGACAGAATAGAAAGATTACATGACTGATGCAGGTGCACCGACGAATTGTGACATCTACACAAGACAGAATGGAAAGATTACATGACTGATGCAGGTCCACCGACGAATTGTGACATTTACACCAAACAGAATAGAAAGATTACATGACTGATGCAGGTTCACCGAGGAATTGTGACATTTACACCAGATAGAATGGAAAGATTACATGACTGATGCAGGTTCACCGACGAATTGTGACATTTACACCAGATAGAATGGAAAGATTACATGACTGATGCAGGTCCACCGACGAATTGTGACATTTACACCAGATAGAATGGAAAGATTACATGACTGATGCAGGTTCACCGACGAATTGTGACATTTACACCAGATAGAATGGAAAGATTACATGACTGATGCAGGTCCACCGACGAATTGTGTCATTTACACCAGACAGAATGGAAAGATTACATGACTGATGCAGGTCCACCGACGAATTGTGACATCTACACCAGACAGAATGGAAAGATTACATGACTGATGCAGGTCCACCGACGAATTGTGACATCTACACAAGTTAGAATGGAAAGATTACATGACTGATGCAGGTCCACTGACCAATTGTGACATTTACACCAGACAGAATGGAAAGATTACATGACTGATGCAGGTTCACCGAGGAATTGTGACATTTACACCAGACAGAATGGAAAGATTACATGACTGATGCAGGTCCACCGACGAATTGTGACATTTACACCGAACAGAATGGAAAGATTACATGACTGATGCAGGTCCACCGACGAATTGTGACATTTACACCAGACAAAATAGAAAGATTACATGACTGATGCAGGTCCACCGACGAATTGTGACATTTACACCAGACAGAATAGAAAGATTACATGACTGATGCAGGTTCACCGACGAATTGTGACATTTACACCAGACAGGATGGAAAGATTACATGACTGATGCAGGTTCACCGAGGAATTGTGACATTTACACCAGATAGAATGGAAAGATTACATGACTGATGCAGGTCCACCGACGAATTGTGACATCTACACCAGACAGAATAGAAAGAGTACATGACTGATGCAGGTCCACCGACGAATTGTGACATCTACACAAGACAGAATGGAAAGATTACATGACTGATGCAGGTCCACCGACGAATTGTGACATTTACCCGAGACAGAATAGAAAGATTACATGACTGATGCAGGTTCACCGACGAATTGTGACATTTACACCAGACAGAATGGAAAGATTACATGACTGATGCAGGTTCACCGACGAATTGTGACATTTACACCAGATAGAATGGAAAGATTACATGACTGATGCAGGTCCACCGACGAATTGTGACATTTACACCAGACAGAATGGAAAGATTACATGACTGATGCAGGTCCACCGACGAATTGTGACATCTACACAAGACAGAATGGAAAGATTACATGACTGATGCAGGTCCACCGACGAATTGTGACATCTACACCAGACAGAATGGAAAGATTACATGACTGATGCAGGTCCACCGACGAATTGTGACATCTACACAAGAGAGAATGGAAAGATTAAATGACTGATGCAGGTCCACCGACGAATTGTGACATTTACACCAGACAGAATAGAAAGATTACATGACTGATGCAGGTCCACCGACGAATTGGGACATTTACACCAGACAGAATAGAAAGATTACATGACTGATGCAGGTCCACCGACGAATTGTGACATTTACACCAGACAGAATAGAAAGATTACATGACTGATGCAGGTCCACCGACGAATTGTGACATTTACACCAGACAGAATAGAAAGATTACATGACTGATGCAGGTTCACCGAGGAATTGTGACATTTACACCAGATAGAATGGAAAGATTACATGACTGATGCAGGTTCACCGAGGAATTGTGACATTTACACCAGACAGAATGGAAAGATTACATGACTGATGCAGGTCCACCGACGAATTGTGACATCTACACAAGACAGAATGGAAAGATTACATGAATGATGCAGGTCCACTGACGAATTGTGACATCTACACCAGACAGAATGGAAAGATTACATGACTGATGCAGGTCCACCGACGAATTTTGACATTTACACCAGACAGAATGGAAAGATTACATGACTGATGCAGGTCCACCGACGAATTGTGACATCTACACAAGACAGAATGGAAAGATTACATGACTGATGCAGGTCCACCGACGAATTGTGACATCTACACCAGACAGAATGGAGAGATTACATGACTGATGCAGGTCCACCGACGAATTGTGACATCTACACCAGACAGAATAGAAAGATTACATGACTGATGCAGGTCCACCGACGAATTGTGACATCTACACAAGACAGAATGGAAAGATTACATGACTGATGCAGGTCCACCGACGAATTGTGACATTTACACCAGACAGAATAGAAAGATTACATGACTGATGCAGGTCCACCGACGAATTGTGACATTTACACCAGACAGAATGGAAAGATTACATGACTGATGCAGGTCCACCGACGAATTGTGACATTTACACCAGACAGAATAGAAAGATTACATGACTGATGCAGCTCCACCGACGAATTGTGACATTTACACCAGACAGAATAGAAAGATTACATGACTGATGCAGGTTCACCGAGGAATTGTGACATTTACACCAGATAGAATGGAAAGATTACATGACTGATGCAGGTTCACCGACGAATTGTGACATTTACACCAGACAGAATAGAAAGATTACATGACTGATGCAGGTTCACCGACGAATTGTGACTTTTACACCAGATAGAATGGAAAGATTACATGACTGATGCAGGTTCACCGACGAATTGTGACATTTACACCAGACAGAATAGGAAGATTACATGACTGATGCAGGTCCACCGACGAATTGTGACATCTACGCCAGACAGAATAGAAAGATTACATGACTGATGCAGGTTCACCGACGAATTGTGACATTTACACCAGATAGAATGGAAAGATTACATGACTGATGTAGGTTCACCGACGAATTGTGACATTTACACCAGATAGAATGGAAAGATTACATGACTGATGCAGGTCCACCGACGAATTGTGACATTTACACCAGATAGAATGGAAAGATTACATGACTGATGCAGGTGCACCGACGAATTGTGACATCTACACCAGACAGAATGGAAAGATTACATGACTGATGCAGGTTCACCGACGAATTGTGACATTTACACCAGATAGAATGGAAAGATTACATGACTGATGCAGGTTCACCGACGAATTGTGACATCTACACCAGATAGAATGGAAAGATTACATGACTGATGCAGGTGCACCGACGAATTGTGACATCTACACCAGACAGAATGGAAAGATTACGTGACTGATGCAGGTTCACCGACGAATTGTGACATCTACACCAGATAGAATGGAAAGATTACATGACTGATGCAGGTCCACCGACGAATTGTGACATCTACACCAGACAGAATAGAAAGATTACATGACTGATGCAGGTTCACCGATGAATTGTGACATTTACACCAGATAGAATGGAAAGATTACATGACTGATGCAGGTCCACCGACGAATTTTGACATTTACACCAGACAGAATGGAAAGATTACATGACTGATGCAGGTCCACCGACGAATTGTGACATCTACACAAGACAGAATGGAAAGATTACATGACTGATGCAGGTCCACCGACGAATTGTGACATCTACACCAGACAGAATGGAAAGATTACATGACTGATGCAGGTCCACCGACGAATTGTGACATCTACACCAGACAGAATAGAAAGATTACATCACTGATGCAGGTCCACCGACGAATTGTGACATCTACACAAGACAGAATGGAAAGATTACATGACTGATGCAGGTCCACCGACGAATTGTGACATCTACACCAGACAGAATGGAAAGATTACATGATTGATGCAGGTCCACCGACGAATTGTGACATTTACACCAGTCAGAATAGAAAGATTACATGACTGATGCAGGTTCACCGATGAATTGTGACATTTACACCAGATAGAATGGAAAGATTACATGACTGATGCAGGTCCACCGACGAATTTTGACATTTACACCAGACAGAATGGAAAGATTACATGACTGATGCAGGTCCACCGACGAATTGTGACATCTACACCAGACAGAATGGAAAGATTACATGACTGATGCAGGTCCACCGACGAATTGTGACATCTACACCAGACAGAATAGAAAGATTACATCACTGATGCAGGTCCACCGACGAATTGTGACATCTACACAAGACAGAATGGAAAGATTACATGACTGATGCAGGTCCACCGACGAATTGTGACATTTACACCAGACAGAATAGAAAGATTACATGACTGATGCAGGTCCACCGACGAATTGTGACATCTACACCAGACAGAATAGAAAGATTACATCACTGATGCAGGTCCACCGACGAATTGTGACATCTACACAAGACAGAATGGAAAGATTACATGACTGATGCAGGTCCACCGACGAATTGTGACATCTACACCAGACAGAATGGAAAGATTACATGACTGATGCAGGTCCACCGACGAATTGTGACATCTACACCAGACAGAATAGAAAGATTACATCACTGATGCAGGTCCACCGACGAATTGTGACATCTACACAAGACAGAATGGAAAGATTACATGACTGATGCAGGTCCACCGACGAATTGTGACATTTACACCAGACAGAATAGAAAGATTACATGACTGATGCAGGTCCACCGACGAATTGTGACATTTACACCAGACAGAATGGAAAGATTACATGACTGATGCAGGTCCACCGACGAATTGTGACATTTACACCAGATAGAATAGAAAGATTACATGACTGATGCAGCTCCACCGACGAATTGTGACATTTACACCAGACAGAATAGAAAGATTACATGACTGATGCAGGTTCACCGAGGAATTGTGACTTTTACACCAGATAGAATGGAAAGATTACATGACTGATGCAGGTTCACCGACGAATTGTGACATTTACACCAGACAGAATAGAAAGATTACATGACTGATGCAGGTTCACCGACGAATTGTGACATTTACACCAGATAGAATGGAAAGATTACATGACTGATGCAGGTCCACCGACGAATTGTGACATCTACACCAGACAGAATCGAAAGATTACATGACTGATGCAGGTTCACCGACGAATTGTGACATTTACACCAGACAGAATGGAAAGATTACATGACTGATGCAGGTTCACCGACGAATTGTGACATCTACACCAGACAGAATGGAAAGATTACATGACTGATGCAGGTCCACCGACGAATTGTGACATCTACACCAGACAGAATGGAAAGATTACATGACTGATGCAGGTTCACCGACGAATTGTGACATTTACACCAGATAGAATGGAAAGATTACATGACTGATGCAGGTTCACCGACGAATTGTGACATCTACACCAGACAGAATGGAAAGATTACATGACTGATGCAGGTCCACCGACGAATTGTGACATCTACACCAGACAGAATGGAAAGATTACATGACTGATGCATGTCCACCGACGAATTGTGACATTTAAGCCAGATTGAATGGAAAAATTACACGACTGATGCAGGTTCACCGACGAATTGTGACATTTACACCAGACAGGATGGAAAGATTACACGTCTATTGCAGATCCGTCGACTATTTGTGTGATCTAAACTGGGCAGAACTGAAAGATTGCCGGTCTGACGCACATTTACAGTTGAATAGTATGACTAAACGAGACAGTAGAAGGTTTAAACGTCTGTTGCTGGTCCTCCGACGAACGATGATATATACACTAGACGGAATGGAATGATTACACGCCTGATGCGGATACGCCGACGAATGGTGAGATGTACACTAAACTGAAAAGATTACACGTCTGATGCAGATGCAGTTTACACGAGTGATGCAGATCCGCTGACGATCTAGGAGATTTTTAACGTGATTGAGTGGAAAGATTACATGTCTGATCCAGATTCGACGAATACTGAGATATACACGTGCCAGGTTGGAAAGCTTACGCAGATCCTCCGACGAATTGTGAGTATGGCCGAATGGTTAGAACGTTCGTTTTCTGGCCTTGAGACCTGAGTTCGAATCTCACCATGGTCGATTTGCCAGGAAGGTGGCTTCTTTATGTTATCGTACAGCATCTTTGGAAAGTTGTGCATGAAATTGTGTAGTCATCGTGATCCTTGTCCAGACTGTTGTTCACGCTCGATAACTCGCTCTCTCTCAGAAATACTTGACGGAGTAGAAAATTGACGTCTGATTCTGATCCACCGACATATATTGAAATCTTCACGACACAAAATAGAAAGATTACACATTTGATGCAGATTCTCCGGCGTGATCTATACGAGACAGAGTGGAAAGTTTACACGTCTGATGTAGATCTGCCGGTGAAATGTGAGACAACACGATACATTGAAGAAACTTTGCACGTCTGATGCAGATCCGCCGACGAACGGTGATATCTACACGAGAATCAGTGAAAAGATTGTACGTCTTATGTATATCCACCGACAAAAGAATGGAAAGATTACACGTCTGATGCAGACGATGCTGTGATGTACACTAGACAGGGTAGAAAGATTACACACCTGATGTAGATCCGTCGACGAATAGTGTTGTCTACACAAGACAGTTTTGCGCTCTGAAGCTTGTAGAGTGGTGTGAGTATTAACAACCACGCCATTCAAACTCCGGCACAACTCATTGCGTTGAAGGTACTCTGGTATGTAAGGGCTTAGGCTTCCCGCTGGCGTTAAATCTTTGAAAGAAGGCTGACCCGGATGGAGAAGTATGCCGCTCCTTAAAGGCATAGCTCATTAACATTGAAACTGTCCCCAAATCGTAGGTTTTCAAGTTTTCTTTTTCTGGTATGTATAATGTATCTCGACTGTAAGGCTAAAACACAGACAGATAGTGTCGTAGGTTTTATGTTAGAATTTCCTTCTCATATGATGAAAACCAAGCCGACTAGTAGGTCTGTCGTCCTGTAAAAACATTTCTCGGGAGCAGTCAGATATGCTCCCCGATTCGTAGGTTTTATGAACGAGTTTGCCTTGTAGGGAGAACTCAAAGTCGGTTGGAAAGGTCTGTTACCTTATAAGGGTGTATTTCGACAGTAAGGCTAAAATGAGATAAAGGCCCTGGGTGGTAGGTTTTCTGATAGTGTTTCCTTTCTAAGATTAAAGCAAAGTCTGTCATCGCATAAAGGTGTATTTCGACAGTAAAGCTAATTCAAATAATGTCCGTAGATCGTAGGATTTAAGGGAACCTTTAAGGAGCCACTTGACATTATATAATGCCAAGTCACCCCTTGAAGGTGTAGCATTGCATTAAGACTAACACTATCGTATTGAAAGTTCTGAATACGGATTTCTGGCAAAAGGCATTTCGTATAATGTAGGTTTTATTTGCAGAAGAATGGAGATTACCTAGACGACAGCGTTGTGGAGGTCTACGATGATACTGAAAATGGCGTTGGCGATCTGAGCAAACTGGAGCCCACACTATTAACGCAGTGTGAACATGTTAATGTACGCAACATTAACAATAATAATTATCCACAGAACTATAAGAAGAGCCGGTAGTGAGTTTCAATCCAAGCATTTTGTGCTGGAATTGAGAACTAAACAGAAGACAACATTTGGCCCCAATCTATGACAATTGAGATGAACTGTATCATTTGTCTAAAATCCTTACTGTCTTTGTCTTTGTTCGTTTGGACCAATATGTTCTTTTTTTCTGATACAAAACAGAGCTGAAAGTGACCTCCTCAGACACATACATGGATGTAGATCCAGAAGTTGCTTAACTTCTTCGGCAGTTCCCTAGTGACAACTCGGGTATTAGGGATTAAATCTCAGGTGCAATGGGGAACGAATCCCATTAATACCAATCGTAAAAACCTGTATTAATTATAAAAATCAAAATCTGGTATTACTTATAAGCTTCTACCTATAGTCTACCAATGCCCTTCTTATATGGGTCGTGTCACTTCAGGATGTAGGTGATCTTCCTATCTATTGTAGCTCTTAGTATGATTTGCCTGTTTGCCATCCCTCCCGCTCTGTTCTCCAATCTATTTAAACATTCTTGTTATATAGGCTACTCGCTATTCACCTGTAACCAGTGGTGAATCTACTACGAAACTAATGAAGAAAAAACTTCAGGCCCCCTAATTCCAGAGTCGTCCCTGAAGCAACTTTTTAATGAGTGAAGTTTTCAGCAGAATTGATGTCTTGTAAAAGTGTTTATGAAAATAAGGCCATTTTAGTGATAGAATCATAAGCCAACGGATTGGTTTTAGAATATGCTCTGATACCTATTTCATATGAACTCAAAATTCCCCTGTAATTGATCAAATTTAAAAATTGGGGTGGGGGAGTTTGCAGCGCCTGGACTACCAGTTGTATGGACTTGTTGAGCTAGCCAGAATCTACTCAGTCTACATTTTGGCAGTTGGATCATCAAATCTACTGTTGCTGGTTGCGAAGGACCCCCCCATATCTGTCCAAGCCTCAGGGCCTCAAAATGTAGGTCTTCTTCTGTCTGTACCCACCTTGCCCTCAATATTTGTATAAGTCAAATTCCTCAAGCCCATTTTCTTTATGATGTCCCAAAATTTTCAACTATCTCTTTCTGGTTGTCAATATAAGTGTCCTTTTTGTTCCCATTCTACTTAAAACTTTCTCATTGCTCAAACGTCCGTCCTTGGAATTCTCAGTATCCTTCTGTAGAATCATATCCGTGTTGCTTCAAGTTTCGTCTTTATTTGTGTGTCTTGTAATTAATATTAATCCTTCAATATGGCAATGAATGTTTAACAATTTCCTTTAATGCCTAACGTCGCATTTTTAGATGGTGTGTGTTAATGGGTTCTTCTTGTTCTTCTTCTTGTTCTTCTTCTTCTATGTGACGTATCCTTTCAGAACATTGGCGATCATCGCTCTCCACAATTTCCTGTTCTTTGTAGTTCTTGTTGTTATCTCTCCTAAACCTTGTTCCACCATCCATTTGCACAAGCTCGCTAGGTAGGTTATGCATTGTTTTCCTCTGTCCCTCTTGCCTTCAATCTGTCCTGTAAATATCATATTTTCCAATCCTTCTTTACTCATTGTGTCTCCTAGAAATTCAACTATCACTCCTGATGTAAAGTATAATAGACATCGTTGTTTACATTTTCTCTAAAACTTCCTCGTTGCTTACATGTTTGGTCTATGATATTCTCAGTATCCTTCTGTTGCTTCAACTCTCTTCTTCGTCTGTGTGGAGATTGTCAAGCATTTACTGCCATATATGAGGACTGATATTACGTAACATATTACGAGTCTCATACTACATATCAAGGATTCACGTCCATAATGGGTTAAAAACTATAAAGATCCAAGATATCACCACTCATGTCAATCGCAGTTGTCGCCCGTCAGGACAACATGCTGTGGGCTGAGTCAGCAAACACGTCACCAAACCACACACAATCAATCTTTATTCACTTTTCATGGCGATCTCTCATCAGCGCAATTTTAAGTACTCACTTGGCCCATACACTCAAATCTGTACGCAGACGTATAATTAAGTACTCAGTTGCCCCCGTACACTCAAATCAGTACGTACATATATAATTAAGTAATTACTTTTCCCCGTACACTCAAATCAGTACGTACACAGATAATTAAGTACTCAATTGCCCCCGTAGACTCAACTCTGTACGCATACATATAATTATGTACACACTTGGCCCCGTACGCTCAGAACAGTACGCACACATATATATACATGAATATCGTTTTTCAAGAAAACTCTGACTTCACATAAGCGACAATTTCAATGACGTTTTTGAAAGACATTTCTTAAAGTATTTGGGTGACGGTTCATAAACGAAATATTTTGAATTAGTTTTCAGTATGCAAAATGTCTTGATATCTTTTTGGAATATCTATATTTGATAGACCATATTTACGTGTATTGTTCAAGGATCCAATAATTTGCATTACTGTTTGGATTATATGGAGAAGGAAGTACTGAATAATTCTCGCCCAACCCACTTTCCCAAATGACATCATATTTATTTAATCCTTTACACACACACACACACATATATATCACACTGTTTAAAAACAAGCACGTCCACTCAAAGATGTATATCGACAAATTAAAAGGGTGTATCAAAAATACTTTTACAAACTTTGGGGTCGGGTTCCTCACAGCAAAACAAGGACAAAAGCCCATATAAACATATGTCCACAAATCCTTCGTTTTTGAGTTAAGTTTAAAGAATGTTTACGCCAGATGTTACTGTGTTTTGCCATGTCGACTAGATTACATTTGTCATTTGGGTATATTTGTGGCTAGTCTCTCGGCAGTTTGTGCAATAAACCATCAGCAAAAGTTCTCCCGTGGTGAATGATCAGATCATGAAAGATCCTATACAAGTTGAAGTACCCTCCATGCGGTATTACGACATGCTAGGGCCACTTGAGGTGTGCAGATACCTGGACCGTCTCCGACAGCCTGTAGAATGTGTTCTTCGTGGTCAGACGTACAAGCAGGTTTCGGTCTTCCTCGATCCATAGTTTCTGGTGCCACGAATCCTGTCTCAACAACTCGACGATAAACAGTAGCAAAGGTTGGATGACTCGGCCGCCTTCGTTATAGAAACACAATCTGATACAGCCGTGCAGCTTCGCGTCCATTGCCATTCGCACAGCTGTATGTAAAAATCATATCTGCCTGCTCATAATATGAATATCCTGCCATTGTTAAACGGAACACTTCTCAGTTAACTTACTACTACACACGTTAAACATTGAAGACAGACTAGTCACAAATGTACACGACTGACTAATGTAACCTTTTCTACCTGATAACACAGCGCCATCTACCGTAAACAAATGTACACGACTGACTAATGTAACCTTTTCTACCTGATAACACAGCGCCATCTACCGTAAACTTTCTTTAAACTTAATAACTCAAAAACGAAGGATTTGCGGGCATATGTGAGACGACGCGTTCCGCACGCCCTTCACTGCACAGCTGTGATGACATCTAATGTCGGCTCTATGCGTATATACACTCGGCTTGTTATGTTCACAGGTTTGTCTCCTTGGCCGTAATCAAAGAATAACGAAAAATGCTTTTCAAGACACTGATTGGGAAATAGCAAAGAATACGATTTCTCACTTAACCGGCAATCTTTTTTCGGCGTCGTCGAGGTGAACTGCTATCTTACTAACTTCCGGCCACGGAAAAAGGACCTCCATATTCACTACCCGATCTCAATGACTGCTGTCTCCTCAATGATCCCTTCCTCCTGACTTGCCCGTCACTGACTACTCATTATATGGATCTTAGTTGGGGTCGAACCACTTCTATCCTTCTACTTATGTTCCGGAAAATGAGGCCACCCCAAAACTGGATGGTCAAATTTTCAAAGGACTCTACTTTTACCTAAAATCACAAACAAAATTTTATGTTTGCCAATTCAAAGGCGGTCTAGAGACGAAATTCCTAAGAAACTCTGGTAATTAAATTGACTTAAAAGGAAAAAAATCTATTTATATCCTACGGATGTGTGAGAAATCGTATTGTTACATATGTTCATATGGACTTTTGCCCTTGTTTTGGTGTGAGGAGCCCACCCACAAAGTTTGTAAAAGTATTTTGATACCACCTTATATATATAAAACATTTGTCAGCTGAGTGATGTTACCTTCAGCATCCCGAATCCAAAGTTTTGTAAACTGACCCGTCCCTTCACTTGTCAGTGGGGTATCAGCAATATGGGCACTTACTCTTAAACTTGATAATAGTTAAATAACTGGCATGTTGTCATAGACATTCTCCTGTTTTCTCTTAAATTGATCCTTATACATAAATATTCTACTTCAAATGTTATAGTGCACACTTCGTATTTGAAATAGACACCCTATTTTATTTATTAAATAGTTTGTATTATAATCTGAGTGACGAGGACGTGCTTTCCGTAAAAAGGGAAAATAGTGACTTGCTTAACTGTGATGCTCTTCATGACTGATCGATAAAGCACGCTGGATCCAATGTTGGTTTCCCCCTACAAAGAGGGGTGCATGTTCAATCACTGCTGAAAAACATATTTTCTTTACTAAGATTTCGCAAGTGCACAGGTGGATAGACATAGACACCCTGTTTTATTTATTAAACAGTGTGTATTATTTCAAATACGAAGTGTCTACTATAATAATATTTGAATAAAAATTAATCCATTAATTCTTTATAAACATACATAATTTCATTTTCACGTTATTAAATGTTTTTTTATGCTCCTTATTCAAGTCATAACCAGTTCGTACTATACTGCAACGAAAGGTGAAAATACCGTAATTTCTCGAAAATAATACGCATTTTTTACTGTAAATTACAGGTGATACTAGGGGTTCGTAATATAAATGGGTTTAAACAAAAATATTTTTTCGTTATTGATTTATAATAATAAATACATACTTGTATTAAAATAAGAAAGATATTATCCCAATTTTCATTTTAAATCCAACAATGTTTGTAACATTTTTTGTCAATAAATTTGTGTTTATCATAACTGCATTTTTTATTTGGTGAAAAAATAAACAATCTATAAAAAGGCCAATTTTGAAGACAAAAGAATATCAAGTTAACAATTTATTGAAATTTTAATTTTCATCATCATCATCATCATCATCACCACTTTCTATTATAGAATCAATATCTAAATTGTCATTAAACAAATTATCATTCACACTATCATCTTCGTCCTGTTCAAAATTGTCTTCAGTCTCTTCATTCACTTGCCAAAAGATGTCATCTTCAGAGTCATCCATGGCTGTCATGAGACAGCACTTCTTGAAACCTCTCTTTATAACATCCTCACTGACGGAATCTAAAAGATTCCTGAATCCATTTTGCAATAAGTTCAGGGTCGACAAAATGTCTTCGTAATTTTTTTTTTTTTTGACAAAATTTATAGATGCGTATTATACATAGGGATATATTTCTTAATTTTTGGATCATTTGTTGGAGTGCGTATTATTTATGGTGTGTATTATTTTCAAGAAATTACGGTAAACTCCAATGCGAGAAATGAAGATTTGAACTCTATTTTCATAATTTTGTTTATTTCAGGGCTTCACATACACAATCACAGTTGTTAGGTAGGTAACATTTGGAGACAACTTCTACCATTTCTGACATCTCCGACGAACAGATCAGCTTTTCCGCTCAACTCCGAACATCTACCAATTCTCAACATCAAGGCGTGCAGCCAGCAGCTCTAACGGGCAGCATTGGGACGTTTTTGTCCCCTGCCAGAGAGCGCTCCAGCACTACTTCGAGAGATACTTTGTCCCCGTTAACGGACACTTCAGAACTTTTCTCAATCCCAACTGTCACTCACCTTTAATGTAGATCCGCAACTGAAAATCCTCAACGTCCTGTTTTTTGTCACTTGACCCCAAAAGTTTTAATTTATTTATTATTTTATTCAGCCATCTACTTGACTGAAAGGGTCAAATGGGTGTCTTCAAAGAAGACATCATGTTAAAGATCATTGTCGCTGGTGATAAAGCACGAAAGACTTAAAACCGAGATAAAAATCACATTTTCTAAGTGGGTGTCCCAAATATACTGTCACAATAAAATACTTTTGTTGATGTGTGGCGTGGTGTTTTGAAAAGTGTCAGCGAAGAGGCAACAAGAAAATGGACACGGAAAAGAGAATGATTGCTGGTGGCAACCGTAGCACGACTTTTAATCGAAAACATTTAATTGAAATGGCAAAACAAACATGCGACCCAGGTAAATGCATACACACATACATACATAAGCGTATTTAGTCTCTGTGTGTATATATATGCGTATATGCATAATGCGGGTGTACTCCCAAATCATCGGTCCATTGTAGCCCCAAATCCGACCCTGAAAATGAATAAGTTGTTAAAGTGTTTGTAGTGTTTTCCTGCTTATAGAAGCAACGAGCGAAGATGGCAAGTTAATATCAGTGACAAAATACACTTCGTGTTGTCTTCTTCGAAAACAGTCATATCATTGAGGGTTTTCGTTCCATCTTGAAATTACTTAAACTAAAAAAAACTCCCACAAACCTTAAATTATAATTATCACAAATAAGTGGGTATAGTTGGTTTACTTATTAGCAGGCATCTCCAACGAAAATGACTTGTCGGAAAATATTAATTAAAAATATGATAAAAATATTAATTAAAAATATAAAAAGTTAGTTGTTACTTTCACGACAAATGTAAGAGCCGGTCGTATCCTGTTGGCACTCCCACATCTAAAAAAAAAAAAAAAAAAAAAAAAAAAAAACGGAAGAAAAAGCTTAACCAGCGATTGTTGTAAAACTGATTCAAGATATGAAAAGGTCTCAAAGCTTGGAAAATATTGTTCCGTTGCCCAGATGACTAGGATTCTGTTCCCACAGCCGGCCTATGGCCCTGGCCAGCAGCAGCGACTACAAAACTGTCCTTTTCATGTCAACGGTCTACAGCAACTACAAAACTGTCCTTTTCAAGTAACGCTCTTCAGCAGCAACAAAACCGTCATTTTTAGGAAAACGCTCTTCAGCGATTACAAAACTGTCCTTCTCGGAACAACACAATTCTTAACCTCTACATGAATATGCAGATATATTTTTTGCCTAGTGCACTGTAACCTTATTTTTGTTGATGTATTTTCTTTAACGAAAATAAACTTGGCAATATATTTTTTACTCATGTCTTCATTAGTTTTTTTGTCTTCCTGAATTCAATATCTGTTTGCAGACTAATATGCCACACGCAACAAGCCCAAATTTATGTCTTGCAAAAAAGAAAAAAAAAAAAACGACACTTTTATGGATGAATTAAACGATTATGAAAAAAATGAAGAGAATTAAATAAAATAAAAAATCAAACTAAAGGTTCCGAAGCGACTTTTCTTTTGGGTTTCAATTTTTTTTTTTTCAATCTTAATTTTCAAGGAGTGCAAATCTCAAAATAATCCGCCTCGATACAGAATTAAAAATTATGACATTAAAACAGGCGGGTTACAGTTGTACAGAATAAAAAGGTTTTTCTCTAAAATTTTGAGGTGAAACTGCTTTAATATATACATATATGTGTGTGTGTTATATGTATTAGAATATATATATTAGATTATGTATTAGAATATATATATATATATATATATATATCATATATATCATATATATTAGAATGTCTGACGCTCAACTTCTCGAGAGCTCTGCGGCTGCTCGGTCTCACGTTGACTGCTGACCTGAGATGGAACAAATACATTGAGTCAATTGCTTTGTCTACCGCAAGGAAAGTTGGCGCCCTGTGCCGCGCCAGGAAATTTATCTCCCCGGAATTGATCCTTCAGATTTACGAATCAACAATTCGCCCTTGCATGGAGTATTGCTGACATATATGGTCTTCTGTTTTCCTCGGGGTTCTTGATAAGCTCCAGAGGCGGATATGCAACATAATTGGCCCTGTTCTGGCATCTCGTCTACAGTCGCTCTCTCACAGACGCGCCGTCGCCTCTCTCTGTCTTTTTTACAAATACTTTCATGGCAATTGCTCCGAGGAGCTGCATTCGCTGGCTCCCAGACTTCATGAGTTCAAGCGCCCTGCGAGGCTGGCATCCCGCTCTCACCCTTTCACTGTTGAAACTACTAAATGTAGCCGTCTCTTCTACTCTAATAGCTTCATGTCTCGAACCTCTCGCCTGTGGAACTCCCTACCCTATTCCAGTTTCCCTGAGAGCTATAATCTCCAACTAATCAAATGTAATGTCAATCGACATCCCCAGTTGCCTTGATCTATCGACTATCCTTCTACTCATCCTTTCCTCTATCACTTCTATCTGCTCCAAATCTTCTGTAACCCCTTGCGTCCTAGTGGCTTCCCGCCTTGCTTGGGGTGAAAAGCTTATATATATATATATATATATATGTCATATATGTGTATCATATACACACACATATATATATAAATCATTCATATATATATATATATATATATATATATATATATATAAAATATATTATATATATGTAATATATATATATGTATTAGAATATATATA
The DNA here is from genome assembly GCA_963932145.1 of Acanthosepion lycidas. Taxonomy (NCBI): domain Eukaryota; kingdom Metazoa; phylum Mollusca; class Cephalopoda; order Sepiida; family Sepiidae; genus Acanthosepion; species Acanthosepion lycidas. The sequence continues at coordinate 19,356,538 of OZ010588.1, forward strand.
TACATATATTATATATATCGTATATATATCATATATACATTATAGACATCATATATATATATATCTCATATATATATCACATATATATATATGATATATGTCATAAAGTGTTACCTTTTTTAAAATTTTCCACTTTACGATCGGATCTCTGTTGTTTTTTTTTTTCTTTTAAGTTTCACGTGTAACTAGCAAGTATAGTGGAGTATCTAAAAGTTACTAGCTTAAAAGATGATATGTGTTTGTACCATTTGCGCTTGAAAGAACATTCTGTACAAACTACATACGTTTTATTTTGAGCATTAATATCAGTTACTGCTGCTTTATAAATTATAGCTTCTGTTTTATAAACTTCGTTTAATAGAAGTTTAAAATAGAAAGCGATATAAATAAAAAAAATTGTTAACTACCTTGGCGTTGAATTGAACCTCAATACAGTGTACATGAAAAACTAACGCAAAGTTAAAATATGTAAATATTAGTCTATATATATATATATATATATATAAAAACATATGTATATATTATATTTATTATAAATATTGCATATATTATATATATTATAAATATGTTGTGTGTATTTAGGCAGCATCTTTACATTCATACACGTTTCATTAAATAATATAGACAAGTGTTTATTTATTTTATGTAAATTTTTTCGTAACTTCTGATAAGTTTAATAACATTATCGTTGAAAGAAGAAAGAAATTCACAGCAGTGATTCATATTTTTTAATACAATCTAAGCTTTCGGCTTACTTAAGCCATTATCAAAGATGTCAATTACGACGTATTAAACAATATACGGACACGACAGTGATGATAGTCTGTCAATGTTTACATAGAAGATTTCTAAGCAACGATAAACACGCGCATATAAGACGCTAGAAGCGAAAATCGCACCGCATCTCATGACGTCACACATGACCACACGAGAGTGAATTGTAGAAGTATGAATCGAAAGCCGTTGGTATAAACCAATGGCCTCTGTTACCAATTATAGACATTTAAGAATATTTGAAGAGATGCCATAATTGATTTTGTTTATGTAATGATATGCAAATTAGTATAATTTGCATATGAGCAGGTAGCTCATATGATAAACGGACACCAACTAGAACAGGGGTCGAATGCTTCCTTAGCGGAGAGTGTTTTAGACCTTGTTTTTGACCGTTTGCTTGAAATATTTGGAATTTTTGGACTAACGACAAACCTTTTTTTTTTCTTCTAACGATTTTTCCTTTCAGTGCTGAAAGAACTTTTTTTTGACGATCTTCTGAGGATAATTCTGATAAGTTATTCTTTAAGTTTTATTTTTTTTGATTTTATTCTTCTATCTCTTTTTGTTTGTTTTATTTTTGGGGCTTCGGCCCTCATAATTTTTTTTATTTTTTAGTCCGGTTTGACAAAGTCTTAACGGACGATTTCTTTTTTATTGTTTATTTTTTTCTAGTTGTTTTCTGTAAAAAAAAAAGACCAGAACAGTATTTGAAAAAAAAGAAAACTTTATTTTTTCCTATTTTATTAGCGACTTCGGTCGCCTTCTCTCGTCTTTTTTGCTTTAACTAGTTTGTTTTTTCTTTTGCTTTTTTATTTTCTTTAGCGGCTTCGGCCGCAAACCTTTTTTTTTCTGGTTGTAAACCAGACTTTTTCTTTTTCCTTTTGTACATTGTTTTGAACTTTAAAAAAAAAAAGGAGTTTCTGTTTTTGGTTTCTTGTTTCGGCTGCCTTTGGGCGCCATTTAGATTTTTTTCCTGTTTAATTTTTGTTTGTCTTTTTTCCAGTTTATTTATCTTTCAAAAAGTTTATTGTCTTTGTTTCTTTTTATTTACTGGTACATCCAGGATTGTTTTTTATAATTTCTTCCCCCCCACCACCAAACTCCTTTTCTGGCGATAATTTTAAAAAAAAACCAGCAAGTAGTAGTCTCCACGTATTCTCAATATGGCCGACGGTGCCAGTCGGGCCAATATTAAAAAGGACCTTTTTGGTTCGGCAGCTAAAGCCAACCCCTCTGACAATGCTGCCAAGAAGCGGGCGGATGGTAGCCCGAAATCTGACCGAGTTGCTAGCTCCAAGAAAGGAGAAGCTAACGTCGAGGTGCCAAAGGAGGCACAAAGTAAGACAGCCGAGGAATTGCCCTCTTGCTGGAAGTCCCCACCAAGTTGTATTCTGAACATGGCGGATTTCCTGGATAAGGCGAAAGGTTACGCCCATCTTGTAAATAAAGATGGGTTCGTCGATGTTGTCCAGGAGCTCGATGTGTTCAAAAAGAGAATGGTGACCGTTTTTGTGGTGGACAAAAAAACAAAAAAGATTTGTCGCTCCACTAAAGACACAGTGATTAAATCACTTTTGTCCCTGGGGATAAAACCCCAAAGAGTAATTAAAGGTACAGGGTTCTTCATGTGGGACATACTGCTGCCCACACCAGAAGATTGTCTGGCCATGGCAAAGAAGGAGTTGATCACGAAAGATCTAATATTAAGAACAGAGTACGAAGGCCGAAGACGGACCCGGGTGGCCGTGTTCGAGGTTCCTCCTCAAATTTCCGGAGAGCTCTTGGCTGCATTTTTTATGCAGTACGGCCAAATTTTAGGGGCTCTCTCGGACAATTTGAACGGGGGATGGACTTTTGATATCATGTTGGATCAGGAGGCCTTCAAGTCCGTCCCCAACTGTTTGGTGTTTGGTGACCGGAAAATGCCGGTCATAGTGACCGGTAGGAGACCAACTTGCTGGAGGTGTGGAGAGACTGGTCACCTTTCCTCCTCCTGCCCAGGGAAGAAGGCCCCTGGAGTTCCGGTCACAGGCGACCAAAATACCCCCTTGGCCGACAAAGTAAAATCCGCGCCGCCTGTAGTGGGCCTAGCTGCGGGGCGGACCGTTGGGGAAAATCCCTCGGTTGGGTCCAGACCCACATTACCCCCGAAACCGACGCCTGCCACAAGTGTGGTTAAGGAGAAGGATGAGGGGGAATGGCGCCTCGTGGTTAGGGGCAAGGGGAAGACCCAAACAGCGGTTCCTCAGTCCCAACATGACCCCGGGGACATTGTCACCTACAGTCCCATTCCCTCTACCAGCTCTGAGGGCGACGCCTCGGCGTCTTATGCTGAAACAGCAACCGAGAACCAAAAGCTTAACGAGCCCGGCTGGCAGAAGATTTTGGACCTCAAAAAATTGAGAGAAAAATTGGAGGCTAAGCGGGCTAAAAATAAAAAATCGCTGGGGGAACCGGGCCCCCTATCCTCTGCCCCGTCTTCCCCTCCATCAAAGTTCACAAAACCACCTCCGCCTAAATCTCTGACAAACTCTCCTGCAAAATCTCTTCGTTCCTCCAAACCTTCACCCGTAAAAACTCCTTCCGGTTGGACACCCTCTACAACACCGAAAGACACACCTATGCAAACACCCACACAATCTCCTCAAAAAAAAAGAAACCGAAGTCCTGACACACAATCTGCTACTGACAAGAAAAAAAAGAAAATAAAACCACCATATCTCCCGGGGGAAGACGTCTGCCGCGTATCCCGGGAGCAGGCTGATAGGGTCTTCGGGCAGACAAAAAACCCGATGCCCTTGAAGGTTCTCTGGAACTTCCGGCACATCAAGGGTGTAGATGTGGAGGTGCCGGAAAATTTTAAGGCCCGAAATCAGCTAACCGTCGTGAGAACTGGCCCGGGTACGCGGGAGATATGGGGCATGATAGAGGAGGCTAAGGCCTCCTTGAAAGTGGTGCCCCCAGCAGTAGTTCTCCTAGAAGAGAATTTAGATGAAACAAAAAAATGTAAAGGGAGGGTCCCTATTTTCGTTCACCCATCCCTTTATAGAGCTCTTAAATTAACATATCCCGCGGACATCGGTGGCTTGTCTCAGAGTGATATTCTCGATACTGAGATGATGTCAGGTTCGATGGGACAAGCTATCGGTGTCCTCACCCCAGCCATGTTCTATCCTGAAGGACAACCCTAATCGGCTTCACGATGGCTCTCTGGTTAGCCAGTTTAAATGTCCGGGGCCTGAGGTCCGAGTCTCGCAGAGCGAGGCTCACTCGTGACCTTCAGCGCCTCGGGGTGAATGTATGTTGTATACAAGAGACCCGGTTTTCTTCTCATGATCGTGGGGACATACTGTCTAAGGGGTTTGCCCTTTATTCAGCCTGTTTTGATGGTCGTTCGAGGGGTGTCTCTTGGCTAGTGAGCAGGTCTTTGAAGGCTGCTTGTACCCTTGTCTTCGCGGATCCGGCGGGCAGACTTTGCGTGCTGGATGTTACCATAAAGGATAAGGTTCTACGTCTCATTGGGGTTTATGCGCCCAATACCCATTCCGAGCGGCCTGCTTTGTTTCGGCAGATCGCGCCGTTCTTGACGACGTCTCGTCGGGTAGTTTTAGCGGGGGATTGGAATGCCGTCCTTGACCCCGATATAGATCGTATAGGGCAAAAACAAGGTACTAACAACCCGGATGTGAAACCATTTCGGGACTTTATCGATTGGTTTGATCTGGTCGATAGGTTCCGGAATGAACACCCTCGGGAGGTAGCATGGACTTGGACAGCTAGTGGCAACTCGGCTCCTGGGACGCTTGCGAGCTACCTGGACCGAGTCTTAGTTAGGAGAGTCGATGTAGGGCTCTTAGGGTGTCCAAGTTTCCATTACATAGTTTATACAGATCATAGGCTTGTCCGGGTCCGTGTAAACTTAGATAAGCCTAAGGTTAAGTTGGCTGGTTACTGGAAATTGAACTGTTCACTTTTTGGTGATCAGGGTTTCCGGGACCAGCTGTTACTAACCATCCAAAGGGAATTGACGGGAGCGGTTGTGGGAAACGCCTGGTGGGGAAATCTTAAATCTAAAATTCGAACGTTTGCTGCCGATTTTAGTCGTCGACTCAATCTAGATAGATTAGCGGCGCAAACTGCTTTAGAAGATAAAGTCGATCGGGCGGTGAAATCCCGTGTTAGTGGGGACATAGCTTTAGCTAAGGCAGAGTTGTCCTCCTTGCTTATCAAGAAGGATCAAGCTCTGGTAGTTAGGGCTAGGTTAAAAAGAATGTCTTCTGAGGCAACGAATATGGCCGCTGAACTGCGTGCAGAGGAAAATCGAAGCGCGTCTAGGCGACATATTGCATGCGTCACGTTGCCGGATAAGCGGACCGTGACTACAAACGCGGGCATATGTGAGGTGTTTCGGGACTACTTTCAGGATCTTTTCACCAGGGAGCCCGGTCTGAGCTCTGCTCAGTTCGATGCCTATTTAGCTGACTTTCCCTGCCTCTCGGCAGCTGAAGCGGCTAGGTGCGAGGGTCCCATAACAGAGTCGGAGATCTGGGAAGCGCTGAAGCAGGTTGGCCTGGATAAGTCTCCGGGACTAGATGGTCTTCCGTACGAAGTGTACTTGAGGTTGTCGCACGTTTTTGTTCCTTTGCTGCAACTGATTTACAACCACTGGATGAGGCAGGGGTCTTTACCCCAACGCTTCACCAGGGGTGTGATCAAGTTGCTGCGTAAGGACAAGGACGGTGGGGATGGGTTAGGGAACTTTCGCCCTTTAACGATGTTAAATACGGACTTAAAGATTTTGGCGAAGATCTTAGCCAACCGTTTGCAGCTTGTCCTGTCTAGTCTGATTGGCCCTGAACAGACTTGTGCTGTGAAGGGCAGGACTATTCAGGATAACCTTCATATGGTACGCTTGATCTTAGAACAAGTCGACAGTGAAGCCGCGCTGATCAATTTAGATCAGTCCAAGGCCTTCGATAGGGTTGACCATCGATTTTTGGAGGCTGTCCTTTCGGCGGCCGGTTTCAGAGCCGACTTTCGCTCCTGGATCCGACTTTTGTATGCGACCCCCGGTGCGCTGGTGGAAGTGAATGGGGTAAGATCGAAGCCTTTCGTATTGTCTCGCTCCATTCGTCAAGGTTGTCCGCTCTCGCCTCTGCTGTACGTTCTTGCGTTGGAACCTTTCCTTCGCAAGTTAAAGGCGAATCCGGTCCTGCGCGGAATTTCCCTGCCTGGGGCTTCCACTTCAGCCAGGTATTCTGCCTATGCTGACGACGTTTCGGTTCTTGTGTCGAGCAGAGCCGAGATTGACGTCGTCAGCAAAGAGATCAGTGGGTATGAGATGGTGACAGGGGCCAAGATCAACCGCGATAAGTCTGTGGGCTTGCGGTTGGGTGCGTGGAAGGGAGTTTCTCTTCCCGGACCTTTCCTCTGGACGGATGGGCCGATCAAGATACTCGGCGTCTGGTTCGGTCCTGATCTCCAGTTGGAAATGAATTGGTCGGAGGTGCAAGGGAAGGCTGAGATCGCGGGTAAACTGTGGTCTCGGAGGAGACTTTCCCTGAAGGGAAGGGCGGAGGTATGTGTTTCACACATATATCCGATCCTCCTTTACCGACTGTCTGTGCTTCCACTCCCGTATGCCAGGCTAATGTCATTAGTCCGGACCTTGTTCTCTTTCTTGTGGAGAGACAAGGCCCCTATGGTGTGTCGCGAGATCTGTTGCCTTCATCCCTCTGAGGGCGGTCTGGGTATGCCTAGCATTGAGATTCGTCAATATATGCTTCGCATTACCTTTCTAGACCGAATGTGTCGCGGATTGGATGAGGTGGGCACCTTTTGGAAAGAAGATGTTCGAAAACATTTCCCATCCCTGAGAAGTGTGCACTCGTGCGAGGAGGAGGCCGGCCGTACACCTCGTGCCGAGTGCTCCTTCTACCGCGAATGTCGTAGTGCTTTGAAGCTCCTCTTACGGACGACGGATGGCCTCTCCGACGCCCAGGCGTTGTCTCGTAAGGCATTGTATCAGTTGTTAGTTAGGGGGTCCGTTCAAGATGGTCTGATCGACGAGCTCGGTCTTACGAAGCAGGAGGCTCGCTCGATATGGCCTTGGGCGCCTGGGTTGAAATGTCTCAATAATGATGAGGCATCACTCACCTGGCTGATGATTCGTGGGGCCCTCTGGGTCGGCAAGAGACTTTGTTCAGCTGGTTTGGAGAAATATCCAAACTGTCGTCGCTGTACTGGCGAAGTCGAGACCATTGGTCACGCCTTTTTTCAGTGCAGGACGGTAGTGCCGTTGTGCAAGTTTGTTGAAGGCCTCATGGTTCGCATGCTGCAGGGAAAGTTCTTTGTCCTGGAAGCCAGTTCTGTTTGTAGCAATGTGGTGCCGCAATTGACGAAGGCTGAACACTGTGTTCTGTTGCTTACTAGGGATTATGAGAGTCGTGATTTGGACGACGCGTCAGAAGGGATTCCATGAGGGCGAGAAGTTCACCTCTTCCCAACTGATCTTGTTCTTTAAGCATCAGCTTAAAGTCAAGATTAGGACGGAAAGGCGGCGGCTCCCTTCATCGGAATTCGGCAAAAGGTGGGTGAATCTTGCGCGAATGTGTAGAGTGAAAGGGGCTGACCTAGAGTGGCATTTGGATGTCGGTTAGGTACAGAATTTTGTCCTAACAGGGTTGAACATAGGCAACCCACCCAGATTTTAGGTTAGATTAGGTTTTGTATTTTGAACTTTTAGTTTTTTTTTCCCTTTTTTCTAGTAAACTTAGCTAGGGTATGCATGCGCATTGGTCCCTTTTTATTTCTGTCCCTATTTTTTTTTTCTTTTGTTTAATTCCCCATCCCCTCCCTCGTTAGGTGGTCAGTGATGTCAGTTCTCTGGTGGATGCGGGACGACTTTCGTTTCGTGTGTGTGATTTTTCGTATTTGTTGTTGTGTATGAATGTGTGTGTGCCTGCGTGAATGCTTGGTGGTATCAATGCTTTTTTTTTTTCATTTCTTCATAGTCCCGCATTGATTTCGTCCGGTGAACTGATGTTTTCTGCCGCATTCATGGTTTGTGGGGGGTTTTATTACTAACATAGTTTTGTTTAGTTTAGTGTAAATATTTAAAGCACATTGTACATATTCATTTGGGGATCATTTTTTAAAAGTTGTTAATTTTGACCCTCTCCCCCACGAACAATAATTGTATATAAGGGGACTAGTTAGGACATCATCGAGAATTTGAGGTATTATGGTGGACGTAGTAAGAAAGGTAGGAGTGAATGTGTTGTTTTGGTGATAGGAATATTGTTGGCGTGTTTGGGTCAGTGTCTGCGACTAGCTAAGTTTAGAATTAAGACAGATGAAGACCGTCCTTCCCCATCCCCCTTTTAGGCCTTGTGCCACATTTTGTATTTTATACAAATAAATATTGAACGCTTACTTAGCGGCCCGGTCGCTAGGATCAATGTGTAGTACGCTACCTTTGTGAGCTTCCGAAGCGGCGTTCTGTCGAACTCTCTGCTAATGCAGAGAGGAACTCGGACGAAGCTTTGCCGAAGGGCAATGTTTCGTTCGGGGAGGTAGACAGGGCCTGAACCCGTCTAGGCGGGTTCAAAAGCTATATTTTTGGCCGAGCCTACGGGCTCGGAGAGACCCACATTAAACCGGCCTTGTGCCACATTCGGTCCTCGTGGGTGGATTGATAAATACCGAACGCTTAATTAGCAAGATACACGACACAACAATGGCGTTGCCGATAGGATACTCTCTGGTCCTTGAAGACCCAGAATACGTAGATACGCGGATTCATTTCTTTGCTGCTAATGCAAGATGTAAAAAGTTGAAAGACAACAAAAACAGAGGGGAAAATGAAATCACCGACTTGTTCATGGCTACCGCTGGTTGTGAAGCAATTATGAAGGTTGCTACAATGGTTTACCCTCGAGAACTAGAAGAAATGACTTTCGAAGAAATAAGTCAGGTTATTAAGGGAAACATGAGGTCAAAGAAAAGACTGGTGATTGCAGAAAGGACCAAGTTTATGGCAATGAAGCAGGAAGTGGATGAACCGATAGTAAAATATTTACACCGGTTAAGAAGTGCGAGTAAATACTGTGAATTGGAAAAACTAGGAACAGGAGAGCAGACAACGGAAGAAGAATTAATCCAACTAAGATTAATTGAAGGTATGCATAATTCAGCACATAGATATAAGTTAATGGAACAGTTACAACTTACAAACATGCCTTTGAATGTGTGTATAGAATTTATACAACAGCAGGAATTAATACATACCTACAACCAAAATAAAAATAAATCCTACGAAGAAATAATGGCTGAAACATATTCGGTACAAACAAAAAGAAAAAATTGTGCGTACTGTGGAAAAATTCATGAAATGAAAAAAGAAAAATGTCCAGCCTTTGGAAAAACATGTTCAAAGTGTTTAAAAAAAAATCACTTCAAAGAAGTATGTAAAACGAAAAATGTGGAAAGAGTAGAGGATGAAAATAGACAGATTTTTAATGTAAAAAAGGATAATATACAAAATACTGGATCTAAGAACGGAGATACAAAAATAAAAGTGAAAATCAACGACTGTATTGTCGAAATGCAAATCGATACAGGTAGTGAGGTCACGATAGTACCCAGAAATTTGTGGGAAAAAAATGGGAAAACCGTTTTAAAAAAAAAACAACGTACAATTACGTCAGTTTGATGGCTCGATTATAGCAATTATGGGTTACTTTGAAGGTTCAATAGAACTAAAAGAAAAATATGAAATAGTACCCATTATAGTTACAAATTGCCGAAAAACGCATGGACTACTGGGGAATGACGTGTTAAAAATAAATTCAACGAAGTTGATTAATGAGATAGAAATGGAAAAAACAGGAAAATTAAAAAATTATGAAGCTAGCCTGAAATTAAAAGAAAATGTTTCTCCCTCCTACTACGAAGCGAGAAAAATACCAGTGCATTTATTACCGTTGGTAATAGCTAAATTGCGAAAGCTAATAAAGGAAGACTTATTAGAACCTGCCCCTCCAGGAGGAAGTAAATGGGCATGTGGTATTGAAAAAAAAAGATGGTGACTTGAGAATTTGTGGAGATTATAAAATAGGGGTGAACCATAAAGTTTGTGCTGACTCGTACCCTATTCCGAATGTGGAAGTAGCTTTACATAAACTTGCTGGAATGAAAGTATTTTCGAAGATAGACCTAAAATCAGCTTACCACCAAATACCGATAAATTAAAATTTTAAAGAAGTGACGACCATAAACACACCTATAGGCCTGTTAAGATGGAAAAGAATGCGGTATGGCATAAAAACGGCAAGTGCAATTTTTCAAAAAGCTATTGAAAAAGTAATAGGAAATGTTGAAAATACCATCTGTTATCAAGACGATATATGTGTTGGAGATTTAAATGAAGATGATTTAAAGAAAAAAACTGAAAATATACTGAACCGGCTAAGAGACGCTGGTATGACAATAAATACAAAAAAGTGTGTAACCAACAGTAATGAAATATCATTTTTGGGTTACTCAATATCAAAGGAAGGGATCTCTCCAGATAAAGTACTAATAGAGAAAATTCTAAAAGTTGCTACACCGAAAAATAAAAAAAGAGTTGGAGTCCTTCGTAGGTTTGGTAAATTTTTATAGAAAATATGTACCAAAATATAATGAGTTGACAAAAACATTTGCTAAGTTAAGAAAAAAAAATGTGGAATTCATTTGGTTAGAACACCAACAGAAAGTTTTTGAAAACTTAAAACAGATTCTGGCAAAAAAGCCAATATTACAAATTTTTGACCCTAAGAAGGACATAACTCTAACTACTGACGCTAGTGAGCAGTCCATATCTGGTATTTTGTCACAAGATGGGCATCCCATAATGTACTTATCGAGGAGATTAACAACGACTGAACATAATTATTCGAATATAGAAAGGGAGGCACTAGCCATCGTGTGGACAACGGATAGAGCAAGACAGTTCTTGATGGGAAAAAAATTCTTGTTGAAAAGTGATCACAGACCACTGGAATTTATTTTCAACCCAAGAAAAGAGCTACCGAAAGTTACAACGTCCAGAATATTACGTTGGGCGATTAGACTGGTATTTATTCGTACAAAATGTACAAATTGTGGCACGAGGCCAATAAAGGGGAGGGGTAGAGGCTGGTCAACACTAACTATCTTATACCTAGCTAATCAGATTCGCGACCCATTCGTACATTACATTTTACCCATTCACCAAAAGAAGCCGTCCATCACCAAACAATCCTTCAACCACCATAATACCACGTGCTCTCAAGGGAGATTACCAAAATCGCGCCCCATACCATAAAAATTCTAATGATGATATATATATACAATTCTAATAATGATAAAATGAGAGGGGAGGGAAATGAACCCAATAATAAACTTAAAATAAACACAAATACGAACTAAACATAATTGATGTTAGTAGGGACCGTCCAACCCATAAAACAGAGAGGCCGCTGTATTCTGCCCAGGGGACAAAATCAAGAGACGCTCTCGCTAAGGGAGTGGGAAAAAGTATAAAATATTAGGCTGGAATGGGAAAATATAAAACTGACCCAGTCGAGATGAAAAGGGGGGCGTCAAAACAAACTGGGGAGGATGGGAATCTCGACTCGGATCATAACCAAAGAACGGCCGGGATGCAGGCCGGGAACAACACTTACTCACATTAACTAGGTACATTGAAGCTTGTCTAACCTAACCAAGGGGAGGGTTCCACAGGAAGCCACCCCGATGTGCAAAAGGTTGACCTAGATGAGAAAATCAAGGCTAGCCCCGTTCACACGAAGCAAGCTCGCTTCTTTTACCCACCTTTCGCTAAAGACTGTCGAATGCAATCGTTTTCTATCCGATCTAATCTTCATCTTGAGCTGATGCGCAAAGAATCGAATTAGATCCGAATAAGAAAGACGATTGCCTCGCAAGACTTCCTCCTTTCGCGTTGTCCAGATCACCATTCGAGCCGTGGCCATCAGCGTCAGAAACACCATCCGTTTCATCCCGGAATACGGGGGCGACACATTGTCACACGCGTATGCGCGATCAATGGACACAAGCTGTTCGGGAGCGAGACGAGCCGTCAGCTCGCCGACATGGTCCCATAAGGGGCGGACCTAGGGGCAATGGTAGAAGGCGTGCACAGCCGTTTCTTCTAAGCCAAGGCCACACCGTTCACAGTCTGGCAAATCCGCCAAGCCCCATATGAAAGCCTTGTCGTTGAGAGGCAGCCGATTCCGAGCCAATCGCCAGCTAAGCGAAAACTCAGGGTTACTGAGGTAATCCGCCGCTGGCGCCCAAGACCAGTAGGAGCGATACTCCTCCTCCGACAAGCCGAGCGTATCTCGTAGGGGATCCTTCGCGGGCCTCTCCACTAATTCACGATAGAAGACCTTCCTAGGCCGAGAAAGGTCACTGGAAGCTCCGCACATGTCGTCAGTGGCCCGAAAAGTACGCCCCTCCGGGGATTTGACTTCACGAATGTAACGATCGCCACCTCCACGGACCTCTTCCCTGCGCAGATCTGCGCCCAAGTTCACGGCTTCGGAAGACATCTTGCTTAACTTATGTCTAATTACCTGACCCATGTACCGCTCGCTATTCGATCGATCCAGGGCGATTAGACTGATGGCGTTCGACTTTGACATTGAATATGTTAAAGGGAATACGATACCGCACGTTGATGCCTTATCTAGATTGAGGTTTTATAGAGAGGAGAAGGACAAAAACGACGAGGAATTTGAAGACACATTCTTGCACCTTGTAGAAACCGATGTAATATCTGTAGATAAAATGGCTACTGAAACTACAAATGATCCAGTGTTAAATAGAATAATGTCGAGGATAAAACAGAATCGCTGGGGAAATTGTTCAATGGCTGAAAGACCATTCAAAGAAATCGGACATAAAATGACTATAGAAAACGGGATAATATGTAATGGAGACTTGGTAGTTCCCCCAGAAACACAGCGGAGACAGGTTATAAAAAGTGTTCACGATGACGTACATTGTGGAGCGGCAGCTACGCAAAGAAGATTAAAATTGGAAGCGTGGTGGCCGGGGTACTCAAGAGACGTAGAAGACTACGTAAAAAGATGCAAAAAATGCATAGAACTCAGGAATTTTAAGCAAAAGAAAATACATGTATGGCCCCGAGAAGTAGAACCATGGAGCAGAGTACACATGGACCATGTCTATGTCAATGGGATAGGACTATTATTAATATTAGTAGACGCATATTCAGGTTGGCCTGAAGTGGTGAGAGTACCTGATAAAAAAAGTACCACCGTAAAACAAATATTAAGAGTAATATTTTCGAGGAATGGGACACCGAGAACATTGGTGACTGATAACGCACGAGAATTTGTGGATGCTGATTTGCATGAATGGCTAAGAAAAATGCAACTCGTCAGACGAATTTATTATGCAGAAAGGACATAATACTGCACTATTAAATAAAGAAAATGGGAACAGTGTTCTAGCTCATGCTGACCAAATAAGATCCCAAGGAGAAGAATCGGATGAGGAAATGCCTTCAGAGATGCCCATTATTGACGTAACAGAAGAGTTAATGCAGAATGAAACTGCGGAGGAAGAAGTAGAGAGGGATGAGTTAGAAGAGGAAGAAGTAGAATGGGACAAGTTAGGAGAGAAAGATCAGAGTATGCAAGAGGAACAGTTCGATTATAGGGAAAGACGTGATAGATCTAGATCTCCAAGGGAAAGGAAAGAGATAAAGGAATATGTTCAGGAGGGCACAAGAAGAAGTACAAGAAGTACTCGCGGCATAAGGCCCCTCCGTTATAGGGAGATGTAGTGATATGCAAATTAGTATAATTTGCATATGAGCAGGTAGCTCATATGGTAAACGGACACTAACTAGAACAGAGGTCGAACGCTTAGCAAGATACACGACACAACAGTTTAGGTTGGGTTTCAACTGTTTGATGTATTCAGGGATTTTTAGTTTTTTTTTCACAATTATACTTCGACATGAAAACAATACACAAGTTTTAATAATCCTTGAAGCATTATTAAAACAGAAACCCAACCTAAAACAAAATCAATTATGGCATCTCTACAAATATTATTAAATGTCTATAATTGGTAACAGAAGCCATTACGGCTTTCGATTCATACTTCCACAATTCACTCTCGTGTGGTCATGTGTGACGTCATGAGATGCGGTGCGATTTTCGCTTCTAGCGTCTTTTATATGCGCGTGTTTATCGTTGCTTAGAAATCTTCTATGTAAACATTGACAGACTATCATCACTGTCGTGTCTGTATATTGTTTAATATGTTGTAATTGACATCTTTGATAATGGCTTAAGTAAGCCGAAAGCTTAGAGATTGTATTAAAAAAATATGGATCACTACTGTGAATTTCTTTCTTCTTTCAACGATATTAAACTTATCAGAAGTTACGAAAAAAATTTACATAAAATAAATAGACAACACTTGTCTATATTATTTAATGAAACGTGTATGAATATATGTTTTATATATATTATATATGTATATTATGTATAACATACGTGTTATAATATATATTATATATGTATTTAAATATAAATATATATTTATATATATTATATATTTATATATATTATATATTATGCATATATTATATATATAATTGCATATTATATATGTTATATATATTATATACAGTGTAACCCGGATATAAGAGATGTGTCGGGACCGGAGAAGAAGTCTCTTATATCCAGGTTTGGTCTATTTTGTTTAGGTAAGTATGGCTCTAATTTGGGACCAGAGAAAATCTCTCTTATATCCGGGTTTCACTGCATATGTTTTTTATATATTATATATATGTCATATATATTATATGTTATTGTTATGGTCCAAGTTCCTTGTACCACGGTGATGGTCCAAGGTTAGAACCAATGAAAGAATAACACGAACACAGGAATGAAATACAAAGATATATAATGCAAAGAAGTAGAAGTATTAGTAATGACTATCAGATTTGGTTAGAGTGAACTATGTTGTCTCGACAAGTATTACTATTCCAATGTCCTTACAATATGCTCTCAATTATCTCTCTTCGCCTTACAATCTCCTCATATCTCTTGAGAGGCGCAGTATTTCTAATGTCAGGAATAGTCCATTATTATTGTCGGTAAGTTACCATAACACCCCTTTCGGAAGCTTTTGCGTAGCAGGGGTTTTTAATATTTTTTTTCTCTTTGGATCTATTACCAAAAGTTCTGTGAACTTCCTTTTTCTGGACGATTTTCGTGGTTCTGACATTGTTTGTGGCCTTTGTATATCAAATGTATCGAAAATCTTATCCTCACTTCTTCCCTAGGTGGACCATTAGAGTCCTCTAACAGTCTCTTTCTTATTTGGTTTACGTGTCTTTTATGTGAGAATTTGGGTCCCTGTACTATGTAAACCATATTCCCGATTCTTTTTTCCATTGTACCTTGTTCCCAGTAAGATGTATTGTTTTTATATGCTTTAAAAAAAACTTTTTCTCCTGGGTGGAATTTCCTTTTTAGTACGCACGACTGTGTTATTTGCTTCGTTTTTTTTGTTATGTTGTGTATATACACACATTCATTATATATATGCACAATATATATACACACATTATATATATACTATTTATATATATATATACACGCACACTTATTCTATATATGTACATACACACATCATATATAGACTTTATACATACACATTATATACATATGCATTTATAAACTATGTATATATACACATACAATATATATATATATATATGTGTGTGTGTGTGTGTGTGTGTGTGTGTGTGCGTGTACATTATATATATATACACACATATATATATATACAAAATATATATATACACTATATATATATATATACATATATACACTATATATACACACATGTATACAGCATATATACACTCACCTATATACACTATATATATACACACATATATGCTCTATATATACACACGAATTATATATATATATATTTATACACTATATATGTATAAGTACACATTATATATACACAATTACATTCTATATATATGCATATATACACTACGTATAGACACACATTCTGTATGTATATACATATATACCCTATATATACGCAAACATTCTGGATATACATCTATGCACTATATATGCACACATTCTCTCTCTATATATATATATGCAATATATATATACACATATTCTATATGTATGTATACACTATATATATACACAAATTCTCTCTCTCTCTCTCTCTCTCTATATATATATATGCACTATTTATACACACTCTTTATATCTATGAATATACATATACACACATTCTAAATATATATACATATATACACTATATATATGCATAATTTCTCTATATATTCTATACACACACAAACATTATATATATATATATATATATATATATATATATACCAAATATATATACACATATTCTGTATATATATTAGGTTGGTGCAAAAATAATGACGTAATAATATCGTTTTTTGACGATAAAAATACGTCAAAAACGACATTATTACGTCATTATTTTTGCACCAACCTAATACATACATACACTATATATATACTCATATTCTGTGTATATATATATATACACTATATGTATATACTCATATTCTGTATATATACATATATACACTAGATATGTACATTCTCTATATATATACACATTATATATACATTTATACACATATATATACACATATAAATATGCACATATAGATGAACATTATTATAAACATATATATATACGCACATATAGATAAACATATATAGATATATATACCCATATATAGATACATAGATATATATATACACACAAATATACATATACACCTATATACGCTCATATATATACATATAATATATACATATATACATACATGTATACAGTATATATATATATTCGCTATATATATATGTATACATTCTATATACATGTATACAGTATATATATACACTATATATATATGCATACATTCTATATATATACTATACACATATTCACTATATATACACTATATATATATACACACGTTTTGTATATGTACATATATACACTATATATACATATATACATACATATATGCAACTTATTTATATACACACATTATATATATACACATATATAGTTAGCACTTAACCAAGAGGCATTGTGGCCGAGTGCTTGGGAAAGCTGGCCTTTGATCACACTAGATAAAACGCTGAACTTTGATTAAATCTGCTCAGTAGAGTTGCAGCATAAGCTACAAGTGGCTTCTGTGCGTGATGATTAAACACATATGCGTCTGCAATAGGGATTGGCTAGCAGCTCTAGTCGACGGGCATCATCGTATACGAGGTGCCAGCTATACTATATATATATATATATATATATATATATATAAATATGTGTGTGTATATAGACACATATTATATATATGTACATATATACACTAATTGTATGCATCAATACACTACATATATACATATATACACACATTATATATTTGTATACACATTATATATATACATATATACACTATATATACACACAATATATATATATATATATATATATATATGTATACAGATTATATATATACATATTTACACTATATATACACACAGACATTATGTATACATATGTGCACTACATTTATATACACACACTATATATACATATATAGACTATATATATACACACACACTATACATATATAGACTATATATATATATACATATATAAACTATATATATACACACTATAAATATATATACATATATAAACTATATATACACACATTATATGTACATATATACACTCTATATGCACATTATATATATACATGTATACACTATATATTTAAACAGCCATTATATATATGCATATATACACTATATATATTCACACATTACATATATATACACATATATATTATATATATACTGACACACATTATATATACACTATATATACGCACATTATATATACATATATAAAATATATATATATATACACATATATAAACATATATATACTACATGCATGCACACATTATATACACACATTATATATACTATATATATACACACATTATATATATACCATATATACACACATTATATATATACCGTATATACACACATTATATATATACTGTATATACACACATTATATATATAAATATATATATTATATATATACAAACATGGGTAGTAATCCAAGATATCGAACTGTATTAGGGTGCAGTTCGATATCGTGGATTACTACCCATCAATTTCGAAGGATCTATTTACGACTGCCTTGGACTTTGCTGCTGTCTATTCTAACCTGACAAAGGAAGAAACAGATATAATCCTCATCGCAAAAAAATCTGTCCTCGTTCATAACGGGGACCAATGGATAAAAAAACATTAACGACCTATATGACATCACTATGGGATCATTAGACTCTGCAGAGTCTTCTGACCTTGTTGGTCTTTTATTGCTGTACAACTTAACCGCGCACCGCGAAATTGATATTAAGGACATCGGGCTGTATAGAGATGACGGGCTCATGGTGGTGAGGAATTCCACTAGTTTTAAAATAGAGAAAATCAGAAAAATTATACTTAGTGAATTTAAAAATCTAAACTTAAATATAACAGTCTCTTCTAAAATGAAAAGGGTAAACTTCCTCGACGTAACTCTAGATTTAGCAAGCAACACATACCAACCTTATAGAAAACCAAATACTAACCCCTTATACATACACCCGAAGTCAAACCACCCTCCATCCATAATTAAACATATACCCTGATCAATAGAAAATAGAATTAGCATTAACTCCGCTAACAAAGAAATATTCCAACAACACGATAGCTTCTATAACGCTGCCCTAAAAAATAGTGGTTACAAAAATGCAAACATTAACTATAGAAACAATTGCACTAGCCAGAGGAAAAAAAAAACAGGAAAAGAAAAATCATTTGGTATACCCCTCCGTTCAACCAAATGGTTAGTATTAAACTAGGACATACATTCTTAGCCCTAATCGATAAACACTTCCCCACCAATAGTAGGTTTAGTAATATATTTAATAATAACACCCTAAAATTGAGTTACAGCTGCACTGAAAACCTAGAAAGTATAATAAAAAAACACAATAATAAAATCCTGAACAAACCCCCATGCCTGAATAGTATTAATAAAAACCCTACACTTAAATCTGACAATAACAGTGAAAAATTGTGTGATTGTAGAAACCCAGAAGACTGCCCATTAGAAAAGAAATGCTGTATCAAATCTGTGGTATACCAATGTACTATCTCATCCACTGAGAGTCCTAATACTAATATGATATACATTGGGTCCACGAAGAATGATTTTAAAGCTAGATGGAGGCAGCATAAGTGCACTTTCAACAATATAAATAAAAGAAATCAGTCTTCTCTATCTAAATAATTTGGCATCTGAAGGAAATAAATAGGACACCTAAAGTAAAATGGAAAATTATAAACAGGACTAGAACTTGTAAAACTTGGGATGACCCATGCCCTTTGTGCCTCCATGAGAAACTGCACATTATTAAGTTTCTAAATAATAAAAATCTATTAAACAATAGACATGAGTTAACGGTTTTTTGCCGACATCATCAAATTCACGCATTGAATAATTTAGCTTAAAAACAAACATACAATAAATTAACTTTTATAATCCATAGCCCCAATAAAAAGTTTAAACACCCTACAAAAAAAGATAGCCCTTTATGAAGTCGTCAAAAAACAAATGTTACGACAGTTTTTATATACACAAAACCCTTTCATAAAGAAACAAAATAAAAAAATAAATAAATCTCCATAGACACGTAAACCAGACTGGTTGAGAACATCTTCCGTTTTAAATTCAGACACCCCCACCTTACCCTGACTTGACATCTATGAAAGTAACTCTATGCTGATACAAATTATTAGCACATAGCACCCTTACCTATTTTAAAAATTCGCCATGGCTGTTACCATAGAAATTTTGATTTCAATTGTGAATACACTATTAAAACACGTAAATTTCAGAAATAAGTTATTCCAAAAAAAATTTCGCTTGAAGATGAAACAGAGCTTACTTTAATTCAATTTAATTCTAATAATTATATTGAAGTTTTCGGCTCTTGTTTTTGAAACATGAGACCTCTTATGTAGCGTGTTGGAATCATATTTTTAAATAAATAATTATATATATATATATATATTGATGTCTACGCACACTCGTTGCCATTTTTGTAATGCTTGTTGTAGTAGAGACCTTGTAATCGCAGATACAACTATAGTAACGCCGTTGAACAATACTAGTGTCAGACGCCTTCGAATAACACGCACACTTGGTCGATAATACTCGCTCGAATAGTAACCACCGAATAGTAATCCGAATAGTGATCAGTATAGAGAAATAGTATAGTGAATAGTATGAGATAATAGACTTCTGTATAGTAATAGAGGATAGAATAGAAATGGTGATAATATTCATTGTACAATATGTACAAATGTGGCACAAGGCCAAAAAGGGGGAAGGGGGAAAATTGTCATCTTCTGTCTTAACATTAAACTTAGCTAGCCGCAAGCACTGACCCAACCATACAAACAATATTCCTTTCACCAAAACAACTCATTCTTACTTACCATTCTTACCTCATACACCATAATACCTCAGAAACTAGTCCCCATGTATACAATTCATTGTCTGTGGGCGGAGGGGAATAAAATAACAATTAAAAATCTAAAAACCCCAATGAGGATTTACAAATGTGTACAAAATATATACAAGAAACTAAATAAAATTTTGTTAATAATACCCCCCCCCACACACACAAGCCCTGACTGTGACAGTAACATCAGTTAATTGGAGGAAATAAATGCGGGACTTTGAAAAAATATGAAACATCCATACATCCCAAGCACTCAAACACACACTCATACAAACACAAAAACAGTTACGAAAATCACACCCGAAAAGAAAGACGCCCCGCACCCACCAGAGAACTGACATCCCTATCCACCTAAAGATGGAAGGGATGGGGATATTAAACCAAAAATAAAAAATAGGGACAAAAATAAAAGGGACCAATGAGCATATCCTAGCTAAGTTAACTAAAGAGAAGCAACTAAAACAAAAAACGACCTACACTAAACTATTAAGGGGACGATTGCTAATGTTCAACCCAGCAAACGCAATATCCTCCTAACCGTCATCAAAGTTCCACTCTAAGTCAACACTTTTCACTCGGCAGAGACGCACAAGACTCATTACCTATCGCCAAATTCCAATGGATGGAGTCGTTTCCTTTCCGTCCTAATCTTGACTTTAAGCTGATGCTTAAAGAACAGGATCAGTTGGGAAGAGGTAAACTTCCTTGTGTCACGACTCCCATAACCCCCAGTAAGCAAAGGAACACATAGTGCTCGCCATAGTCAACGGCGGTACTATATTGCTACAGACGGAACTGGCCTCGAGGACAAAGAACTTTACGCGCAACATGAGAACCATGATGCCTTCAACAAACTCGCACAACGACACTACAATGAAAAAAAGGTGTGACCTAGGGTCTCCAACTCCTCACTGCAGCGAACGGAGTTTGGTGACTTTGCCAAACCCACCGAACGAAGTCTTTTGGCGATCCAGAGGGGCCTTCGAATCAACAGCCAGGCCTCAGTGTTAGTGAGACAATCGGAGCGTCCAAGGCCATATGCAGCGAGCCTCCCGCTTCGTCAGACCGAACTCTTCTATCAAAGCATCCTGGACGTTCCCCCTAACTAATATCTGATATAATACTTTACTGGACAGCGGCTGGACGTCGGAGAGGCCATCCTTCGCCCGTAAGACATGCTTGAGGGCAAACCTACATTCGCGATAGAAGGAGCCCTCGCCTCGAGGTGAACGGCCGGTCTCTTCCTCGCACGAGCGCACACTTCTTAAGGATGGAAAGTTTCTACGAGCGTCTTCCTTCCAGAATTCGCCGTTCTCCTCCAATTGCATATACATCCTGTCTAGACAAGTAATGCGAAGCATAAGTCAACGAATCTCAATGCAAGTCACCCCTAGACCGCCATCAGAAGGATAGAGGTAACAGTTCTCGCGACTAATTATGGCGGCCTCGCCTCCCCACAAGAAGGAGGACAAGAGCCTTACAAATACCAATAAAGTGTCAGATGGGAGTGGAAGCACGGAGAGTCAGTAAAGTAGAATCGGGTAGATGTGCGAGGCACATACTTCCGCCCTCCCCTTTGAGGAAAGAGTCCTCCAGGAACACAGACGAACTTCGACCTAGGCCTTCTCTCGTAACTCCGACCAATTCATTTCCAACAAGAGTTCGGGAACCAGATGCCGAGTATCTTGACCGGCCCGTTTGTTCAGAAAAAAGATCCGGGAAGAGAAACTCCCTTCCACGAACCCAACCGCAAGCCAACAGACTTATCGCGAGGTGGTAGCACCAGGTAAGGAAATTCCGCAAAGGACCGGATTTGTCTTCAACTTATGCAGGAAAGGTTCCAACGCAAGAACGTACAGCAATGGAGACAGCGGACTACCTTGACGAATGAAGCGAGACAAAATGAAAGATTTCGATCTTACCCCATTCACTTCTACCAGAGCACCGGTGGACGCATACAACAGTCGGATCCAAGTGCGAAAGTCCGGCCCGAAACTGGCGGCCGAAAGTACAGCCTCCAGAAATCGATGGTCAACCAAACTAATGGTCTAAACTGATCAGCGCGACATCACTGTCGAATTGCTCGATGATCAAGCGTGCCAAATGAAGGCTGTCCTGAATAGTTCTGCCCTTCATAGCACAAGTCTGCTCGGGACAAATCAGACTAGAGAGGACAGCCCGCAAACGGCCAGCTAACACATTGGCTAACATCGACAAAGGCCGATAATTATGTACCCCATCCCCACCATCTTTGCTCTTGCGAAACAACTTCATCACAACCCTCGTGAAAATTTGAGGTACAGACCCCGGCTTCATCCAGTTGTTGAAAATTAGTGCCAGCAAGGGGACAAAGACTTGGGTCAAGGAGATAGGTCCAGATTTTTTCAAAGGAAGGATCATAATTTAGTCGTTGTTACTACAGTTTATCTGCATAGCAGGTCGGGGAGTTGCTCTTTGAACTGGGGGCGTCATTGGGACGAGGATCCGCTGCCTGGAGCTTCCCTCTAGCCTTACGAACAACCTGCTATTCCCCTTCCTTCGCCGCAACCTCACTAGCGGCACACAAAAGTGGGGGGCGAGAGACGGACCCAAACGGGGGTTTTACCACACCTGGCTGCTGGCATGCCCATTACAGGCGAGACAGAAACAACAAACTCTACCAGAGGGGAATTTGGGTCGGCGGGGCCAGAACTCCAGAGTCCTTCTTCTCTGGGCAGGAAGAAGAGAAGTGACCAGTTTCTCAACACTTCCAGCAAGTTGGTTTTCTGCCTGTAATTATTATATGATAAGCATTTTCTGGCCCTCTACATCCAGGCAGTTGAAGATGGAGACGAAGGCCTTGCGAACAACCATTATCTCAAAGCTCCATCAAGCGGTCAGATCATCGGAGGAAGCACTAAGTATCTGTCCGAATTGGCACAGATAAGCGGCCAAGAGTTCCCCGACAATCTGAGGAGGGACATCATATACTGTCACTTGGTCATACGCCTGCCTTGATACTCGATTCTCAGAATCAGATCTTTAGTGATGAGGTCTCGAGTGCTGATTGCTTCGCAGTCGGCAGGCGTGGGCAACAGCATGTCCCACATGAAAAAGCCTTTTCCTTTGCTCACTATCTGCGGTTTAACCCCCATAGACGTCAACGATTTTATTACGGTGTCTTTCGTGGAGCGACAAATTTTGCGCGAACGCTTGTCGACCACAAAGACTGACACACTTCGTTTTTCAACCTTCTGCAGTTCCTCGGGATTTGACAAGAGCCCATCTTTGGTAACAAGATGAGCGTAACTCTTGCATTTCTCCAGGAACTCCGTTATGTTGATCTTACATTTTGGAGGGGGACGTCCAGCAAGAGGGCTTCTCCCCGACTGCTGAGCTGTTATCTTTGTTGTTGTCAATAATGGTGAAGAATATGGTTTCCGCCGCCATATTCTCCACCATCTTTTCTTCAGTGCTTGTACTTTGGCCTTTTTCGGCTACCATAATTTCTTCTAAATTTTGTCCATTATCGGCCACCATATTTAAATCTTGGCTATTTCCGGTTACCGTATTTTCCATGGACTCAGTATCATTTTTGTTGGATTGCTTATCATGGCGGATCATTTTACTTTTTCTTGTCTCAAATAAGTTTTTTCGAACCGTCTTTTTTGTACCCATTTAGTATAAAGGGAAGTGGAGGGGCGTTTTGGAAAGAAAAATTAAACAATAGAAAATTAAGCTTTAAAAAATAGAAAAGACAAAATAGACAGCCTTAAACAATAAGCTTAAATATAAAACGAGATAACAAAATTAACCAGACAAAAAGAATACACAAAACAATAGGACGTGTAAAAGATAAACGAGAAAAAATGAAAAATGAAAATTAAACGATAAAGGCAAACATAAAACAAATAACAATCTCAAAATAACTTTTAAATCGGAAAAAGAAAGGTAACATGTGAAAAAATACATAAATACAGTAATACAAGTAAAAAAAGAACGTTCAACAACAATAAAAACGATAAGCTACAAAAAATACGAAACAATGAATACGTAAAAAATTAGGAAATTTTTCAATATGGCCGCTGTTAAAATAAAGTTCGGCAAAAAACGAACGAAACACAAACAATAACAAAGACAGATTAAAGAAAATAAATGTGAAAAGTTAATACAGAAAGATTAACGAGAAAACACGGACTTAAAAGATATTTAAAAAGAAAAACAAGAAACAAATTAACACGTAATAAATAAAAAAAGAACGTAAAAAAAAATAAACACGTAGAAACAAAGAAAAACTAAGATTTTATGGGAGCGGGTTACAGAAAAGTAAAAAGGAATATAAATCAAAAATATTAATAAAAGAAAAGAAACAAAAAAGCAAACTTTCTGCAAAAAAACAGTAGAAAACGTAAAAAAATCAAAAACAACTTATCGTAAACAAAGAGTTCAAAACAAACAAACTTTCAAGCTGGCAGAAAATTCCTGTTTAAAGAATTACCGGTCGTAAAAGGTGGGCAAAAAAAGAACGCTACTTCCAGAATAGAAATGATGATCAATTAGACGCCACGCTAATTCCTATATATACATTTCCTTTACTATCACGTGATCTACTTATTCAAAATGGAATCGCCTGTGTTTGCTCTCTAGTGATCCGTGTTCAAACTCCAGTGTCGCCAGCGACACTTTATTCCTATATAACACCTCTTTAAAATGACTCCCTCTGGAGTTTATATTTCTTCAGCTTCGATTCAATATTCAAATGTTCTGTTACTGTTCTTTTTCTTTTACCGTACCTCTTTGGTTCACTAATTTCTGGTAGCGTGGGTACATCAAACATGTTATACAATATTTCCATCGGTACCTCTTTTCGTGGACTTACTAAATCAGTGAATCTCCATTTTAACTGATTAAAGTGTCGCTTATGTTCCCACCTTTGTCCCTGTACCATGTGTGATTTTGCCCATCCGTTTTTATAACGACATCTTCCCAGAATTCCTTTCCACGTTGATACATTTAAAAAAAAAAATACCTTACCTCCAGTTTTGATGTATTTGCTTATATCGTCATTTCTTGATGTTCTCGCCTTACGTTCTGGTAATAATTTATTAAAAACGGATTTAATCTTCCTGGCGAACATCAACTCTGCAGGTGACATTCCAGACACAGTGTCCGGGTTTGGTGTTATTCTGTAAAAAACTCAGAAATTGCTGAATCATTAATTCATCTGATTCCTCTCACTCCGACTTTTTTAGTGTCCTTTTAAATGTATCGACAAACGTTCCACTTGTGCCTTTGATCACGAGTGATAAGGGGGAGTTCTAATGTTTTATTACTAATGATTTGAAAAAAAATAAATAAATAACTTAAATTCACTAGACGTGAATTGAGTCCCGTTGTCTGAAACGATAGAGTCAGAAACACCGAATCTTTCAAAAAATCTCGTGTAGGAAATTTATCCTTACCGCGGTAGTAGGTCTTTTATATTTTAATATTTCTGGCAATTTAGTGTAACTATCGACTACCACTAGATAATATGCTCCGTTTAACGGTTCTGCAAAGTCTATATGTATTGTGGACCATGGCATATCGGTTTTCGACCAAGGTTGAATTTTGATAGGCAGTGACTTCGCTGCCAGAGCACAACCTCTCCATAACTTCACTAAATTTTCAATATCCTTATCCATTTTTGGCCAATACATATAGCACCTCATTAAGGATTTCATCCTAAAAATTCCTGAATGCCTTATGCGAAATTCTTTTAGCATGTTTTTGCAGCGATGCCAGTATCACAGTTCTTTCTGCGTACATCGTTGACGTTATAATGAAAATGCATTATTTACAGTAATATTTTTCATTTAAATCTTAATTGCTTCTTCATTTTCATTATAATAATAATGGACGATGGTCTGTCTGTATGGTGTTTTAAACTTTTATTTAACCCCATTGAAAAATCAGCACATACGCGGATTTTATTATTCCTTTTTTTTAAACCTAGACCGTTGGTGATGCCCATTCGGAATAGTAAACAAATATTTTTGAAGAAGATTTTCTAAAAAAAAAAAAAAAAAAAAAAGTATTTCATTGCAATAGAAATATCTTTTATATCCTTTATCTCACGTAATGTGGATATTGATTAGCTTCCTTGAAGAAATATTGTTTGACATTTACTCATAAATGTTGTAGTGTATCGATATAGCACCTCTACAAAATTTGGGTGTCACTCCAAGATAGGTTTAGGTCGTACGGTACATAGATATTATTGTAAAATCTGTTTGGTTCTTTGGATATCAGTTTTTTTGACTGTATTAGAAACACCGACAAAAAGGAAAACCAAACCAAAACAGAGATATATCGTCACCTATGGCCACATTTAGACCCACACTTATGTTAAGAATGGTTAATAAATGATATTTATATCTATCTATAAAATTCTGTGACTTCCGTTAGTCCGCCCACCCGCCACACTCTCTAAATTAACCGATCGAAACCAAATTTTAGAGAGAAGTGAAAACAGGTAAGGGGATACACAGTACACGTAGTTTTATTAGGTTGGTGCAAAAATAATGTCGTTTTCTCACATGTGAGAAAACGACATTATTTTTGCACCAACATAATACTAGGGTACGTGAAAACCGACGTGTTTTGTTTTTTTTTCAAAAATATTTTTCCACAACAAATCAGTTAATTCAAATTTCATTGATTGGTTTGTGAAATAGAACGAAAGGTGGAGTTTGTAAATCTCGACAAAAACTTTTAGCGGTAACTTCCACAATTTGAAATACTGTGACAATTTCACCACGCATCAATGTGTAACAAAAAAATTCTAGTAATACGAAAATTGAGTATTAAACTACTTAATTTATAAGATTTTTTCCATTGTCACTCAAGAAACACAAAGGTAGAGTAAAATTTCTATAACCTAACGTTTAATGACAAAATGTACCTAGGATGGTGATGTACTTCGTTTAGAAATACAAGAATAATTTTTAAATACTAATGAGCAAAGAGTGAATTAACAGGGCTGACGAGGAAAGATAACAGTTAACCCTAGATTAGAAGAGGTCACGATTGTGGTGATTGGGAAAATATTCTTCATTCTGTTTTACAACGCAGCAGTGCCTGGGAAGAATGTCT
This sequence comes from Acanthosepion lycidas, assembly GCA_963932145.1. Lineage (NCBI taxonomy): Eukaryota > Metazoa > Mollusca > Cephalopoda > Sepiida > Sepiidae > Acanthosepion > Acanthosepion lycidas. Next base: position 19,384,145 of record OZ010588.1, read on the forward strand.
CCGAATGGAACTCATTTTTTACTATAGGAAGATAAACACAATGGGGATTATTCAGTCTTATGTAGGTGGCATGGTGGGTTCCAGTTGTAAATATCAAGGCTGCTGCGACTAAGGAATGTAGCTTGTTAGAACACGTGCATTAGAAGTACAAAAAAAGCAGCGACAGACTCGTAACATTTTATCTGTGAGAAAGAGGCTGTAGGCTCCATTTCGTAGATATTAATTAAATGAGTTCATTGTGTTTTTTTTTGTTAGTAACCACAATGCAAGAAAAAGCATGTGGCGGTTGAAACGAAAGTGTTGGCTTGACGCAAACAGCAACCAATTAATAAATTAGACAAAACCCGACTTTCTTTGGGTAACCGGAAGTGAATTCAAAGACACCTGAAGAAGAAGAAAATTAACCAATCACAGTGACTCCTGAATTTTTCAAAAGGCACACCTTGAATTTCGTTTGGCCTTAATAAAAGCTATACAGACAGCGAACACACACCGCTTTGAACGATGATTAAACTTTTTTTGTTTTGCTAGCTCCACGGCAGCAAACAATGCTTGAAATCATTTCACTTTAACTTACGTAATTTAAAAAAAAAATTTTCTCACCTCATGAAGGACTTATTAAGTTTCGTCAGGTTTTTATTTATACAAAACAATATTCCATGTCCTGTATCTCATTCATTACTATATTATTTCAATTTCCTAAACGCGCGCACACTTCGTATTTAAAAATGGTTACTTCTTCGTTTATATTTACAAAATGGCAAACGGTTAACACAAATATAGGCCTAACTTTTTTTTTCACAGTACAAGAGAAAGACTATCTCATTATATCTTCTCACAATGACCTCTACATTACCGAGAGAATACTTATAAAATAACATAACTAAATATTTAGTTTTCCACAACAATGGCCAACCAAGAAAATTCTACAGTATGAAAAGGATGGGCACAAGGCCATTTATATTCTGGTCACATTAACAGGTTTGTTATGATTTGCTGTGAGTGGAAACTCATGTCAGATTTCAATTTCACTCCAGAGTATTTAAACATTCAAAAGAGGAGGACGAAAGATTGAAGGACAACAAACACACATTATCGAGCGCAAAAGTTTCTTTAATAAGGTTTTTCGAACATTCAGGCTGGTAAATGAAAATAAATATACCGTTTAATAAATAAACAGAGCGTCTACTCAAATAAAAGTATCCACTAAAAATAACGTTTAAAGTAATAAAAATTTGTGGGATTAATAAAAAAATCCATTCTAAAAATGGATTTTTTTACCCTTGGATACGAAACGGTGCAGATATGAAAAATTTCGAGAGATTCTATTGATGAGAGAAATTTCGCCTAAGGCATAAAATTTCGCCTGGTCTGAGCAACTGCTCTTCGTGGCTAAATTGGTTAAGGCGTGCCGGGATTAACAGCAACTCCCTCTGCCTTAAGGGACGCAGGTTCAAATCCTGCCAGAAAACGCAAATTTTTCTTTAATAAAATTTCTCGAACATTCAGGTCAATAGACAAAAATAAATAAATAGACTGTTTAATAAATGAACGGAGGACCTACTCAAATACGCGTGTCCGCTAAAACTAATGTTTAAAGTGATATAAATATATACAGGGTATCAAAAATACTTTTACAATCTTTGGGGGCGTGTTCCTCACGCCAAAGCAAGGAGAAAACTCAAATCCTTAGTTTTTTAGTTATTTAGTTTAAAGTTTACGGCAGGCGCTGTTAAATGTAAAATCCAAGACACAATCCAAAAATACTTTTATAAACTTTGGGGGCGGGTTCCTCACACCAGAACGTAAAATGTCCATATAAACATAACATACACAGCAACTCATAAATGTTCAAAATGTCCTCCGCTTGCCTCTACACACGCATGCACCCGTTGGATCATTGAGTGCCGGACCTTTTCAAATACTGCCACACCGTGTCAGATCGCCATGACAGTTTGATGAAGCATCTCTGCATTATTAATATCTGCTGCATAACCTAACTGTTTTAGGTAGTCCCACAGATAAAAATAGAAAGGATTGAGGTCAGGGGAACATGCTGGCCATGGAACTGGTCCTCCCCTACCTATCGATCTTTCATGGCAGATGTCGGTCTGTGCATTGCGAACAATGTGACTAAAATGTACTGGAGCCCCTCATGCATAAACCACTGGGGTCTTCGTATTAGCAGCGGTACACCCTCTAGCAGATCCGGGGGCCTGTTCGAAATAGAATCTCTGTAGACAGCTCCTGTAAGACATATCGACCTACCAGACAGTCACCTACAATTCCAACTATTAATCGTAAACTGATGCTGGTGTCTAGCCTGTACTGTGCCATAGGGATTCCGATTTGCCCACAGATATTAAAATGGAAATGATCGAAATAAATTTTATCGGTTAAAATTTGAACTAGATCTTACTAAGGTTATGAGAACTTTGAAATTCACATGATTTTGTGTTGAAAACGGCACTCGTGATTATCGAGTGCGGGCCAAGGGTCGATTTATGATCAACCAGATTTATCTATATAAACGCGTAGTTATGCTGAAGAAGCAGCAGACGGTCGAACGAGACGGAAAAGGCCGCGATCGGTCGGCACGTCGTTGTCGCTGCGTGCTGTCACGTGCGTGGGACCCGGAGGCGACCGTTACGGGTCGCGGCGCTACAGAAATCTTTTCGCAAAAGAGTGGTTGACTCGTCTTCCGTCGAAAGCAGTCGAGCTGGGTGGAGAGATGTCGGAGATTGAAAGTGATGTCAGAGAGATTGGAACCAAACGCCCGCTAACATATGTCGTTGATATAAATACGAAGTAGCGAATTACTCCTCCAACAATCTCAGACTGCTACTATTATTACTACCACTGGAAACGGAAACGTCGGACACGCTACAATAACCAAAGGTTGGTTTTTGCTCGTCTGTCTGAGTGCAGTCGAGCTGGGTGGAGAGATATCGGAGACTGAAAGTGAACAGAGTTGAATTGAAAGCTCGAAGTACGAAAGTGATGTCAGAGATTGGAACAAAACAGCCGCCAACATGTACTGTTAATATAAGTACCGATGCTTCTGCTACCACGAAGATTACTACTAGTGTTACTACTGCCGAGGAGGAATGCAATTATAAACTTTAAGCCGCACAGAGAAATCTTTCTCTCCATCGCAAGAGTCGCATATCGTTCTGAGACGATTTAACAAGTTAATCAAAACCCCTCTTTCTCTGTCTAGAATCCAGTGTATGAGTTTTTCTTTTTACGTCAAATAATTTTCTTTTCTGCAACCCGTTTCTTTTCTATACTATTCTTTTCTGCTATATAAAAGACATTAACAATTCAACCATTGAATAGTTGTTTGTCCGGCTTGCTGCAGATATATATTTTTTAGTGCATTCTAAATTTCTTAGCACAGACTCTCCAGCCGTGTTTATATCTTCAGTCGACCGTGAATGGATAACTATCACTTCTGCTTTCTGGATCAAACCGAACACAACGTGGGCAGGATTAAACCAGAGGACCGGTCGAATGATTTATGGATGCTCAGGGGACCTACGGCCATTCCCTTAAGTTCGGTTAAGACCGAGTAGACACCTCAGCCCAGAGAGTAAGACGTCGGAGGTTGAGGGGCTGGGGCGAAAGTGTTAGAATACTATGAAATGTAGGACATGCTAGGGCCACTTGACGTATGCTGATACCTAATTTGCCTCCGATTTTTTAAAAAATCAATAGACATTGCCGAGGGAGTGAAGGTAGTATAAAATAATAGCGGTATCAAGAAAAATAAATGACCTAGTGACTTATTTTTTTTTTTTTTTTTTTTAGGCGGACATGAAAATTCACTTTTGCCAAATATACTATAGAAAGGTTTAAGAACTTGTCTGTAACTGCAGTGTAGTTAATTACATTTAAGATGTTTACAGTCCAAACGACATGCCCTTCACATATACAAATGATAAAGATGTACAACATTCAAATTACGAATGGAAACAATTCTATGGGATTTTTTTTTTTTTACTGTTCCTGTTATAATACAAGCATACCTCAGAGATATTGCAGGTTCAATTCCACTACAATAAATTTTGTTAAAAAAATTATTCATAAACAATAGTTTTAATTTAACAAAGAGTTTATTGTAACCAAAATGTGGCAGAAACAAAGTGAGTAAACGTGCTTTGGTAAAATGATGCTGAACCAATCAGCTCACGTGATGAGAGTTACCACAAAAACTGTCAATTTGTAAAAAGCACTATATTAGCAAAGTGCAGTATAACAAGGTATGCCTGTATAAAGACAATATATTCTTTCATACTCATAGTAGGCAAATAACAATTGTCCAGCAGAATGTATTAAAATTACAACTCTGACGTCACTTTGCTTAAGAGTCCTCACTTTATTTAAAATGCTGATTGGATGAAGTTTCTTCAATAATTTAAAGAACCCATTTTGGTTATATCCAGGTAATCATACGTATACATAAATTACGTTACCTGTGTTCAAACGATGCTGAATATATTAACGTCCACCTTAATTTTACTGTAAAATTAATAAATAAATGAAGAGTCATTTGTAAAACTTTTACAAATGATGGTTCATTTTGTATGCAATTGCTTCACACACTGAATGACTAGGTACATTTTGAGTTTGGCATATCATAACCAGCTGCTTTAGATAAATGGTGCTTATAAGTCTGGGAAGGCAGTTTGTCTAGGGAAAGGAAGACTCTGAATTTTAAAACTGCTGACGTGCGGTCATACACAAACATGGAAAAGGCGATGTCCGACAGGCAATTCACAAATGTGATGCCCTGTATTCCTTTGAACCTTGTAAGTATGAGACAGAGGGTACATGTCTATAAATATATATATAATATATATATATAATATAATATAATATAATATATATATATATATATATATATATATATAATATATATATATTATATAAACTACATTATATAATATAATATATATATTTTGAAATGGACAAAGTCCGACAATTATGGTTAAGACATTTCATGTTTATACAGTCTTTTTACAGATACAGATAAATAAGTAAATGGTCCGTTTTACAATAGTATTTATAACATTACCGTCCTGAATGTCCGAGAAATTTTCAGACTAAATGAATGTTTGTTATAGAAGTTTGAGTACTCTCGGAGGACGAATATTTCATATGAAAAATTTTCGGACATCAGGCCGGTAAATGTTATTGATACTGTCTATTATAAGACAGCATTTACTGAAATATTTGTATGTATAAAAAGAATGTATAAACATAAAATGTTTTAAAATAAAATAATTGTCGGACTTTGTCCATTTCATAATGTGTGAAGTCATTTGTTTACATATGGATACGCTTTGAGCAGATATGAATGTACATGAGAGATTCATGGAAGATTGAAGTTTAAAAGCAGTTAATTCGACTTTGCTAATCGAATGATCCTATGTGGCTTGATCGGTTAAGAGCACATCAGGCTAAATGGTGGTTCTGTATAGGATACCGGGTTGATTCCTGTCGGCGGACGAATATATTGTATTAAAACTTCTTGGACATTCAGGCCGGTAAATGTTATAAATACTGTTTATTATAAAACAGAGCATTTACTTAAATATTTGTATGTATAAAAAGAATGCATAAACATAAAATGTCTTATAATATAAATATTATATATATATATATATATATATATATATATATATATAGTGTGTATGTGTGAGAGAGAGAGAGAGATGGAATTGCACTGTATCTTTAATGAAGAGTAAAACAAATTAAATTCCTATGTAAATGAATATATATATATATGTGTGTGTGCGTATATATATGTGTGTGTGTGTGTATATGTGTATGTATGGAGATATTTATATAGATAGATATATGAGAGATATAAATATATCTATATCTTCATGTATCTCAATACATGTGTGTGTCCAAGGAACTCCTCTACTCACACTGGTCCAATTTTAATGATTCATACCTCATTCAAAAGCCCTAGACATGTTAGGCACAGAAAATGATTTTACTTGAGCTCAGATTCAGGATTGCCAGATGAAACATATATATAGCCATTATTGTTTTGTTCATAGTTCAAGTGGAGTAACTCTTATTTTCCTTTTGTATCCAAAACTGCAGTGCACATTTTATTATGAACTAGCTTAAAATTCACCCTATCAGGTGGCATTTAAGCTAGCTCCTGTAAAGGAGGCTTGGTTTGGCCATCAATACAATAGCTAGGGAAGAGTAGATATGATAGGCAGAACTCAAAATTGCTCACTGCATTTAAGTACTGAATTAATGTTCAAGCTTACCTTTTAAAAGTTCAACAGTAATTCTACTGCCACTTAAAGACAATTTGATGTATGTCAACCCTTATTTTCCATACAGTTATTTTTATTTCATATATGACAGAACAAAGGACAATTTATAAAGGTAAAAGTAATATAGTGTAAAGATGGGAAAATAAAATATAGTAATTTATACACTAAAAGCTCAATATCTGTTATATTATCTACTTCTTGGTGATATCATTCTTCAGGTTTAAGTAATTTGCATATTTTTTAAAAAAGTATATTTGATTAATTGTCCTTAACTAGTGTTCTTTTATTTAAGGATTGTTTTGATTTTCATATCAAAAATAGTTCTCTTTAGTAATATCATCTTATATAGTGCAGAAAAGTGTTTGAAATTTGCATTTTACTTGGCCTTCAACTAGTTGGCATCTATTTGTAAAATTTTTCTTAACTATAACAAGCCAATTTATGAATGAAATGTTAATTTAAAATTTTTGTTTCAAAGATTTCAAGTAGTGAATATATCTTACTTTGTGAAGCAATAGGAAGCAGGCACACAGTTCTATGTTTCAAAAATGGAAGCTAAAAGCCTCAAATTTAATTTTGTAATTAAATTAAAGACATTAGTTCTATTTCATCCTCAATCGAATTTTGGAGTAACTTATTACTGGGTTTTAAAAGCACAGCAAAAATCTTAATTCACGTTTCCAAGGATACAGAGAAGCACATTCATCTAGACAAGGGGTGTTCATTATCGCTGTATTTTGTTGTATCAGTTACGTTTTGGTAGGGGTAGGGATCTATTTTTCAATGAATTCTGACATCCATTAAATGCATGTTATCTGGATTTTTGAAAAATTTATTGTTAACGGCAAAAATTCTTACGGCATTTTATTCTACTTGTATACTTAAAGATTTTGTGGGGGTGATTAGGTTAGAATACGTTTTATTTAACTACGATTTGAAAAAAAAAAAAAAAAATTTCACTTTCAATTTTGAATATACTATATTTCTTTTTAAAACAAGTAAATGTATTAGAATCACTTACAGTATGTAAAATTATTTTCATATCAAGTATAAGTATGTAAGTCGAGCACTCTAAATCTTTATTTTTAACAAGAAGAAAATATGGAAAAAATAAATTTTGGAATTTCTCTGAAGAACATTCCTAATACCAACAAAAAGGAATATTTCATGATATTAATGCAAAAAACAGAGGAACTCATACGAATGATGAGATGGAGAGCTTACTTCTTCCTTTAACAGAACGAATGACAAAACAAAAACCACAAGGAGATTTACGGTTTTAACAGTACAAAAGCAGCACTGTTTATTCAGTTTGGTTTTGAAAAGGACCTATTGGAAATAATAAACAACATAAATTTCCATAAGAAATGCTACTTCCAGAAACGCCTAGATAAAACAGTAAAAGACATTAACGCAACAGATAAAATTTTAGTAACATCTGACAAAACTGGAAACTTTTATAAAACAACCACAAAGGAATAACAACGACCTAATAAGTAAGGACTTACATAAGAACTACAAGAAAGCGAATAATAATGACCTCAACATAGTTCGGAATATCAATACTAGCAGTAAAGAAATCACTGATAAACTGAAGATCAGTGATATAGTAGGTCAACTATATCAAAAAGAATGCTACATAACCTTAAAGGACCATAAACCAGATTTTGAGGCTAATCCCACTACAAGGATAATAAATCCTACAAGACCGGATATCGGAAAAATTAGTAAAATGATCCTGGAAAAGGTAAATAAACAAATTAAAGAAAAAATAAGCCTGAAACTCTGGATTAATACCAAGGGAGTGATAAACTGGTTTACTTACATAAAAGAAAAAAAACAATTGTACACTAATGCAGTTTGATATTGATAATTATTACCAATCAATATCTAAAGAACTATTCATGAATGCGTTGGACTTTGCCACCCACTATACGGATATTACAGATGAAGAAAAGAACATTATTTTAAATGCGAAAAAGTCGGTACTGATACATAAAGGTGAGCAATGGATAAAGAATTCATATGACCACTTTGACATCACAATAGGATCACTAGACTCAGCTGAGTCTTCTGATCTCATAGGTCTTTTTATATTATACAACCTTACAGTGCACCGTGATATTAATATAACTGACATTGGTTTGTACAGAGACGATGGTCCCATGGTTATTAGAAACTCAACTAACTTCAAAATAGATAAAATTAGAAAGGTATTATATAAAGAATTTAAAAGCATGGTCTTAAAAATTACAGTTAGCACTAAATTAAAAAAAGTGAACTTCCTTGATATAACATTAGATTTAAATAAAAATACATACCCACCTTATAAAAAAAAAAACAATACCAATCCTTTATATATATACACCCTAAATCAAATCACCCCCCCATCTTTAATTAGACATACCATTATCTATCAGAAAAAGAGTAAGAACAAATTCAGCAAATGATAAGATTTTCAATGAGCATATCAATTCCTATAATAAAGCTCTAATAGAGAGTGACCACAAACCCCCAAAACTAACTTATATAAAAAATGAAAATGGAAAGCATAGAAAAAACAGATGTAGAAAAATAATTTGGTATATGCCCCCATACAACCAAATGGTAAAGAACAAATTAGGACAAAAATTCCTCGCATTAATAGTCAAGCATTTTCCTAATGAAAGTAAACTAAGTACTATTTTCAATAAAAACACACTAAAATTGAGTTACAGCTGTACGGAAAACTTAGAAAAACTTATTAAGAAACATAATGCTAATATCTTAAATAAATACTTATACCAAAACCAAAATAATTTAGACAATGGAAAAGTAAAAATAAAAACTGGTGAAGATAAACAAAAATTATTTAACTGTAGAAACCCTCCTAATTGCCCTCTACAAAATAAATGTCGCACAGAATCATTAGTATACCAATGCTTCGATTGAAAATCCTGAAAACACAAAAATATATATAGGTTGCACTAGTCATGAGTTCAAAAAAAGATTCAACCAACATCAAAGTTCATTTAGGATAAATAAATATAAAAATCAAACATCTCTCTTGAAGTACTTCTGGCACCTAAAAGAATCAAATAAAACACCTACAGTAAAATGGAAGTTAAGAAAAGCTAGAATATGTAGGTCATTAAATGACCCATGTCCTTTGTGCATACATGAGAAACTATATATTACTAAGTTTATAAAAATTAAAAATTTACTGAATCAGAGAAATGAAATAGCTATTTTATGCCATCATTGTCAAAAATTTTCCTTAATATTTAAAAATAAAAATAAATTTAAAAAGTGCGACCAGGTAATATACATACTTATATTTAATGTGAAAAAATAATTTTATATACTGTAAGTAATTCTATTACATTTACTTGTTTAAAAAAGAAAAAAAAAAAATTTATATATATATATATATATATATATATATATATATATATATATATATATATATATATATATATTCTATTAAAATGACAGTGAAAATATTTTAAAGTTGTATTTAAAATTGTAGTTAAAACGAATTCTAACCTAAACACCTCTCTCAAAGTACTACCGCCACTTAAATGAATCCAATAAAACACCTACAGTAAAATGAAATTATGATGAAAAGCTAGAAGATGTAGGCCATTGAATGACCCATGTCCTTTGTATATACATGAGAAACTATATATTAATAAGTTTATAAAAAAATAAAGTTTACTAAATCAGAGAAATGAATTAGCTATTTTTGCCGTAATTGTCATAAATTTTACTTAAATAATATTTAAATATAAAATTTTTAAATATTGTAACCTGGTAATATACATACTTATACTAGATATGGAAAAATAATTTTACTTGCTGTAAGTAATTCTAATACGTTTACTTATTTTAAAAAGAAATATAGTCTATTAAAATTAACAGTGGAAATATTTTAAAGTTGTATTTAAAATTGTAGTTAAATAAAACAAATTCTAACCTAAACATCTTTTAAAATTGTAGTTAAATAAAACATATTCTAACCTAAACACCTCTCTGAAAATACTATAAGCACTTAAAAGAATCCAATAAAATACCTACAGTAAAATGAAATTAATATGAAAATCTAGATGTAAGCCATTGAATGACCCATGTCCTTTGTACTTACATGAGAAACTATATATTACTGGATTTATATAAAATATATAAAAAATAAAAGTTTACTAAATCAGAGAAATTAATTAGCTATTTTTGCAGTCATTGTCTAAAATTTTACTTAAATAATATTTAAATATAATTTTTTTAGAAAATTGTGACCTAGTAATATACATACTTATACTTGATGTGAAAATAATTTTATATACTGTAAGTGATTCTAATACATTTACTCGTTTTAAAAAGAAATATAGTATTAGGTTGGTGCAAAAATAATGACGGTTTTCGACGTTAAAAAATACGTCAAAAATCGTCATTATTTTTTGCACCAACCTAATATATTAAAAATTAAAAGTGAAATTTTTAAAAAAATCGTAGTTAAATAAAACGTATCCTAACCTAAACGCAAATAGAATAAAATGCCGTAAGAATTTTTGCCGTTAACAATTAAAAAAAAAAAAAATCCAGACAACATGCATTTAATGGATGTCAGAATTCGTTAAAAATAGATCTCTACCCCTACCAAAACGTAACTAATAACTGATACAACAAATTACAGTGATAATGAACACGCAAACACTCCAGTGTCTAGATGAATGGGTTTCTCTGTATCCTTGGAAATGTGAATTAAGATTTTTGCTGTGCTTTTGAAACTCAGTAATAAGTTACTCCAAAATTTACTTGAGGATGAAATAGAACTAATGTCTTTAATTTAATTACAAAATTAAATTCGAGGCTTTTAGCTTCCATTTTTGAAACATGGTTAGAACTGTGTAGCAAAAAAAAAAAAAAAAAAAAATTTTTTAAATCAATTAATTTTATAATATTAATGCTATGTAAATTTACATTGAGCACTATTTTGTAAAAATAAAAATATCTATAAGAACACCGGATTATATATCCGACTGTTCTTTCTTTCTTTTTATATATATATATATATATATATATATATATATTAGGAATTCGGATAAAGCTGATTGAAAAGTTCATTTTTAATTTAAATTCCACGATTTTAATGTTTATCAAAATTTTAAGAATGTTTTTTGAATGTTTACAGATTATAAATCAAATAGAAACAAAGAAAAAAACAAAAAAGTACGATAAAATGAAAAACAAACTTCCATTTTGCAGTGAAATCCAAGTTGGAGCTTTTTTTAAAAAAGGTGACAATCAACTTTTTGACTGGACAGTAGTGTTTATAGTTGTTGGTTCAATATTAAATCATAATAGATGCAGAAAATAAACATTACCTTTTCTCTTTTTAAAAATTTATCTGTATAATCACTTCTTACTTTGGTTTTTGACAACTTTTCTTACCTCTCCTTCTGAATTATTGTCAGAAAGCTAAGTTTGCTTTCTGCTGTTCCTGATCATCCAGTTTTAAAACAAATGGTGATAGAAACAGTATATAGTCATGTGTATATGTGGCTTGATGACAAAACAATAGTACCTTCTTATTTTTGTCTGACATATCACATGTATGTATGCACAAACAAATACCAGAAGTAATGCCTTCTATTTTAGTCATCCCACATCAAAGACAGATGTTGGTAGTATAGCTTTCATGGTTGAGACTTCCCATCAATAAACTATTTTTTTTTTTACTGCTTTGTTACTGACAGCTGGTGAGCATCATTCTGGCAAAATGGCATCTGACGTGAAAGTACATAAAAAGCAGATGTGTATCATTGAATTTCTCTATTTAAAAAAAAAACAAAAAACAAAACACAAAATTCTGCATGCACTGACATTCAGTGAATCTTACTGAATGTTTACAGAGACCAAACAGTAGATGTGAGCACAGTCCAGCAGTGGATAATGCAGTTCAATAGTGGTAACAGCAATATGAAACAAGCTATATTTTGGACAGCCTTGCACATTTGTTTCCCAATGAAATAAATAGCATCTTCATCAATTCATCTATATGAATCAGCAGATTATGATAATAGAACTGTGTATGGAACTGAATGTCAGCATGAATGTGTTGGAAACAATTTTGAGATATTGTAAAGTTTGTGACAGATGAATGCCACTAATGTTCCCACAAGAGAAAGTCCAAGTGAAAATATCTCAGGAGCTGTTGAACTACAAGGAAGAGACTGCAGCTAAAAGTTTCCATCATTAACAGTGATGAGAGACATCACAACAGGAATCAGGAGGAATTAAAAGGACAATCAAGATAAAAGGTCATGATGAAACTATCAGTGATAAAGTGGACAGGAAAAGTGTGATATTCCTGGAACTGATACATTATAACACTGACTCAGCTGAAGTTCTACATTTCCAGAAATACAGGATGGAAAAGACAACCTCTTGACTTCAACATGATAATGACAGTCGTCACAACAGTTTTAAAGCCATGGATCAAATTTGAAAGTTTCAACATACCTACCAGATTTGGCACTTGACTTTCATCTTTTCAGAACACTGAACGATGGAACTGCTCGGACAACAATTTCTTGAAAATTATGCAGCTATTGATGCGATGAAAAAGTGGGTTGTCACTACAAGGCAGATAACCCCACCCCAGTACAACAGGTAGGCTCATTGTTGATGGAAATGCAGGCTGGTAATGGAGGTGAAAATGTTGGAGGTGGGCAATCATTTTGTATCTTAAAACATGCTCTCTCCCACTGTATCATTTGTAGCTTGCAATATGCAGACATGTTCACACATACACACACTATATATATATATATATATATATATATATATATATATATATATATATATATATATTACACACACACAAATTGAAATTCATGTGGATCATATTACACTAAGTATAAATTCATATTTTGCCCTTACAATGATATAGCAAACAAGATGGTCTATTTGTTACCTTAAAAGCAAGTTTGCCAGACTGTATTCTCTCCTACCCATACTGGTTAAAATGCCTGAATTAACAAATGAAGTTGATATTTAATATTTCCTCAGTATTAATTGTCCATATTTTAAAATTTTATTAAACTTCATGGCCACCAATGAACAAAGACAAAAATAATGACTGTGTGAAACTTAGCTAAACAGCAAACAAGACCTTCCTTTTTGTTTCTCAAACTTACAAACAAGACAAAGGAATATATTTCTTACATGCACAGTGGAAAAAAAAAAAAAAAAAAAAAAAAAAAAAAAAAAAAAAAATCAGTTATATAATTTACTCAATTGTTTTAATTCAGATATACCATAGCAAGAATTTATTTCCCAGCATTTTACCTTTGAAAGCTAGAAAAAAAAAAATTATTAAAATTACCAATAACCTTGACAAAATGAACAGTGATGAATCTTAGCTAAATAGGAAGATAAATAAAAATTAACATTTATAGTGAGTCTATCCAAAAGTAAAATCTTTATCAACACCTTTCCCTAGTTCATCAGAAAGTTTTGATTAAGCTAAATAGTAAAACATTTTAAATTCATATTTTCCCCCCACTTATTCTTTATTTAATATTTGTCAGATTTCATACACACACACACACACACACACACAGTATTATGTGGATGTGAACTTGTAAATGATTTCCTTTGGCAATAATTTTGTTGAGCTCAAAAACAGATTTTATTTTACAAATCAATGTTTTACTACAATATGTAGTATTAATTGCAATTTTATTTTTAGATAATATTTAGCAAAGACAGCATCTATTTTCCAATTAGATGTTGAATGCCTTGACTTAAAAGAAATGCAGTTAATAAATGTTATTTACTATTCTGTAAACACATCAACTTCAATTTTATTATATAATTTTGGAAATGTGATTAATGAAAGTTAAAATATAATCCAGTTGCTGAATAAAATTCAGAACAAAAAGAAAGGTGAAATATACTATATGTAAATGCAGATGTTTAACAATCTTACATTTATTGAAAAAGAAGAAGAAAATAAAAGCCTAAATTTCTTGTAATAAAAGGAACCTCATTGGTGAATAATGTTAATATTAATGCTACTAGATTTCCACCTCACAATATTTACTATTCGATGCTTTCAGTATATAACTTGGAAAGTGAGTGGGTGATATTCCAAAACATTTAATATAGTTTCTTCATTATTTTAAAAAGCTATCTTTATAAATATACTTGGGCTATGTCACGAGTAAACTTTTGCCTACAGAAAATTTACAACTGATTTGTATTAATTTTAACAAATCAGCTTATTTCAATATTATGTAGAATGTATGATTCCAGTTAACTACAGATAAGGCATGATACTTGTCAGTTTTCATACCCTACTTGCCACAGAATTTACAAATCATAATCGTTAGCTGTCAATAAAGTCATCTGACTGTAAATGAGAGAGCTTACAAAAAGCTTGTGTAAGAACAATTCCCTCTAAAAAGAAATATGAAAAAAGTTTGTCATAATAATGAAAACAAGTGGCTAGAAAGTGTTTTTTCCCATATAAACAATCATGAGAGTAGAGTAATAAGAACAGAACTCCTTTAAAAAAAAAAAAAAAAAAAAAAATCTAACATTCACCTAAGAAAATTACATCTATTTCCAAAAATAGAAACTATTTGTTTGGAATTGAACTAAGCCTTTCACACATTCTTAAAAAGTTCTTAAAAACAATGCTTTTGCAACACTTAATTGTGCCATCATGTATCAATTATCTTGATAACTTACTAAACTAAGAAACAATTGGTCACTTTTTTTTTTTTAAAAGCATTTCACCCTAAACAAGGTGAGAGTGCCACTAATATGCAAAGGGCTACAGAGAGTAAGAGTAAAGGAAAAGACTGGATATGGGCGGGGGTGGGGTGGGAATGGGATTGAAGAGATTGAGGAAGGACTGAAAAGAACAGGGATCAAGGCATCAGAAGATGTTGATTGACATTACATTTAAATTTTTGCAGATTATAGTTATCAGGGAAGCAAGTAAGAGGAAGGGAGTTCCACTGTTGGAAAGTACGAGAGAAGAAGCTGTTGGAGTAGAAGAGGCAGTCACATTTAACTGTTACAACAGTAAAAAGGTGTGGGACTGAGATGCCAACCTAGTAGCATGCTTAAATTCATGCAGTCAAGGTACCAGTGAAAATACCTCGTCAGCACAGATGCCATGAAAATATTTATAGAAAAGACAGATAGAAGTCACATTATGTCAGTAAGAAAGTGACTGGAGTTGAGACCCCCAACTCAAGACTGATCATATTGCATATCTCTCTTTGGATTTTGTTGAGAATTTCAAGATGAACAGTGGGGGGCACCAAACAATATATGGCAACAGTATTCTGTGCATGGACGAATGGTAGATGTGAAGGATGGATGAGAAAAACATTCTGGTGCAAAACAGAGAACCAATTTTCTTTGTGGTAGATGTTGCTTTTGATTCAATGTAGTTGTTCCACCTAAGGTCAATGAAAAACAGGAGACCAAGAAGGCACAGTGAGATGCTCTCATGGAGTTGAGCATCAACCATGCTGATAGGAAGCAGCGAAGTTTCTCTTGGGAAGGAAAACATAGGAATTAAGCAATCTATCAAAATAAAAATTAAAAGCTACATTTGTTTACCACATCACTTCAGATTGGTTTGTATATGGATTCATTCAGAAGGTGAATGAATATCGAGCTCTAATTTTTGCAATATAGGAAGGGTACTGTATTGCCCAAACTTCTTTTGTTACTTTTTATTGCAATGTGCACTGTAAAAGAAACAAAAAAAAAAAAAAAAAATAATCAAAAATTAATAATGAATAACACTATACACAAATGTCGCTCAATGGAAATAATTCTAAACCCTACCATACAACAGCAATTGAGAGAAGTAGGGTGTGTGTAGGTGGAAAAAATAGTAGATGAAACATGAAACACAGGACAAACTTAGACACACACTAAAATTTTTTTTTTCACACTGGAGGGGAAAAAAAAAAAAAAAAAAAAAAAAGACAAAAAAACAAAAACACATTCTCTCTATGTAGTGGAATGAAAGTTACAATTTTGCAACAAAATAGAAAGAAAAATGGATAAACAAAACACACATGCAAAAATAAATAAGAAAAAAAAAAACAAAACATATTTCTTTGCTTGTTTGGAAGAATGGCTGTGGTTAATGCTTACAAAAGAAAAAAAAAGTAGGATCACTAGCTTACTACTTAATTACATAATTAAAAAAGAAAATGATTATCAATAAAAGGCATATTCTTGGCCTTTGAGTTAAATTATTAATGTACTACTTGTTCAGAATTAAAGCCATGAAGTGAAAATTCCCTTCTATTTCTCTTTTCTAAACTCCTTCAATGTGAATGACAAAATGGGAAAACTCCTCTGCTACATGCTTGATGTTTTAAAAGAGCTTATTTAGAATAATAAGGGTTTTGCTGATGGAGTCATATATGGGAGAAGGAGGAAATACAACAAATGTCAGTTACAATTTTATATCAAGAAATGACGAAGATACAGAAAAACTATATAACCAATGTCTGTTGTACATCCCACCACAGGTGGGTGTGTGTGTGTGTGTGTGTGTGTGTGTGTGTATACATATATTTATTGTTTTATATGGGTATTAACATGTATGTCTACATGTATTCACATTTTTGTATATGGTCATTTATGTGATTGTCTTACTTACATCATTTATAGTTTTAAGTTATTAATATTATTTTTATATATTTTTATTGATAATATTATCTTTATTTTTATCCTTATGTATATATTTTTAGTATTTTTCTATGGCGACCAAGAAACTGATTTGTAGACTCAAAAGGATTAAAACAAAAATAAACAGACATAGTATGTCTAAATTATTTAACCAAACCTGTTTGAATATATATATATATATATATATATATATATATATATATAAACTCAGTCTGAAAAGTCATTTTGAAGGACAAAAAGTGTAACACATGAATACCCCTCCATTTTGTCATTCAACTATTTGCCCAATATATAGGATTTGTATATTTCCAATAAATTATAAATTCTTTTACTAAACATGTCCATTATTTGGGTAAATGTAGAGAGAGCTGATTTAGCTAGAAAATAAAAATAAAAAAGACACAAAGAGAGACCAACATTTGGAATATGAGAAATAACAATGCTGGTAAATGGAAGCTCTTGCAACAATGGACCAAGAGAATTTTCAACTTTAAATTTTCTTTCTACAAAGCCATGTCATCATAATTAAAACTTGTAATGCTTAAGATTGGAGGTTGCTTGCATATTTAATAAAATTGAAAGAGAAGAGAGAGAGAAAAAAAAAAAAAAAGATACTGTTCCTGGAATGATATTACCTATGGTAATCTTTAAAAAAAAACTTTCCCCAAAACACCAAAAATTAAGGGTATTTACCAAGCAATAATTTAAATTTTAGTCATGAATATATTTATATGTATTATAGTAGTGTCATGGAATAAAGACCAAGTTGAAGAAAATAGAATTGAATATAGATTAAAAAAGTTTACCCAATTGTAATTATAGCAAGTTTACTTAGGGTTTAAAAAATAAAAGATAGCAATTATTAATTATAAATATTACATAAGTATTTCATAAGTATCATTGCTTTTATTATTGCTATCATCATCAATAACACTAATCAATGGCACTGCACTATTATTGGCAAGACTAGTTTATAAATATTATATTGTCAAAGAAACTCTTACTTCCTCTAAATGATTGGGTAGTCATTTTCAGCAGTCATTGAAAGCCAAAGGGAATTTGACATGAGTGATTAACAAGGACCACTACGGAAACAGCTGCAGGCAGCTAGATCTGAGGACCTCACTGAAATGTTCAGTATTTTGATGTTTGGATATTGAAATACTGATTTTAGTTAGCGAGTCAGGTTGAGTACTTTTCAGCACCTCCCTCATATTTTCAGTGTAGCATATATGTGACTTCAGACATTTAAGATCATCACAGACTTGCTATTGCTCTGCCTAGTTTTGAATTTCTACCATTTTGGACAAGGGTATAATATATGCTAAGCTCAGTATGAAAAATAAAAAAATAGATGAACACATTGGCACAGTATCTAAAAAGCTATAGTTTCATTATCAGAATCAACCAGATGGACTGCTTCACCAAGAATAGTAATGCATCACAACCTGCTGAATTGAGAAACAGCTAGCAATCTGTCAATCCTAACAGTGTCTGGAGGGGGGTGGGGGTGGTGTGAGTTTTCCTGCAAGAAGTCAAAAAGATGATGAATATGTGAAAAGTTCAAACTACGCAACCTAACTATAGTTTCTTTTTCACATCTGTTATCCAACAGGAGGCCCAGTTACAAAACAGTGCTCAAAATTAATGAAATATGAAATTACAACTATTATCACAACCCATATTAAATAACTTTTAATGTATTACACATCAATTATTGAACACTTTACTGCAAATCTGGCCATGTTTTTATAATTCTAGATTAAAGAGACATTACCAAAAAATGAAAGGAATGGAGAATAAATTCATAGTATCGAAAGTTAAAGGTTATCCCCAGACAGAAGAGAAGCAGTGATGACTACTACAGACATGATACAGTCTTATAAACTAGTTTATATGATTGGTTGGCTGGTCGATTAATCATGGACATTGTCAACTCATTGGTTGCTTTATTATCATCATGAATATTAATTATACTTTCTTTAAGGTAACATTGTGTCTTTGACTCGGGAAACACATACACAACCTTCATAGGAGGAGAATAAGAGCAGTTTCATTAAATGATATTGTTATAAACATTTTCAAAAATCAATTATAAAATAAAACATCTACCAGGGCAATTATCTTTAAGGCAACAGTTTTTTTTTTCTTTTACTCATTGTTTCCTTCTTTACTTCTTTTCGAGTCATAAAAATGTTCCAGTGTGATACAAAAGTATAAAAACTGTTTTCAGAATTAAAAAAAAGCAAATGAGAACAAATTAAAAACAGCTTCAAATAAAATACAAATATTTCACAAAAACTGGTTTCTTTTTTTCCCTTTTGTTTATCTATACATGCATTAATCTTGTAAGGAAATGTTAAAATAGCTGCTACTGAATGTGAAATCTTCTGCCAGATTAGATTAGTAACCAAAGCCAGCAAACGAGTTTCTCATCTGCAAAGTTTGCATCAAAGATTCACTTGAACACATGATCTGTTAAGAAATCTGATGGAATTTTAAATGCTTGAGACCAATGTCATGTGACTTGATAAAAAAAAAAAACAAAAAAAAAACTGTATGAACTGAGCAAAATTACATGCCTAAGGTCTGGATACATTGCAAGCATTTATATAAGGTATGTATAGATATATAGATATGATATTTAAATATTGAGTTATGAAATAATTGTATTTTGATGCTTATTAGTATCAGCTGAGTAAAAAATCAATAATAAAATGAACTCAAAATGAGTTTTGGTTTATGATTGATGAATATTTGGCAGTGTTTCCAAGGTGAGGGAAAAAAAATAAAATAATGATAAAAGATGGTTATGCCCCTTGGATCTCTTTGTAAAAATTATTTTTTTGTTTTTTAAGTGTACAAAATCAGAATGATGTCCACATATTTTATACATGTTTGTGAATAAATGAATGACCAAATTCAAATAAGAGTGTCTGAATAGCAGGTCTATATGATACATTCGTATTTTAAACATGTATTTATAGAGATAGATATGAAAGGAGAGTTTCAGGTGAAAAGTGTTTTATGAAACATTCTTTTGAGACTTGAGATGTAAATGACAAAAAAGTAAGACACCTATAAAAGACTTTTATAGAGTAATCCTGTGTTTTTTTGTCTTCCCCATTATGTTCTGTGGTCGGTCACTCTTTCTTTTTCGGTCTACAGAGTTTACTATTTGAGGAGTTATGGACTTTCTTTGTACAACAGAGGATCGCAGTCTTGGGAGCTTGCTCCGTGTCTCATAGGTGTTTCCTATATGTGATGATAAACCAAGTCTTTGCAGTAGAAATGATGTTGACTTTTTAGGAGGAGTATGAACCAGGACAAACGGCATTAGGTTTGTATCTTTGTCTTTTGAGGTAATTGTAGAATTTAGATTCATGTAGCTGTTGGGGGACATGGTTACAGTAGAATTGATGGGTGCAGTGGAAGTTACAATAGGGCTTGTAGAAGCCAAGCATGTGTCAAAACTGATGTTAGGGGAGGCTGTCATGATTGGAGTGTTGATTGTGTCAAGAGTGATGGAAGGGATAGGTGTGTCAGAATTGTTGAAGTTAACAGTAGTAGTACTGTTATTGAGTGTGAGTGTGTTACTGGAAGTGGCAGGGTCATAAGCTGGGGTAGTAACAAGTGGAGGAGGAGAAGGAGGAGTATTATCGTTGTTTGGAACCCTGTTATTACTATGATCGTTGCTTGTGTTGCTGTTACTTATTGTCCTGGGTAATGAACAAGAATCTGTTTGGTGATCTCGAGTGGAATGAAGAGAGAAGATGAGGATGTAAACCTGAGACTTGAACACTTCTTTAATAGACACTTGTTGCACTCTAGTATCATTGCAATGAATCCAAGAATCTGGAAAGAAATTACAACTCAAATCAATACAAAAAGAGTAAAACACAATTTTGAAAACCTACTTATGTCATAAATTAAGTAGTCTCAACATATTAACACTTTTTCTTTTCCTTTGAATATTATAGTGATAAAGCCTTAATACTAATGATTATGACCAAATGTATTTAGACATAACAAACATGGTGGAGCTTGTAAAATTGTTAGATGTACTGATCATGTTTTGATCTGCAATTTGACTTCAGTGATTTGTGTTACCCAGTCAAACAGAAAAATAAGAAATTAAAAAATTCACAAGTTTTATTTAATAATGTCCCTAAAGTGCAATTTAGATAATAAATAAATAAATAAAAAGAAAGTGTTTCCTTTAAGAGAAAAGGCTCAGTTTTTGACTTAATAAAGAAAAATAAATTGTATGCTGTAGTTAGTAAGATCTCCAGGAAAAAAAAAAAATGTTAAAATTGTTTTATTATTAGTTATTTTTAAGCTCTTATTGTGTCATAATTTATAAATTAAATTTTACTATGATAAAGATGGATATAATATATATATAGTTTTGTACTAGCCATAGTTTTAGGTATCTGTTGAGATTTTGGGAAAATTCTTACCTAGCAGAAAAGGGTGGTACTACTGTGCTGTGCATTTCATATACAAGAGAGAGAGGGGAGCATCAATAATTTCAGTTTGACAGAATTATTAACAGGATTTTCACCTAGAATTTGATGTTTAAGCTATATGATTAAAATTAATCATTAATGCATTGACAAAGCTATGCTTAGAATTAAATATTTGTGTGAAAAAATACTAAAAAATTATTAAACTACAGAGTTATGGTCTCTGTGTGTGTGTGTGTGTGCATGAATATGATATGTCATGCTTCGCTGAATGCCACTCTTACTTTGGTCCATGTTCATTGGTATGACCCCAACAAGCTTACTCAGCACCAATCCTGCACCCCCACATTGTCTTTCAGTTTATGCAGAAATATTGGTGAAGAACTGTTGAAGATTAGGCTTGACTCCTCTTTGTCCTCAATGACACTCATTAACAAGTATAAAAATAACAACTTTTATTTATGGTACTATGATTGGTTAAGATCATGAATACATAAACAAAAGGGATTTGTAGAAGTTTTCTCATATAATGAATTCTTAAGCTGGGAGAAAAAGGTCGACTGGCAATTGCAGTTATAGCTAAACATCCCAGAGTCATTCAACTATTTAAATGAAGGCAGTTGATAGAGATAATTAAAAAAAAAAAAAAAAAACTGCACAAAAAACAGGACTACACAAGTGAGGCACCATGGTCATCCAGCAGGGAGAGTATTGGTCTACTAGCAGCAAGACCAGTTCAATCCTACTTCTCTGCTCTTTTGGTGATTGCTTTTTACAGGGATGCAAACCTCAATTGCACTGCTATGATTGGTCAGCCAATAATAATGCTTGATCAATGGTATTGTGTTATACACCTCGAAGGGGAGGAAGGAAAACTCCCAAGAACCCAATATGATTGGGGGTCCAGTCAAAAATGGCCCTGTGTCATAAGTATCGGAGCGGGAGATGGGAAGTTCCATCTCAACCCCCCTCTTATTGACAGGCCAATCAAAAATTAGTGGCTTTGTATTACCAATATCAACCTTCAGTGGAACATGTTCCAGAATCTCACCCTTATTTAACCTGATTATCACAGGTGTCATCATCAATTCTATCTGAAAGTGTGTTATATTCCTGATCCAAACAAATCTGACTTATTAAAATCAGCTCTGTGTCACTCATTCCAATGGAACAATTCCTTTATCAAAATTAACACTTAAGTTAAACAGACCTAAGACTGTACCTAATGACCAATCCCACGCAAGCTTACAATTTCACCTCTCACGCTATACTCCATAAGTGACACAAACCAGATAATTCATGGTATCGGGTTTTTTTTCCCTATGAAAATATTATTTTTTCTATAGAAATAAAAAGGAGATCAGCAATGAACCTTTGACATCAGTTATGGCATCATATTAGTATGTTAGTAGAAGTAGTAGAATAGTATCTGAAACAAAAGTGGAGATAATGGAACAAAATGGAAAGGCTTTTTAATTTATAGATCTGTTTTTTCCCCCCTCTAACATCTTATTTCGTATACTACATTGTGCTGTTCCTAGGTTTGTCAAGAATTGTGTGATTAGTGTTGCCCTCAATGCATTTTCTAATAGAATCCTTTCCTCTCCTCATCAGACTGGCATTTATTTAAGTCAAAATTGTGGTCAGATGTTTTTTTTTTTTTTTTTTTTTTTTTTTGAGATTTCTGAATATTTTGACAATATACACCATTGATCATTTTGTACAACCTACTTTGTATATTCCTGCCTCTGTCCTGTTCTTGTTGCTATAAAATTTGATCCTAACTATATCTCATTGTTTTAGAGGTGGCTTTAATGTTAGATAACTTATTTTCAATGGTGGCTGTTATGGAGTTGGTAGGTAGGATTATATGCCTACTTTTGTTATGGCTGTTGGGATTATTATTATTTGTTGATTTTTGTATTTTTCTTCTGTGGATTTTGTGGCATGATATAGGAAATAATTTGCTTATTTGGAGGAGTTTGAGAGTGTTTTCAGTGAATATGGCATGCAGTGAAATAATCATGAAGTAAAACTAATTCAACAAAATCAAAGGCTAAACAAAGTGTAACATGAAGATTAATAAACCAACTTATAAATGAATTCCATCAATAATTTATCTAACCATAGTATTAAAAAAAAAAAAAAAAAAAAAAAAAAAAAAAGAGGGTTAACGTCTTCCCATTGTTTCATAGATTCTAAATGTTATACTTACTGGCTTCCTTGCTCCAGCAGAAGGCTGTGTAATGTCCAGAACCAAAACCTTGGCCATGATGAATGATTATGGCTGATAGTTTATACAAGAACTGAGTTTGTCCATTCTCAGTTAGAGTTTGGGGTAGACAGAATGGCTTCATATTTAGAAAGTTTTCAAATGATACATGAGTGGCAATCTTTTCTCTATGGTTACCTTTGGACCATCTAAAATGAATATTAAATTTGTCATTTAGTACAGTGTTGCTTGGAGGAAAAATATAAGTAATATTTTTTCATATTGCCTGTGAAAATATAATAAAATTACAAGGTATTAAGTGCAATAATGAGCATTATTGTATTTTCCTTAAAAAAAAAAAAAATAAATCTATATCTGAAAGACCTGATCATCATTTATTAATTAATATCCACTATAAAATCCAGTATTAATTCTAAAAATTGAAATAAAAATCCAATATTAATTGTTTTTAATAAAAAAAATAAAACAAAGTAAATGATGTAGGCGTTAGAGAAAATATTGGAAAAGGATTTTTGTAAGGCGATATTTATAATACAAAAATTTTTTGAAAGAGTGAAACGGAAGAGGACTGACTGAAATTTAAATTATAAAAAGATTATATATATGAATTTAATTGACAAGGAAAAAAACAAAGCAGAGAGAGAGAGAGAGAGAGAGAGAGAGAGAGAGAGAGAGAGAGAGAGAGAGACTCACCGGAATCTTTTAAGATGAAGTCGTAGAATATGAGGTAGTTTACTGAGCAGCAACTGTTTTTTAATCTCAGTATAAATTTTTGGTGAAGAATTTGGCCTTTTCCTTCTACCTGCAAATAAATAGAAACAAGAAGCCAGTTTCATTTTGGTTTATCAATTTCAGTAGAAACTTTGGAATAGAAGAATAATACATCAAACAATAAGATGAGCTAACACTGAATGAGGCAGACACCCTACCTTGTATCAACAAAGAGAAGTTTGTTTTTTAATGGAATATTCACAAAGAAATACAAAAGAAACAACCAGTAAAATCTGAAGTATACATATATTACATTTATTACAATTGCGTAGTTACCTCCAGTATTTTTCTGGACAAAGAGCATATTATGATGAAAAAAGCCCCAAATTTAAGAAAAACAAACTATTATTGTCAAAATGTTTATATTATTAAAAGGAAAAACAAAAGTATTTTTTGATCATTTTATTAAATTTTTTTTAATCCTTTCTAGAATGTTGAAATTTTTTAATCCTTTCTAGCATTATCTGTCTATATTTCTGAGATGAGATATTATGTACACTTAACATTATTTGGACTATTGTCCCCATCTTTGTTGCCATATTTATCACGTTTCGGCTGTTGTACACTCTGGGCTTCTTCAACCACCTAAAGAAGGCCAGAGCATACAACGGCCAAAACATTGTGATAAATATGACAACAAAGATGGGGACAATAGCCTTCCTAGCATGTTGAAATTTGGAATAAAAATCTTGTTTTTCTTGTGTCAACAGATTCCCGAAGTTTAGTATAGGAAATTTTAACATCTTTTTTTTTTTCAGTAAAAAAACATTGATTTGGAAATTCCTGCAAAAATTAAATAATTGTTGGATTTCAAAGAAATTTTCATGATTTATTGACAAATGAATGAAATTATTTTTGAATGCGTGAGTTTTTTTGTTAACATCTGTTACCCCACCCCACTTAATTTTATAAAATTAAAATCCTCCAGCTTCATATTTATATTAGTCAAAAGCAGGACTCCTTGGAGAATGTAATGAATATTTTTTTTTTTTTTTTAAAAGAACAGAAACATCATTTACTGAAAATCTTTGAATCGTGAAATAAAAAAATGAAATAAAACTATGACATTATTTAAGAAAGCTTTTAAATGCTTTTATAAATAAGATATATTAAGGTCATTATTGTCTTAAGAAAAAAAAATTATTTTTGATGAATTTTGATTTTTACAAGAATTTTTATTTCTATTTAAATTTTAACTAGAATAATTTAAGTTTTAACTTTTTAAAAATTAAATACTAATTTCTCCCTTTTAGATGATATTAAATAAAAACTATATTTACTAATCATAAATAGAAAAGATTAGTACAAATCAAACACCAATCTTTTTAAAAGAATTTTTTTTTGTTTAAACATGCCAATTTTTGTAGATATGCACACCCATACCTGGTATCAGAAAATAAGAGCAATAATTATAAATTTAAAGCCAAAAAGTCTCTAAAATTCAATAAAACATTAGGTTATCGGGAATATTTTCTTAAATAAACAGCTACCACTGTTAAAAAATTTTACATTAAAAATATTTGTTTCAAGTCAGATTAACTATACTAAAAATCAGCCAATATCCCTCAAATAAAATTTCAGAAAAGCATTTTATTTTAGGAAAATTTATTTAATAAAGAGAATTATAATTGCAATGAAAAACAACTTAAAAAAGGCACTACTCAGCTATTTTAGAAAAAAAATAAAGAAAGAAAATCTTCTTCCAATTAATTAAAATCAGTTTCAATTGGTTTTTGAAATACAGCAAAGTATTTTGCTTATTGGAAATATCAAATTTAATCTATTAGCTTGAAATTGATACTAAAATAAAAACTTAAAAAAAGATTTTTCATTTTTAAAGCATCATTTTAAACCTAAGGAATCATGTTTTCAGTGGAGGTACCTACAATTATGGAAACATCTCAGAACTCAACAACTAATTTACAAAGTTGCATACAATGAAATAAGTGAAATAATGGCAATTCATTTTTTTTTTTAAATATTATGATTCCTGATTATATTTTCTTGCGACAGAATGCAGATAAACAAAAATGTGCATAAACTTAACTGAATAAAGAGGAGAATATAAACTTACAAATTAAACAATTTTAAAAGAAAACTATTTTAATGCTTTGCCATTATGAATTAAAGATTTTTATAACTACATCAATTTCTCAATTATTAACATCTTCAAAGCAAAATATTTTTATAATTACTTATAAAATTTTAATAGATTCACTTAAGTAAAAATTCTAACTTACTATTGCAGGAATCACATGCATAAACTTTTCCTTCCAAGTATTCAGGTTTTGTGAAGTGAGAGAGCATTTCTGAAAAAAAACAAGAACACAAATTATATATATAAGGCCAAAAAATACATTTTTTTTTACCCCACAAAAAAGAAAGCTTAAGACAAAAAAAAAAAAAAAATTACTTTGAAAAGTGTCATTAACATCTACAGCCTTGTCAAAACGTTTTAATCTCTTGTTTGTATATTTGCTATTGTTTTTTTGTTTTTCTCTAGCTATGACACCTGATGGATAATGAGCCTGCCAAAGTGTGTCAAACAGCAGCAAGTATAAAATATGGCGTAATTTGATATCTGAAAAGGAGAAAAAAAACAAAAAAGGGAATTTATTCTATTTTTTTTACCTGTGATATGGCATACATTACTGGCTATTTTTCCATTTGGGGAATTTCTTTGGTAACGGGCAGGAAACTCCAAAGATAAATCCATAAATGGTTCATATGTTTGACATTTGTGTCCACAAGACTGGCATGTCACCTAAAACAAATACACAAAGAGGATTCAGATTTTTAAATGTAAATCTAGTATTTTGTAATAAACACAAATCAGTTGGAAAAGATTTCTTGCAATCAGTGGTCAGATTTTTAAATCTCATTTCTAGAAAACGGAAAGTCAATAAAAAATGAACAGTTTGCCTCCTGCCCTTTTTTCTTTTTTTTAAAAATGTAACAATTTTTTATAATGCATTTTTTGTAATTATTTACACTATTTACATTGTTCAGTCTGTTGTTCTCATTTTGTTGCCATATTCACAATGTTTCATCATTGTATGCCCTGGTCTCCTTTAGGTGATTGGAATTTTAAACTGAACCCTTTATTTTGCCCACGGGGCAGAGTGATCTAGTTTCACATGCCATGCCTCTTCCAGATCTCAGTTATCTCACTTTAACTCAAGGTTTTGTTCACCACTGCAGTAGCCAGGTATTGAGCTCACAACTCTTTGGGCCAAGTCACTGGATCCAATCAATACTTTTATCCACTGGGTCATACCGTGAACAAGAACTTGGAGAGTTGAGTTAAAGGGAGATTACAGACATCCAGAAGAGGCATGGCACATGGAACTAGAATAATCTACCCCAGTGAATGAAATAAAGTGTTCCATTCGAAATTCCAGTCACCTGAATAAGGTTGGAATGTACAACGAACGAAATGTGAATATAGCAACAAAGATGATGGCAACAGTCTGAACAATGTAAATAGTGTAAATAATTAGAATACCTCATCTCAGAAATATAAACAGATATTGCATATTTTGTATATAATTTCCTGCTTGTTGCAAACAGATTTGATATCATTTGAATTGTGTGATGAATACTAAAAATATTTCACTTGGGAATGAGGAATGGTAAATTCGATTCTGTTTTATGAAAATTCTACAACTCTGAAACATCTCCAATAAAAGAAAATTGCATTGGAAGGAATTGCATGGTGGAAAAAAAAAAAAAAAAAAAAAAAAAAAACCCATGTTGACTTGGAGGAGACAGGGAATACAGTGTAAAAGAGAAATGAAATCACATGAAGAAGTGGGGGAGCAATAAAAGAATTAAATTAGAAATCAAATTCTTTGTTTTGTTTTAAATATAGTGATGAAAGTAAGATGAAAAATTACAAAGGGTTTTACCTCACTGACAAGCTCTCCTTGGAACGTATCTGCAACAACATCTCTGTAGTTCTTCATGTAACAGAGATCATCTAATTCAGTTTGCACTTTGTCCAAAAGTTGGCTGCAATCAACAATAAAGCATATTTAAATTAATAAATAAAAAAGTTACTTTAAAACCTTTTATTAGTTAATATTTCCAGGACAATTCAATTCTAATAATGAACTGAGATAAACCAATGTAACAATGACATGCAAAAACTTTTTTTTTTTTTTAAGTCCTTTTAACCTGGTTTGATACTTAAAATTTCAATCTGTATTTTCCCCATTTTATAACTACTATCAAAATTTAAAACAATGAAAAAGGCATTTTTAAAATAGGAAATCTCATTATCACAACTTTAATTGAAATAGTTTACATGAATTTATTGAATCCTTTAAAATTTAATGTAAAAAGGATTTAATTTATCAAGAAATATTTTTGTAAAGTTAAAGAAAAAAGGAATGCGAAAGTCTTATAACAACCTTAAAAACTCTTGAGCATCTTGTTGTGAATAACCACGAAAGGCAGGAATGTAGCTCCACATAGCTTGCAACAAAGTGTTAGGACTCACTACTGTCCACTTGCCAGACCAGAGAACATGGAACAGGGCACGTAACTCTTCACACAGAGAACTGCAAAAAAAAAAAAAAAAAAAAAAAAAAAAAAAAGTTAAAGAAAAAATTAAGAAAAAAAAGAAAAAGTTAAAAAAAATTTCAATGTTCAAGAGTTTATTGTCAATTATAATTCAGATGAATTATTGACACATTTAAGCATGTTCGGTAATTTTGAAAGATTACAACTGTTTTACTCGGCTTATCACAAATCTATAACAGATTGCTACACTAGTCAAAATGATTTAAGAATTTATCTTTTCCTAGAGTTTTAAAACTTTGAGCATTCTTGAATCTTCAAGCCAACAAAATGGGCTATATTCACAATTCTACAAAACATAATTCTAATAATAAAATAGATAAAAATCGGAAAAATAGGAAAAGACAAACTTGTAATCAACTTTTTATGCAATCTCTTGGAAGAGAAAAAAAAATTTTCTTTCATTATTGTCTCATTCAATTTTATTTTTTTTTTTTAATTCAAGTTTCCAATTTTTGGGTTTCAGAATTCTCAGAATAAATATATATATATATATATATATATATATATATGGAAATAGATACCAATCTAACCAATAAGGTACGTTTTACACTAGACAAAAAAAAAAAAAAAAAAAAAAAAAAAAAGAGAGAGCATACAAAAAAGCATACAAAGAGCTTTACCCATTTTAAGAAGATCAAACTTTTTGACCCCCTCCTGTTTTCATTTTTCTCTTCCTTTCTTACTCATTACTTTTTCTCCTTAGGCCATAAGTGAACAACTCCATTTTGATAGAAAAAAAAATTACACTCTCCCTACTGCATTGTTGTATTGTTGCTTGGTTGTGCAGACCTATTTTTTGGGGGTGGGGCAGGGAATATGGGGGAATAGGAAATTGTCATTTACTGGAAATAAATGACTATAAAAGACACCGACAGCAATTTCTCATGGGTGCTACCATTTTGGTTTGGACCAAATATTCTGCAGTACAGACTAAGCTAAATGACATTCCCAACACAATATAATAAAAATACATCATAAAACAGGTTGCATTGTCTATGCTTGTTTGGGAATAGCAAAAAGTGTTAGTGATTAATCAATTTCTTTTTTATGATTTATCAACCTTTTGCAGGTTATTTAAAGCCAAAACATTTTGGATTGTATGATCAATTTGTTTTCTGCAAGTGAATATTTCATTAACAATTATTTTTTTTTATGAGGGACGACAATTTTTTTCACATACAAGTCCTACTATTTAACCCATAGCAAGGAGAAGAAGATGATTCATACTTTTCTCAAGGTAATTTGCATGTAAGCGATTATAACAAAGTCAAATGGAATTCAAACTCTCCCCTTCAATTTCTTTTTCTGAGCCACTATTCATTATGTCACCAAGTGCTATTATAACGACGTTAGGGACTGACACTTCACAATGTCTTGAAAAACTAATGTATAAGTATGTCTTGAAAATGTATATATATTTTGACAGCAGGCAAGCAAAAAAAAAAAAAAAATAAATAAATCACTGTACACATCAGCAAAAGTGTTAAATACTCTAAGGCAAAAATTCTTCAGCATTGACTGAAGTATTAAATTTGAAAGCATAAAAAACACTTGTATAAAGAAAAAAAAAAAAAAAAAAAAAGAATAAACATTTGAACAAAATGTAAGAGTACAAGGAGATACAATTTTTTTTAAAATTAAATTATTCCAGATATTTTGATATGAATGATTAAAAAAAAAAAAAAAAAAAAAAAAAAAAAAATCAAGCCAGGAAGAAAAATGTATACCTGTCTTTTGCTGACTAAGCTGGACATAGCTTCCAGAAGATATGAAAGTTTTAACTTACACTTTATGTAGTTAATCAGTTTCCTTTTTACATTGAAAGTTAAAACATTAATTAGTTGTAGAGTATCCTTTAAACACCATCATTAATATTGTGTCAAAATACAATTTTTTTTTTTTAAACAAAGAAGAAAAAGGGTAAATTTTCTGATCAAAATTCCTAAAATTTAAAAGTTTAAAATGGGATACCAGCAAACACTACTTACACTCTCTTCTCTGGGCGAAGTAACTTTGGCTCCATTGTCTGAGAGATGGACAGTAGTTTTTGATGTACAGATTGTTGATGGGTAGCACCACCATTCAAGCCACCACTTCGAGGGGAAGATCTCTGGAGAAAGAAGAAAAAAAATTCAGAAATTCTTAATATTTATCACTCAAAAATGTCTTTTTTGAAAATAATCCAATATGGCAAAGAATGAAATATGCATAAACCATAGTTATAAAAAATAAATATGTTAATAAATATTTAACCCTTAAAGGAAGAAACATGCTTTCTTAAAATATAGTTAATTACTTTGGTTTTCATAGTATCTATTTTATTGGATTTGTAAAACAGAAGAAATCCTTTCTAAGACCACATTTAACTTGGATCAGCAACTTTTCTTGGTTGCTGCCTCAAAATTAACAAAGATAATTGTTAATTATAAATATTATTATTACAAACACTTTAAAAACAACTTGAGTTAATAAAACTAAATGACTATAACTTCTTTTTTTTTTTTTCCATTTCTAAAATCCAACTGAACATTGAGTTATGATCACTTGCCAATACATAATTCATGGGCATTTTGGCTAAATTTGAAGTCATTCAGAATGGTCTGTGTAGCAGTGAAGAGCAGCAAATAGCTTGTACAAAATTGTTCATATTAACAGCCCAATTCTACTTACATGTTTGGTATTGTGATCTAATTGCTACAACTATTGTTCTTCTTTAACAGGTTAAACCCTGACACCTAATGACTTGCTGATACATTATTCCTGGATATTTCAATTATATTTCACCATTTCAGAAGAAATCAGCAGTGAAGAGTAGCAAATGGATTGTACAAAAATGAACAACCCGATTCTATTTACAAGGTTCATTCCAGAAGTTTTGACACGTTTTTAGTAAAGGCAGTTATAACTGTCTTAGATTATTGTAATTTTAGTATTAGGTTGGTGCAAAAATAATGTCTTTTTTGACGTACTTTTTAACGCCAAAAACCGACATTATTTTTGCACCACCCTAATATATCATTACTATACATCTAATAATCCAACTTGCCAACTTTTGTTATTCCAGACTGAAGGAAATGGATGTAACAGCTCTTTGAACACACCTTACTAAACACTGCTTGTCACAGATGACTATTTTTCAAAATATAGTCAGGACATGAAAACAATTTGGAAGCTCACAATGCAATAAAGTTTGGTGTTGACAGAGGGGCATCAAAACTGTCCCTCACCCCCTTCCTACAGTTCAAACCTTGCTCCCTTTGATTTTTGGTTGTTCCCCAAGCTGAAGGAGAATTTCAGGAGCAGTCATTTTGAAGACATTGAGAAGATGAAGGAGGCTGTGACAAGAGTCTTCACTTTAGATGACTTCCATGGGGCCCTTCCTGAAGTGGCTGGAGTGCTACAACAAGTGAACTAGAGTCAAAGGATCTAACTTTAAAGAAGATTAGAGTTTGGTACTTCTTTAAAATTAATAAATATCTCCTGAAAAAGTTTTAAAACTTTCAGAATGTATCATGTACATATATAATTCTTTCCAGTATTTAGATGCCAGAGCATGACTGTAAACTAGAAATTTATTTATTAAATTAATTGAATTATTTTACATTATTGCATGACAAGATGTAGCAGAAGTATAAAGTGCAGTTTCTTAAGAGAAACAAGTCCAAAGATTTGTCAAGGTAACATGAAATAACAAAAGTGCATAACTGTTAGCTGTTCAATAATCTGAGTAAGCAACCAGTTTTAAGTCTATTGTTTAGTAATAGTGTCAGTAAGAATTTACAAGATTAAAATTTCATTAAAAAGTAAGGAAGGACATGAGCTTATACCTGAAAACATTCGACAGAAGTATGTCTGTTGTTGATATGACTGTTGAAGTTACGACAATTGGCTGCAGAGTTGATAGCACCAGATAAATTGGAGTGATGCGAATTGTGAGGACAGCTAGACAAGTAAGATGAACCACAGCTGCCTGACATGGGTGGAAATGGCATATTCACAAAGAAATGACGGAACTTCTCCAAGTGTCTATAAAGATGGGAGAAGTGAGAGAAGATGAAAAAAACAAAACAAAAAAAAAAAAACTCTTACAAAGACCTGAAGTTAAAAGGGGATAATAAGCAAGTGGAGTAACCAGCAAGAAAATATTTTTTTAAAAAGTGGGTGCTGCAAATATAAGCAGAGGGGGAAAAAATGGGGCAATATTAAAAACATTGACTAAAGACATGAAAGCAACCAAATTATTACTGTTAAGAGAAACACAGAAGTTGTCAAAGAAAACTGATTTCTCAACATTCACTTTTAGCAGTGGATATAGAACTACACTGGATGGATCAGGCAGAGAGATGAGAGATTCCCTCCTTCATGGAAATAGTCACTCAACACTACCAAGATGACAATGGAGGCTGGGAGGGGTAGGGTGCAAAGAATATCTTGGGCTAGTATTGCAGGCAGTAAAATTACAATTACTTTCAAAGTTGATAACTGTTCAAGGTAAATACAGAGAATTCTGGAGCAAGATATTTTTGAGTGGTACAGATTGCAACAAAAAGCATGAAGCTAAAGAACAAATCTTTGCAAGACAATACTCCCTTCACATTTTAGAGATGACAATTGCCCACTTTGCCAAAGACAAGTTTCTAAAACAACAAATTAGTAAAAGTCTTTAACATCTCCAACAGAAAAATGAGATGTATGGCATCAGTTCTCAACTCATTATCTATGCTGATGACAACTACTTCTGTTTTAATGGTAAGCCTGATTGGTTTGAGAAAGTCAAATTGGCAGCCAATCTAAAAAAAAAATTTACCTACAATCTGTTGTAACTGGGGCAAAGAATGGCTTGTTAATATCAATGCCTCCAAAATGAAGCTGCTCTCTTAATTGTCGAAGAGAACCTTTACTGCCTTCAGTATCTGTCTATATTTCTGAGATGAGGTATTATGTAAATTATTTACATTATTCGGACTATTGTCCTCATCTTCGTCACCATATTTATTACAACGTTTTGGCTGTTGTATGCTCCAGCCTTCTTCAGGTGGTTGAAATGTTGAACTGAACCCTTTATTTTGCACACTGGGGTAGACTGTTCTAGTTCCACATGTCACGTTTAATATATGTCAGTTATCTCCTGTTAATTTCCCCCTGAAAGTTCTCCACTGCCTTAACCAGGTATTGAACTCACACTCTTTGGGTCCCGTTACTGGATCTAACTAATGCCTTTATCCACTGTGCCATGTGTCAGGGTTCAGTTCAACATTCCAACCACCTGAAGAACAACAGCCAAAACATTGTAATAAATATGGCAACAAAAATGAGGACAATAGTTTGAATAATGTAAATAATGCTTTATTGCTTTCTATCATCATGGCTGATGTTAATCTCCAGGAGTGACTCATTGCACCTTCTTAGGTTAATATTTTTGCTGATGAGAAGTGAAAAAATTATATTGAACCAATTGTTAGGTCAGCTGTTAGGAAAGCTGGTTCACTGTGTCATGCTAGACATTTTTTCTTGGCAGTATCCACCTTACACATAAGCTGACCATTCATTCATGCATTGAATATTGCTGTCATATCTAGTCTGATGCTTTTGCTATGCATTTACAGATTCTTGATAAAATACAAAGAACAATATGCAACGTTATTGGTCCTGACCTGGCATCTCAGCTTCAGTTCCACCACTGTAATGTAGCTTTCCTATGCTTTTTCCATAAATATTCTCATGGTAATTTTTCTGATGAGCTTTCCGCTTTGGTACATAGATTTTACAAACTTAACTGTAGAACTAGATTGGCAGCAATGGTTGTATCATTTAACAGTTAAAAGTGGTTCACCTATTGCCTGGTTCACACTCCTTCTCCATTTTTTAACAGAAGTAGAGGTTTATCCTTTGTTTCCAGTTCCTTCTCCTAAAGACTTGTCATTCTCTTCTTTCACTACCAGTTATCCCTTGCACCATAGTGGCATTATTGCCTTGTTTGGGGTAAAATTATTAAAAAAAAAAAAAAATCTAAATTTCTATTGTTTTATTGGTCTTTCTCTCTCCAACTTCTTGCATCAGTGGCTTTATTGCCTCGCTTGGCATGAAATGATTAAAAAAAAAAAGAAAAATAATGGAAAGAAATAGTAACAAAGACCTGAGAAACAATAAAAATGCTTGTAGTAATATTTTAGTCAAAACAGTAAATATATTAACAAGTAAAATAATTTATTCAAGCACATGGGATATCAATTGCAAAAACATTGTCTTGCATAATAAAATCTGACCATGTACATGTATGTGCATTTTCACAAAAAAAGGTTTAATTGAATACAGACTTGCACCCACTGTAATGACATATCTTTTTTAATGATATACCAGAGTTATTAGTTTATATACACATTTCTAGCAGGAATTCAGATTAAAGAATATAACAAAGTTAACCTATACAACCAGGTTCAATTAGTATTAGGTTGGTGCAAAAATAATGACGTAATAATGTCATTTTTTGACATTATTACGTCATTAATTTTGTACCAACCTAATAACTATATTAGGTGTTATCATTTTAGAATTAAAAGTCAGGTGTAATGTATAAATATACTTTGATAGTTTTTATTTTTATAAAGAATTATTAATACCAACTCCAACTGAACAATTTGATTTTTATGGATTATCAATCATTTATAGTTTGCTTAAAGCTAAAACATTTTTGGATTATAATTTTTTTTTTGTGCAAGTGAATATTGCATTAACATTTTTTTTTTTTTTTTGAAAACAGTTATTTTTTTCAGATACAAGTCCTACTATTTAACCCATAGCTTAGGGAAGAAGAGATGAATTCATATCTTCCCCAAGAGTATTTCTGCATAAATGAATGTAACAAACTTGGCTCTGATTTCACTTATGGTGATCCATTAGATCACCCACACATGCAGCACAATCAAAACCTTTTAAGAAAAATTGCTAAAAGTGAAAATATCTCCCCGCACCCACAATTTAATATATATATATATATATATATATATTAGTCATCCACAGAAAGACTGTTTTGCTGTTTCACAGCTCATCAATGTGGCAAGACATCTGATTGCATCAAGCTGGGATCAAAACCCAACTGATTTAGTATTAGTCGAAGATTTTACTCCTAAGCCATTGGTGCATGGCAAGGATGAAGGTGAATTTAAATGTATTCATATTTAGACAAACATG
>OZ010588.1:19449286-19539286 GCA_963932145.1 Acanthosepion lycidas
AAGTATAAATACCAAAAGAGTAAAATTACTAACCTTTGTATTCAGTTTCAATACAAGAGCCTTCCAAGCCTGGAATACTTTGCACAACATCCTCTGCCTGAAATTAAAGGTAAAAATTTTAAAATTGCTACACCTATATTGCACTTCGTCCACGTCCCTCCCATTCTGAACCTTATTTTCAAATGAACTGATCTCATGCATCTATTTATTTTTTGTTCAATTTTTTATATACAAGAAATCTTTTAATCTTCCAATAAAATTAATTTCAAGTTTTTATAAGCTTCAATAAAGTGCAAAAATATTCCCAATTCTTGACATTTTGATCTTTTATTAAACTTTGATTCTAAGATTTGTGCAACATTTATTTGCACAAATTTGAGCTCAAGAAAAATGGATTTTGCCCCTTTTGCTGTCATCAACAAATGATACTTTAAAATCAATGGGAAATTAAGCAGAATAATCAATGCTACATCATTTTCTAAAAGGATCTTGTTTGTGTCATTAGTTTTAAATACACTTTTATTTCGCCATATATTGTGTGCAGCATTCTCTTAAGTGGGATTAATCCAAGCTAGATGTCAATAATAATTAAAAGGTAAAATAAATTTTAAAAAAAAAAAAAAAAAAAAATCTTAT
The DNA here is from genome assembly GCA_963932145.1 of Acanthosepion lycidas. Classification (NCBI taxonomy): domain Eukaryota; kingdom Metazoa; phylum Mollusca; class Cephalopoda; order Sepiida; family Sepiidae; genus Acanthosepion; species Acanthosepion lycidas. Next base: position 19,449,923 of record OZ010588.1, read on the forward strand.
CAAACTTAAATCAATGTTAAGAAAACAGTAAATTAAATTTCAATTTATCAGCAGAAAATTAGATAAGTAAAATATATTATTGTTGTAACCTAAGAAAGGTTACTGAATAGAATAATCAAATGAAGGTTGATAATGAATGATAATACTGAGGACAAGAACAACACATATAAGATTCACCAGCAATGTGTAAAAGTAGCCAACTGCTAGAAGTGATTCAAGTGAATTCCACAATGAATCTTCAACTGCAGACCAATATACAGTATTTATTGCTGTATTTATTTGAATGGGGACATACCAATTATTGTCCGTAGGTATGCTACAACTATATAAGATAAATTTATGTTGTTTTCTAAATTTCTTTCTTTTTAACTAAAGTATTTTGAAAAGCCCAAATACTTTTGAATAAATATTCAAAAAATGCCATTCCATTCAGTGTTATCAGTTTCTCTCTTACATTGATGTCGACTATTACTTAGATATTTCCAGCCATTATTAATCCTTTAACATAACCTTTTCCTTCATGCTGTGCACCAATGACCTGGAGATAAAGAATTAAAATCAAATTGCCAGTCAGTAAAACAATTAAGGACATTACCAATAAAACTAAGGAATATCCAACTTTCAAAGAAAGGCAATTTTTTAAAATGATATCAGTGCTTGGCTGTAGGTAGTATTTTTGGTTTCTTGTAGATGTTATGAAAATTAAAACTATAATGACTTAAGTTAAAAAAAATATGATGTACTGCCTTATTAGTATACATCATATTTTAACTTAAACGTCATTATAGTGTTACTGTTCAGAACTCATGAAACAATTTGACATATAGACTTTAATAGACTTCTAAGGGAAAACTACATGGAGCTTTCACATATGCTATACTATCTGAATCAAAACACTCACCTTGGTTGGTATTATACTGAGGTTTTGGGTGTTGTAATCTTAACATGTTTTATCATACTCAGAAACCACCTTGGAATTTTGAACTGAATCCCCTTATTCATTAATATGAGAGAGAGAGAGAGAGAGAGAGATAGAAGACTGCTCATAGCTGATGAGAGATCATTCACAATATATATATATATATATATATACGCACATCTTTACATCAACAGAATGATGAAATACCATAAATTACTATTTGCTTTAAAAACAAAAAAAATTGGTGAAGGAATACCCCTGAAATTATATTTTTAGCTTATTTTATCTCATTAAATAACTTAATTATCCTTAGCTTATTTTAAAATTGTATAAATTTCAAAAGATATTACTGTATCTTGACACTACCTATACATTTTACATTAAACAAACATCGAACATCAAAAAAGTGCTTGCTGAAGTAAAAGATCCATTGCGTTTATTAAATGCAGCAAAATATGACATATGAATATGAATTATTTGTAGTAGCCTATTTAACTCCACTTTATACCTTTTATCTCTAAGGTAAGGTTTACTTTATGCTATCTACCGGGTGTCTCGTCACATATATGGATTCTTGGTGAGGTTTTTGCAATGAGTTCCAGAGTGGAATGACTCACCATTCACCTTTGAGGAAAAGTTGGTTTTCTATCAGAATTTTCTTCTACTTAAAAAGACCAAACCATGTGTTCCCATATTAAAAATCTGCATCTAGTAGAATTTGAGAATTCATAGTTTTTCTCCTAGACTGGTTACCAACCAAGGCTGAAGACCATAGTCTGTCCTACTATCTAGCCCTTAGCTGGGAGGAGAAGAAATGGATTCATATTTTTCAAGAGTATTTGCCTGAAAGCGAATGTATCTAACTCGACTGGATTTCAAACCCAGCTCTCTATCTCATTCTGAGCCACTAACCATTACATCTCCAAGGTTTAATTCATTTTATCCAATCCTAGACTGCTAAGAGCCAAGTAGTACCTTGTCTTCACATATACTTTGGCAAATATGAATCAATATTTGAAATGCAATAGATTCCAGTGGTTTTCAAATGGGTGCAACATCAAGATTGGAAAAAAGAATTGCCCCTTTCATTCAGGTCTTACTAGTTTAAGATAATTTTAAAAGCTGGTGAAAACAGTGTCATACCAAAGTATTTGATAAGAGCATTATAAAGTAATGGCACTAATCAATTAAATACTTTTACCTTCTGTGCCATAATGCAGTATCAAGTTTATCATCAGTGGCACTTGATCTAAATAAAATAAATAAAAATAAATATACAAATTAATAATAATAATAATAATTATATATTAGAAGGGAAGAACAGGCTGTGGAGTAGAGAAACAATTAAGAAAGAGTGTGTAGAGAGAGAGAGAGAGAGAGAGAGAACAATCAATGAAAATCAATAGAAAAACAAGAACAAATTTCTATACCTACAAATTTTACTTATTACAACAAAAGTGAAAGAATTTTTTTAACCTAGTAGTAATTTTAGTATTAAAATTACTTATGCTTACCTTACACTACAGTATTTATAGTCATGGTTTCTTTGAGACTTCCCTGAATTTTGCCTAAATAAATATAAAATGATAAATTAATGCTTTATTATTATGGTGATGATGCTTGAACTTTTAAGTTTTTAAAACATTCTTAAAGTTCGTGGTATTTTTAGATATATCACAATAGCCATCATACCCATTATTTTTCTGTAACTACACAAATTTATACTTTAGAAAATTCATTTTTATTTTCCAAGTATTATTTTTTATTGGTACAAGTTATCACATCTATTTTGTAATAATTTCTTTTTAATAGATATTTAACAAAACAGGTAAAAAGAAATGATTTGCAAGGCATTGAGACAGTTAAATAATGACAGCAATAAATCAACTCACCTTTGATAAGATCTGAGAAACCTCCTGTTACACTGTTCAAGATTTAGGAAATTATGTGTTGTAATGGCACTCAATGCACTGCGTAATACTTTTAGGTCACTGGCTGCATTGTCATTGAATACACAATCACCACACTCATAGCTGAAAATAAAACATGCTATGTGACTGTCAGGCTTGTGCTGTCTTCAATTATCACTTTAGACTGAATATTAAACTATAACAATACAGTTAATCAGAAACAATTAAAATAGAATTCTAACAATTTAACTTGGCCAGTGTTTGGATGCAGTTACAATAATAACTAAATGTTTCATTAATAAAAGAAGCTGATTATAAATTGAGTCAGATATAGCTTTTTTTTCTTTTTTTTTTTTTTTACTGCACAAGGTGTTAATTGTAAGTGGCTGGGTTAATAAGTTTGTAGCTTCACATAAAGCCATCTGAAATTTTCACTGTATAATGTTCAATCTATACAATTAAAAGTCATCATTGAATTAAGTTCACTGACAAAGGAAATTATTAGGTTGGTGCAAAAATAATGACGTAATAATGTCGTTTTTTGACGTTAAAAAATATGTCAAAAAACGACATTACGTCATTATTTTTGCACCAACCTAAATATGTTGAATAAATATTTTTTGTGTAAAATACTTTCATTAGACAACAGATTTATTGAATTAGCATTTGTTATTGAGCCGAATCTCATATTTGGTGTATCAATGAACAGATGTACATTGAATCAGGTTAATCAGCAATATTTTATTTCTAACAACAATTTTTTTAACATAAAAATGGATCTAGCATTTTGTGTATATAGTGATATTTTATAAGTAGCATATTTACATTTAACATTACAATATTATGGAATTGGATTTAGTATATGTTGAGAAATCAACATTTTTATAAAATTTATATATAAAAAACAACAAAAAACATTCCTAAAACTAAAGGATTAACTTATTTACTTTTAAGTTATTTACTTCAAAGGGATTGATTAAGTATTTAATATTTACAATCTCAAATATTTTATTTTTGCTATTAAAAGCTTTATTATGTAAATATGATCGTTTCAGTTGCTAGTGTTTGCCAATAACATTTCTGGTTGAATTTTATACACTTGAACCAATTCCATAAAAAAATAAATTTTGCTAATGAACAGTAGTATAGAATATCACATACTAATAAACAAATCCATACTAATTTGGTCTTTATAAATTTATATTAAACTTATGTTATCAGATATATTGTAATTGGTTGAAAGTTAATTTCAGTTAGAAAATACATATCAGAGTAATGTAAAATTAACTGAAACTACCATACTTGATGGCATATAAGGTGCACTTTTTGTTTTTCTTTTTTACTCAAAATAACTTTTAAAATTCCCCCTGCATCTTATATGCCATATGTAGGTTTACTAATTTTACTAATTTGCCCTGCTGAAATTGGGGTGCATCATATACACCCATACTTCTTATATGCCGCCAAATATGGCAATCAATAATTTTACTAAAGAGGAAATTATCTGAAGTGAGTTGACACAGTCCTGTCCATTTATATCTGATACTTGTACACTGAAGCAAGTGAAAGAATTCAATCATTGTATCAATCCATCACTTCTGGCATTGTTGATTGGAATGATGGACATGCTGTGATAAGCACAGAAGACATTTATATGTGAAGTTATAACTTTCATCAATATAGGAAAATTCAGTAAAATTTATTGGATAAAACTAAGTGAAATTAAATTTCCACTCTGAGGGTTTTTAGGTCTCCAAATATTTGAGAAACACTGGATTAGAATAAGCAAATTCTTATTTTAGAGATTGCAAGAAATTAGTTTCTAATGCTGATACCACTCACAAATAATAGAAGAAATTGTTACATACTTACCAGTAAATAGATTGATCATTCACTTCCAATGTCAATGCATGCTAAAATAAAAGCAGAACAAAGAATTTCGGTTGAACCAAATTTCTCTTTTCATTTAATTACAGAAAATAGAAACAAACTACAGTAGCACAGATATGCATATAGACATTTACTTACAGGTATACATATGTGAAACATAAAATCAATTTTACAGGTATCAGAAATTATTTTCTTGTGTAAATTACATTACCAAATTATACTTTATTAATGAAATTACTTTGATGATAAAAACCATGCTGAAAAACAGCAACCAATTATTTAACATTAGTTTTAATAAATGTATAAACAAAGTTGTTCAAAACAATTATGCATATAAAAATAAGTTAATTCTATAGTAGCAGAAATGAATATATTTCAAATACTAGTAAAATAAAGAATTTGTGTGGTAGGGGAACAGAAATATTTATCCATCTTTTGTTGTTAACATAGTAAATAAAATAAGTACCAATTATAAAGTTATCTTGAATCAAATCTTTCAAATATATATAAAGAAAAAAAAATGACTAAGTTTTGTGTGTGTGTGTGTGTGGGGGGGGTTAGACATACAGGGTGTGATGGATAAACTGTCATCTAAATTGTACAAAAATGAAAATAACACTGACATCTCATTTTAACAGATATATTTACCAAAATTACACAAAAATATCTTGAAAAACTAAAGAGTAAATTTATTCAATAAATTTGCCATTAGCTTCAACCACAGCCTCCAGATGGCTTCAGAATCTCCTGCAACTCTTCTGGACATCAGTTCATCTTTGGTGTTACAAGGGGTTTTGTTAACTGTACCGCTCACATAATAAAGGAGGTTGCCGTCTGGGGAGTTAGATGGCCAGATTTAAGGGGTGATTGCAGTAGTTGTAGTTGCAAAAATTGTCTGACAGTCATGACTGGGTTTTCCTGCTTGCGTGGCATGGTGCAGTCCTGTTGCCAGACATAGGGTCTTCCAGCAGCCACCCTCTTGACCCAAGGCAGCATTACCTCCTCAAGGCACCTGATGCAGGCCTCAGTGCTAAGTTTGAGGCCCACACCAACAAATTCAGGAGTTCTTTTCTGATAAGAAAAGATCATAAGAGTTTTCTGAGCTGCCGTACCTTCATAATCACCATTAGACTCATCAACTCTTTAAATTCTCTGCACTGTCCTCAGATTGACATGCAAACATGTTCATATTGGAGCTTCTGGTGTGAATGCCAAGCAGTACAGCATGCAGTTTCCAAATTTCTAGAGGAGTGAATTGTGTCATGGTGTTCTTTTTCTCACAGAGGGTGCCCAACTGATCCTACTATACTGTGCAGTCAACAGAATCAAAAAAATAAACAATGTGCAAAATTAAAAATATAAAATGGCAACAATTTAACCCATCACACCCTGTATTGCATAAGCACATAAATAACTAAGAAACAGACACAATACTATTAAGACAAAACAAAAAGTACCTGTTTTTCTTTGAAGTGCTTAAAAGCATGTCCTTTACTTAAAATACCACAGGCAACATTTGGGCATGATAAACAGGCCTAGAGAGAAAACACAAATTAAAGGAAATCCATTAAAATTTAAAAGAAAATTTTTAAAAGGGAAAGAGACTCCTATATTTTCTTGGTTATAAATGCAGTAATTACATTAATACAAAGTACAAAAAAATAGCCTCCATGACCATGTAAATAAGAGAAATATTATCAATGTATATGGAATCAAATAAAGAGAAAGAAGTTTTGAATATATTTCAGTAAAGGAAAATATGAAATTTAAACTTAAAAGTTACAAAAAAATTTGAGATATTCCAAGACTGAAGACCATATTTACAACTCAGAATTAAGAAAGTATATAAATCTATTTATTTGAAATTCAATCTTGGCATTTGCATTCCCTAAAGAAAATTTGATTGTAGTTGTGTGAACAAAATTTTTCATGTGGTTTAAAATTAACTTGTTCCATATAATAAATTCACAGAAATTCTGTGAACATTCCATGACAAATTGTAACTTGCAACAAAGAATACAAAAAATACCAGGATTCATGTGCATTGTATGTGTTTATGGGGGGGGGAGGGGATTAAATCAATAATTAATTCTCAAGCCCCAATCAATTTCTAAGTGATAAATTCTGATCAGTCAAAATTAAAAAACATGAATACGTATACTTAGTTTTCTACTAGATATTAAATTACAGATGTTAAACTATACAAAAATGTAAGTTGAGAGAAGTTTAAAAAGGTACTTATAGGGTTAAAAGAAAGTACCTATTCTGTACCAGATTTTAAAGAAGCATTAGAAAAATAAATAAAAATAGAAGATTTGTATGTGTTAACATACATATTATAGTATAAACATGGATTTAACAAGTTCAATATTAAAATATCTTTAGAGAATAAATTTATTTTTAATTTGAGAAAATTGTTTCATTTTAAAATGTTATTTATATGGGGGAAGTATGCATATTTTCCTTAGACTTTTGTACAATTTTCAATATGCAAAAATTTTAAAACAAACTCAATTTATAACAGTCAACTGATTATCCCACTGGTAAATAAGTGCAAAGTTCACTGCCATTCTACTCCAAACAGTTAAATAGTGTGATTAAAATCTTGTTGGTATGCTCAAATAGATAGTATTTGATACTGACTCAATCCAAGAGCTGTAATTAAGTTGGAAGCAATGTTATTCATATGTTATAGCTATAACTCCCAAATTCTTTAACTAAAAGGCTGTCATTTCTAAATAGAAATAATACAAATGAGAGGGTGCTGAAAAGTTCTTGGGCCTAGCAAAGACCCCACCATCTACCACAAAACACTGATATTTGGTTATTTGGCCTGATTTTGTGAAGTAGGCCAGAGTGATAAATTTTCATCACCCCTTCAGATAGTTTGAATACAAAGCCTACAAATTTGAAAGGGAACAATTTCTAATCTTCTGTACATTTAAGATTGCAATTAAGAATTATTTTCTTCTTAAGTTATATAAGAAAAAAATGTAACTATAAAAACTACCTATTCTTACATGGGCTTATTGAAACAGGAAATATTATTAAAATACACATATCAAAAATTTAAAATTAAAAAATAAAAAGGAGGCAGATTCTAATATAAATCCCGCCATCTAATTTCAAGCAACTTTCTTGGGTTTCAAAATATATTCCAACACAGGTTGGTATTCACTAAGCATTTAATTTTAAAATGCTATGAATAAATTTTATTTTGAGCAAATTGATAAAAAAAAAATGGACACCCTTTTATTAATGAAGAATTTATAAAGTTTAACCTTTTTTGTTTAAAGCATTAATAGATTTTCATCTCTAATAAGCATAGACCTGTTTATTAAAACTTCTTTGTTCTGATTTTTACAATTTTTCTTTTTTAATGGTTAATCTTATTAAAATTTGATAAAGTTTTTCACAACAGAGCAAAAAATAGAGAGAAAACAAATGTTATGACAGAGAAAGAAAAGGTAAACAGCTGCCAAAACTGTTTATGTATAAGTGATATATTATTGAGAGCAAAAAAATGGAATTAGCAAGCAGAAATAATTAAAATAAAATACTTCTAAATAAACTAGTTTAAATTTAATGTGGTACTCCTTTTGATGCACAAACCAATATTTTAGTAATTATGCAACAAGGTGCAATGGAAGTAACAAAATTTTGTCTTGTTAATGAAAAAGGCTTCATACAATTTAACTTGTTACTGCGACAAAAAAAAAAAAAAAAAAAAAGAATTGAAGTCATTTTTGGTAGTATTATTCAAAAATTAGTAGCAGAAATGGCATATAATTCATTAGTACGTAGAAACATTTATGAAGTGGATTTCACTTCAGTTTTGTATTTTTAGTTAACCCAATTTTTAAAAGATAAAGTTTAATATATATGGTAAATCTGTCTGAATCAAATGTACATATATTTAAGTTGTATAGCCTTGAAGTAAATTTCTGAACAGAAATATTTTTTTTCGATGTTATCCAAATTTCTTGTTCATCTTCAATGTTTGTAATTCTATCTCTTTATGAAAATATCAAAGCTCTGGTTTTAATGTCACCAAATACAAAATAATTAAAGACCTCACAGACAAGAGCATATTTACACTTTTAGTTATTAAGTGAATAAGAGCATTTACTTCAGATGTTAGGGATGGCAAAACATGTTACTCTTATCAAACTCTTAAATTATCAACTTTCACTATTGACAAAAACTTCTCAAATAAGCCTATTCTGAATATCAGCTTTATAACATTTATTTATTATTGAACAGTAAAAGAAAAGCAACAATTAAGTAGTTACCAAAAGTACATTATTGAATAATGCTATAAATAGTACTAAAATGTTGCTCATCATATAGGGTTTTAATGTTGGCAATTTACTTAAAAAAAAAAAAAAAAAAAAAAAAAAAAAACGGCATGATGTTGTGCATTACAAAGTAATTGCTACACGTGTATGCATTTTAATTGCATATATACACAAGGCATGATGAAAACTTTTGAACCTGATAAAAAAAAATAAAAAATAAAATAAAAAGGCAAAAACTTGATGTTCGATTATTTGGTTAGATTTTGTGAAGAAGGTAGGGACAAAGATGCTTTTGTTTTGATTATATACAAGTCAAAAGAATGAAGTTAAAAAATAATTCCAAGTTCTTTGGAAATTCTATCTTATCCACTGGCTTTCATGTCAAAAAAATCTTTTTTAAATTACAAAAAGATACTTCCAACTAACTATTAATAAATAGTTAACTTGAAATTACATTTTTTTTGTAACAAAAGAAGATTTTTAAAAATAGATGAAAAAAAAAAAAACAAAACAAATAAAAAGTGTAACCTTTTCCTTGATTCATATTTAGTAACAATAAAGCCGGAAATATCAAAGTAATAAATTGTTATGAGTTAAGAAACTCTTCTTTACTCACCCAGAGAGTGTCAGCAGTGCCACAGACATGGCAGTGCCATTTTTGTGGGTCTAACACAGAATGGTTGAAGGCCAAATTAAATTTATTCACATGTTTGCAGTTATCCATCCTGTACAACAGCTTAGTAAACTAGCTGTTGCCAAACCAATGACAGGACATTCTGAAATTTACAATGAAGGTTAAGGATTCTGCAAACAGACAAAACAAGGGGAGGGAAAAAAGTCCCTAAAAGCACCTAAAGTATAAACTGAAATGTATGGCAGAATGGAACTAAAGAATGTCAACTAAAAATCTATATTCCAAGAAAAGAAAATAATTAAAAAAAGGTAATGCCAATTAGAAAATAAAATATGACAAACTGACAAGGTAGAAGGAGAAAAAAAAAAATGAATGAATGAATGCTTGTTTGTCCAGTATAAAAACATAAAAAAAAAAAAAAGAAATAAAAAAGAAAAAAAAAAAAAAAAAAAAAAAAAAAGAAGAAAAGAAAAAAAGAAAAGAAAAAAAAAGAAAAGAAAAAAAAGAAAACAATGGATGGTTCACTAACAAGATTGCCACTATCAGTTGTCTAATGCATGCATGTAATATCACTAGGTGAACCCACCTCCACCCAGGCTCTTTATCTCAGCAAAGATGCTCTCATCCTTCATCTACCATAATCACAAAGACAGATGAGGAGTTGAAAATGCGTGTGTGGTGGTGGTGTGGGGAGGGGGGAGCAAGAAAAGGAAAAAGGTGAAAAGAAAAAGACAAAAATAAATAAAGCTATCCTAAGTGGTAACTCCAGTTCATTCAATCTGTGGTTGTGGTAGTAACAGCAGTAGTAAAACTAGAAGGTAGGGAAGAATGGAGTTTGGAAAGTGTGTGTGTGTGTGTGGGTGAGGAGGGGACAAGCAGGGGTTGCCAGGGAGATGAATAACCCCTTCTAATGTGATGAACACACACAAACACAAAAGTAAAATAAGAATCAGTAAAGAAAAATAGACTGAAATGAAAACATGAAAAATTAATAAGAGAGTGAGAGAGAGAGAAAAAGATAATTGTTTGCTGTCAAAGCAAAGTAATAAGCTAAGAATTAAATTATCTAACTGTTTTTCTACTTCTTCATCTCTATCATTAACATCAAACAGCACATAATTGGTCCAGCAGAATAACTTCACAAAAAAATAAATAAATAAAAAAAAAAAAAGAAAAAAAAAGGCACAATAAAAAGAAAAACAAAATCAAACAGCACTGAATGAGAAAGATCTTAAATGGACAGCGAGTGCTGGATGAAGGGCCAGTAGCTTCATAACACTGACCATGTCTCTTGAATGCACTCGAAAAGACGTCCTATTGTTCAATGTGAATAAGATTCTCAGCCAAAATACAATGTCATGCAGTCAAACTGGGACTGCTACAAGGAAGAGCAGCAGTAGCAGCAATATAGGTTCAGAGACAGAATGACAATCATCAGAGAACATCAATCACTCAATTACATCTAATCTCTCTTCATTTTAACTTTGGGATCATTAGGTTTAAAATTCTTCACTCAGCTTTGCAATAATGAACAAGAAAATAAACAGAGTACATATACCTGAAATGAAGCATGTGTTATGAGTACATGCATAGATCTACATACATATATGCACGTGAGATATGTAGCACATGTAAGACTTAATGCATATATGGATAAAAGAGCATGGTTTTTGTTGCTAAGAAAGGGTTGCATAAGCATCTCTTATGAACATGTTTTAGAAGAAAAGTGTATATCTTTAGAAGCAAGAATTAAATTACATAATTTTCTGAACAGCAAATTAATTATTGATAACATGTGAAGTTATATTTCACAATGCAATAAATAACTATATTAAGCATAAAAAAGAGAAGCTAACCATTTAAAAAACTAATTAAAACAGTTGATTTATTTTTTCTGTAGTTGATAAATGAGAAAATATTAAAAATTAAAGACAAGTTATGATAGCAGAAGACAATATATTCTGATTTGAATGTCAAATGTAGCCAGGTGATAAAGCTTTGTACGTTTGATTTAAGAGTTTAGCTCCTCCCTCCTTGCACTATTAATAAAAATATATTTCATTGTATTTGTAACACACGAAGCTTGCAAGAATATATATACACTAATATAACAATCTAAAGATAAAGATGAAAATTAAAATTTAAAAATGTATTTGCTATATATGTAAAAACTTACATTTTGTTTTAATAAGTAAATGATAAACACATTCTTATTAAATAAAGCATTAACCAAGAATGTGTTCTTTCAGTGTTTGAAATAAGTCTTTGAATGATGATAAATATATAATATGAGAATAACAATAAAGAGAGAAAGAGATAGGAGAGGAAAGAAATAAATAAAAACTTACCCCAAATAAAATTTATTGGTATAGGTGGAATCAAAATTTCTCAAAGTAATTAAAGTTTAATCCTGGAAATGATTAAATATGAAAAGAGTTAATGAAGCAAGATAACAATAAATGATTATTTCATTAAATAATGTGAAGAATAATTTTAAATCAGATTAGTAACATTCCATTTGCTTTCTAGGTAGAATTCTAAGAAAACAATTTAAAAGTTAAATATCAATCTCAAAAGAACATTTAGTAAAAGAAATTCTCAAAAATTATTTCATAGGTATATACATAAATATATTTCAACTAAAAAGAATCAAAACATTTATATTCAGAATTGTATAAATTCTACTTAAAGAAACCATTTGGATCAAATCAAAACCAACCATTATTTTCATTGTTATACACATGTGTACACTATGATTTATTAAAAATTATCTTAATTAGAAAGCAATGAATAATAAAATAAAAATACCTACCAAGCTAACATCAATAAAGACATATTTGAATAAGAAAATTATCACTAAAAATTCATAACATTTTCTTCAAGACAAATTTGAAATTGTAAAATAAAATCAAACATGGAAAAAAAGTAATTTTTGGTAAGACAATTTTAATAAATATATTTTATTTAATAAACTATGCAATTTTTGGAAATTAAGTCATAGTGACAAAAGTAACAAAATTTCTCTAGAACTCTAAGAAACTGAAGAAAGAAAAGCATGGCAGTGAAGCATTTAAACAAAGAACACAAGATTTTTATCCTGCAGTAAATTGTGAACAGAAAATGCTATCAAGAGCCCCCACCCTGGCTTTGCTATTACCGGTCTCCACCCACTACTGCACAATGTGGATTAGTCTGCCAGTGTCCTCCTCAGCATCGAATCAATAGATATGAAGTACACTCCAAGATTCCACTATGGAAAATGGTAAATAGTGGCAGAGTTGAATCCAACTTGCATCTCAGCTAACTATCAAAGAATTTTGTTAGTGATAAAAGTGTGACTCATATATATATATATAAACACAACAATTGCTAAAAAAAAAAAAAAAAAAAAAACACAGCCAGAATAATATTTGACATGTCAATGAATGTAAGCAAGCAGATGTTATTTTAATATTTACTTATGAAAAAATAAAGCCAGAGAATTTATCTAAATTTCTCATTTTGTGTAAATAAATAAATAAAAAAACAAACTTTCAGCACTTAACAAATTTCAATAATTTTTTTCTATTTCTAACATCAAAGAAACAATGAAATTAAATGCATAACAATCAAGAAAATTATTATAAAGACTAGGAAAATGTTCCATAGATCTCAGTAGACACACCTATACTCAGACAAATATCAACATGTATTTTTGTTTTAAAGTTTTGAAAGCTTTTCTTTTCACTGAGCTGCAATGAATATCAGTAAAAATACATTACTTTATAATTCTTTTTAGATCTTTCTGTTATATTGAATGTTTAAAGCAAATGTTTTCAGAGGCAATGTCTTTATAAAGAACGGATCTTCTTAAGGACCTGCTTCCTTTGTATTGTATTGCAAGAATTGTATGAAAACCATTTTCAATATCAATTTTGTGTGTATCATTATTGTGACCATTTTATCCAATTTCTGTGCACATCTGTATTTTCTAGTGCATGACTGAAGTATTTACAGTTCAATTATGATAAATAACATATCTTTCCTTTATTTAAGTACCGAGGAATAGATTTTAGTTTGTAACCATTCATGGAATTTAAAAATAGTTTATAAGAATGTATTTAATGATACTCCATGCAAACACACCACAAAAAACGGTTCAGTCAGCTATAATAAAATTTAATTTTTCTTTTAAAAATCATGCCTCATAGCATGAAAATCTTGAAAGTGGGAAACTTTCTAAAGTATTGCTTGTCCATAAAAATACGATTTAGATACTTTACAATCTTTTTCAAAGAGAGAATTTAAGAGGCTATGATGTCAAGTGACTATTCCACTCTGACAAATTTTAATAAAGTGTGACACTTTTAGTCACATTTCCCCCTCTACATTATTTTCAAAATAGCATTTTACTATTATTACAATTTTAAACCCCCTTTCCAGTTAGTTTGTGGTCATTAACCGCTTTAACCTGGAAGTTTTATTTTTAAAGAACAGTCAGATATGAGAGTCAATAAGTCCAGCAATTGGAGTTAACTTTGACAAGAGAAAAGGGATTATTCAGTTTCACCTTTAAGAGTCTTTTTTTTTTATCATTATTATTTCTCCCCATTTTATTTTTATTTTTTCTCTCCATGTCACAAACGAGGAGGGCATTACACCATAAGCCACAGCAGAGATAAAGAACGACATCTGATAAGATCCCAAAAGCCAAAAAGCATTGACCTGTAATCTATATAACTACTGATGGATACAGTCATTATTAACGTTTGTTAATGTTACTACAAATACAAAACAGAATCAATTTATGTACTAGGAAATCCAGAGCAGACTATTTGATTCATCAAACACTAAAGATGAAGTTTCATATATGTTTAAAGAATTTTTAAGTGAATCTAACTTAAGCCAATGCACTTTTTTTTCTTTCTTTTACTTTTTAATCATTACAGACAGGATAGCCAGCATTGCCTGTGTTAAAAAATATCACTGTTTACTGGTGACTACTTGATTAAAAAGAAAAGGATTAAAGTTAAAACTGTCAAGTAAACTGCCTGAATTTATAATTCTTCCAGACAATATTTATTTATTTTTGGAAGAGAGACAATTCAAAGAAAAATAACTTATTTTTTCTTTCTGAAAACAGTTAATTGAGAGTTACATAAAAATATAGTCCAGTTAAGGGTTTCGTTGGACCTCTTTATCAGTTGCATGTGATACTTTCTTATATATTTCCAGTTTTCCACATATTGAGATATTAAAAAAAACAAAAAACAAACCATCATGACCCATGATATTTGTAGTGTTAAAAAAAGGTTTTGCGCATTGCTAGGGTATGTAGTAAAATAGAGTTTCATTTCCCCAATTCAATAATTTTGTCTAGTTTTTGACTTATTTTCTTTTCCAGTGATCTCATATGGCCTTGAAAGTATGATTCAATATTAGTGATATTTTGAATGAAGCGTTAATCCAAATGAACCCAATTCTGAGTGGTCCATAATTTGTGCGAAGAACAAATAGAGAAATAAACATACACTAATATATGACAGATAATCATGTCTGATAGCTCAAATTCCACTTGGTTATTGCTAATTAATTTCAAATGACTTCTTTGTATATTAAACTGGGTGATAGCAAAGTGAATAGACATGGTATATGAGATTTCAAACTATTAACCAAAAAGTTCATTACCATAAGTAGGTACTTACAAAGATGAAAGTTTACTTCAAATGGAGCAATAAATTACTTCCTTCCTAAAAAGGTAACTTGTACTTTTAAAATCTACAATTTTCACATATATATATATATATATATATATATATATATATATATATATATAAAATGGACTAATGGGGGGGGGGTCTGTTAAAGCTGATTGTCCATATGGGAAGGGATTATTTCTTAATTATAAAACCACTATCGTAACTGCCGATAGTTATGATCATAATGTAAATACTATAAACAAGCATATATGGCATAAATAGATATATACTTAAAATAGACATATTAATCAAAATAACAAAAATATATTTCTCAGTTACTTTCTCATGCATATGCTAATGTATCGTACTTTATACACTGTACACCCGTCTTTGTTTACAATTGAAAGGCCCGCCACCACCACTAAGTGGTCACTTTAAGAACTAATACAACTCGTTCTGCTAAGCCCGTAAATTTTGAAATACATCACTGACAATTTGAGTTTTTTTTTTTTTAGTTTTTTTATTTTGCTTGCAAATTTTCTCCATTGCAACTCAAGTCTGCAGATGAGAGGTTTGTCTGCATATATATATTTTTAAATGATCAATCTGCTAGAAACTGCTATCAGAATTAATTAACACCTTTATCCACTGGGCCATGCTATTGGCACATGGCAGAGAGAAGGGAATATGGCACAGTGGATAAAGGCGTCAGTTAGATCCAGTGACAGGACCCAGAGTGTGAGTTCAATACCTGGTTAAGGTGGTGGAGAACTTGGAGAGGGTAATTAACAGGAGATAACTGATAACTGACATCCATTAGACATGGCACGTGGAACTAGAACAGTCTATCCCAGCAAGTGAAATAAAGGGTTCAGTTTGACATCCCAACCACCCAAAGAAAGCTGGAGCATACAACAGCTGAAACGTTCTAATAAATATGGCATCAAAGATGAGGACAATAGTCCAAATAATGTAAATAGTGTACTATATAAAGCATTTGATAGAAGACTAAAGTAATTGTAAGCTGAAAACTTAATCATTCTGCTTGAGGCAGCCTTAAATTAAATTTTCAAACTTGATGGACAGCTGCATCAATGTCTATTGAAAACATCAAATAAAAGTATTTAAATGAACCCAGAATTATTATACTAAGTTTTATTTATTATTTTAATTTATAGGGGGAGGGGGAGATGAAAACTAATTTATATAAATTCAAAAGGTACTTGTTTAAAGTGGTATATTTATTTTCATAACCTAATTGAAATCTTTAATTCAATTCAAAGATTTTGTGATGCACAATGTTAACTGATGGCATTCAAAAGTTAAAATCCAGCAATTATCAAAATGCCCTGTTCAGTTTTTTTCAATTGATTAGAATCTATATTTTTGGACAAGTTAAAGAAAGAACTGTTTGTGTGTGCATTATATATATATATTATATATATTAGTCAACCACATACAAGCCTGTTTCCCAGCTCATCAGTATGTCTAGACATCTGATTGCTTCAAACCAGGATCAAAACTTGACTGATTTGTCATTAGTCAGAGATTCTACCCCTAAACTGTTGGCACATGGCAGGGAAAGGGAAATTTTATACACACACACAACAAAAAGGGGAGGAAGAGCAAGAAAAAATTATTCCGTGTAAAGTGGTGAATTGAATAATATAAACAAAAAGAAACAAAAAAAGCTAACTGGTTATTGTTTCTCACACTTCAGTTCAATTGAGGACTAAATATATTTAATGACTTTCTGACAAGCAATTTCCTCCCCCCTTATCCTTGTTCTTACCACATCTCTCTTTTTAAAATATATAGTATATAAATATATACTTTCAAAATGTTTGTTTTTAAAACCAAAATAAGACTTTGTACAACTGTGCCATACCTGCTTTCATTTTAGATTTCTTGAACTGTAGGGCTATTATTTTTATTTTTTTTAAAGACTGATGGGATCTTATTGGGAAACAGGTTAACTCAACTTTCTTCCCAAATGATTTTTTCTTAAAAAGTTTAAAAATTCGAAAATTAAAAGCAGTGAAAATTTCAACTGGAATTCAAAACAAATATTTTCAACAAGCACAAGGAAAAGAAAAAACTACTGAAATACATAAACATTATTATCTATTTTTAATTTAAATAAAGGGTTAGATAGTCATGTTAACATTAATACTGATTTTATCTAATTTTACTTGAAAAATAGAGAATAAAAGAAAAAGTTAATCTGAGTAGTAAGTATAGCATTTTTGAACACTAAAACCAATGAAAGACAATGTCCCTTCCCTGTCAGAAACATAGAAATAGCTAACAGAATTAAATCATTAGAAAAGGAAGTATAACTAAAACCATTAACCTACAAAGTGTAACTTGAAGGACAATATCTATATAATCAAAATGTAGTGTTTAAGGAGTGATCAATTCACTCTTCAGATCTATTTCCAATTAAGATGAATCATAACAGACACATGCCTTAGCTATACAGGGTTAAATGAGGAAAAATGTACGAAGCAATAATTATTAAATCAGAAATAATAAGACTGAAAAATCAGATAATATGATTGTTTTGTGTATTACCACTGAGCTATATCTGCAACTGCTGCAAGGCTTGTTATTATGCATGAAAACAAGTCAGTTTATAAAAATCACTACCAAGTAGTATAAATAACAGCTACTGTTGTACATATTGAAACTACTCTTTAATATTGTTGCAACAACAACCACTACCACCACTTTTAATAATGCTTATATCAGAATATTAAAGTAGAAAAAAAATTCCCATAAAGTTAACACGATTGTTAATGAGATTTTTTTTAATGCTGAATAAATAGCTCATAGTAAAAGGAAATCAACAACAACCAGTGTAAATAGCTTGAAATCTTGTAAAATCAATTTTTGATCAAAGGCATCATGGATGGGGGCTAATAATTAAGAAAAGTTGAATTATATCACAAGTTGCATGTGCAAATTTTAATAGCAGCTAAAATTAATTTCAAGGTTTGTAATCTGGCATAAACTGACAGGATTTTAATTTGTAAAAAGTATCATATACTACTTATTATTTAAGCATAGCTTAGTCTAGAAAAAGGCTACAAGTGTGGTGCATATGTGAGAATAGAACTCACTACAACAGCAAATTGCTATACAAAACTAGTCTGTTTTCATGACATGGAAGATGTACAAAATGTTATATGTTACATAAAGAGGATATAGAGTGATGGTTAATAAGCTAGTCTCACCAATAAATGTTATTGGGTTTGATCACTTAGACTTCATTGCAATTATAGCCTTATACCAAACTAGAATAAGCTTAGTAAAGACAAGTATATTTTTATGATTTGAGAACAAGCTGATATAAATTTTTAATGTATTTTTAGAACTGTACTATTAGTCTAATATAATACATATTCAAGTGAGATGATTCTAACAGATAAATATAAAAGCCCAAACCATATTTAGTATTTACCTGAATGTAGAACAAAGAAAATTCACAAGGAGAGAGAGAGAGATAACTGGAATTTTTTTTAATGTAATAAATATGCAAAGAAAAGCTGATTAGAAGCAGAAAGTGTAGAGTCGAAATTATTATTCTAAATTGATTTACAATTTAATATGACTTCATTAATTTGTAGCTGAAAGACGAGATATAAAAATAATGATAGAACATTAAAAACTTGCTTCTATTTTTATTTATAGCTTCACACAGCTATCACTAAAATTGAGTCAAGTACCTCTTACAGAAGCAAAGAAATCATTGGAGGGGGGCACTTTTTCTTCTTCACAAAATCACTTATTTTAAAGGCTTATGTATATTGTCCATGAGACAAAGTGAATAGATTAAAAAGATAAAAATTGAAATCACATTGAAATAATCAAAATTTAATTTTAAAACATTTTAAATTGTTGTTAAAAATAACATTAACATACTATTACAACTATATAGGAAGATAATATAAAAAAAAAAAAAGAAACAAAAAAAAAGAAGATCAGATAAGAAATTAATATTGCTAGTCTATTCAGAGATGCAGAAATAGATTTTAATATCAATTTTGTATAGATTCATAAATAAATATTCTTTGCCATTATTATTTTTGTCCAATGCACAATTAAAAACAAAGTAAAATGTGCGAAGAAGATGAAGGATTAAAATTATAATTCTCTAAACAATGCAATTAAAATGTTAAAAACAAATTGCCTGCTTAATGCAGTAATATAAATAACACATCCTCTTTATATTATGGAGAATGCTGAGAATTTTTAAGTAGACAATGAAAATTAGTGAATCTTGGAGTACATAATTATTTTAAATTACATAAAAATATATGGTGCAATAGTAGTAAATCTGCTCCCCCACCCCTTTTCTAAGAATTGGAAAAAATCTTGACTTACTTTTAAAATATTTGAAAGAAAAAATATTTAAAGTTTTCAGGACATTATCCATTTATCTTGTAACCAAAAACTGACTAATATTAATGAAAATGTTAATGTTTAAAAAGATGTTGAAATTAGATAAGTTAGAATAGTAAATATTAGGTTGGTGCAAAAATAACGACGTAATAATGTCGTTTTTGACGTATCTTTTAACATCAAAAAACAACATTATTACGTCATTATTTTTGCACCAACCTAATATTAAGTTTATATTTAAATAAGTTATTAAAAAGAAATTAAATAACAATAGTAGCTGGATTTTTAGAACATCCGAAATGTTATCTAAGCATTTATAATCAAAACAAGCACAAATATTGAATAGAAAAAATATGGCAGCATATTAAATAACATAACCTTAAGTTTTACACCTATTATAAAATAGGCTTCAGAAATTTAAAAAAAAAAAAATTTCAAATAAGATTTATATAAAAATACCATGTATCCTATAAGCAAATGAATTGTAAACAAATTTATTAAATAAGTATGTTTATAAATAAAATATTGATCAGATTTACCTAATTACCATAAAATTTATTGAAAAAAAACAAACAAATATCTGTTTTTAAATGCCAGCTTTGCTCGAGTTTTGTATTACAATATTTATTGCAATGTTTCAGATATAATTTATGGGTATAGAGAGAAAGAGAGAGAGTGTGGCTCACATGCACAGACATGTGGAGTTGAAGATAGAGGAAAAGTGCTTATGCTAAATGTAATTGAGTAGAATATTGAATGGAGATAGAGAAAAAGTGATGGATTAAGTGAAATATAGAGGGAGGTTTGCTGAGGATCTGTTTCTATTTAAAACATCTTTGCAGATGATCACAAGAAGTAGGCACTTTGTTATTAAAAAAATAAAATAAAACCAAATTAAACAAAAAGTAAGAGTTGATCTATTTCAACCAGAAAATACTTTTAATTTTTTTTTTTTTTTTGCTAATTTGATTTTAATTGATTCATTGCAAAACATTGTTAACAAGAGAACTATAGAAATTACATAACCTATTCTCAGTGCATCAAGTAGTAGACTGTTCAAAGAATTTAGAAAAGGTCTATCTAATACCTTGTCATATATATATATATATATATATATATATATATATATATATAAAAAAAAAATCTGGAAATTGTCAATGTCTCCAGTACCACCAATATGATAAAAGACAAATACTGCTATTCATAAGAACAAAGATTCCATAATGTTTGACATCTCTTAAAATCTGGAGTTGGCAGAACACATCAGCAATTGTTTAGATTATCAGATATGTATATAAATCATAATATGAATGAAAGACATCTTGTCTGTTTCATTCATATTATTATAAGTTTTCAATTACTGAATCTATCAAGTATTGTGAAAAGCATGAGCTTTAAAAATTAAAAGGTTATATTGAATTACCCATATTAAAATAGCTTTCAAGAACATCATTACATCTGTATTGCATAAATTTATTTACAGAAGAAAAAAAATTGAATGAAGGCAGAAGAAAAAAAAATTGAATGAAGGCAGGAGAATATATTTTTGTATTTTAAAAGTGCACTGAAAAACCCCCTTGAATAAGAAAGAGAATTAATTTTTTTTTTTAATGAAAGTTTACAGAAAATAACTTGGAAAACTAATTTCAGGATCTCAAAATATCCAATTTAAAAATATAAAATTGAACTAAAAATTTCAATACTTTTTAATATTTTATGGTAAATATGGTTGTTTTAAAAATTTTAGTTTCTCTAGATTTAATTGTAATTGATGATACAACAACAAAACTATTCCAAATCTTGAAATTAATTAAGAGTTAATAAGAAACATTAACAAAAGCATAAATAATTGGCATTCATAACCCAAAGAATGCTTGAAAATGTGATTAAATTTCCTCAAACAAACCAAGATTAAATCAAGTAATGTGACAATATTTCATTATATTTAAGAAATTATGTGAAAATGAGAATACTTATATTATTAAAACTTTAATCTTATTGTAACAATGGGAAGAAAAAGAATTTTTTTTATTTAGGAAAAAACTTTTCAAAACATATCTCTTATTCAAGCAAGTTGCTTTGAAAATGTTTCTATCTCCAAAAGTCATGAATAAAATAAAATATTGCAATAGAATTATTAATTATGAAACGAGATCCAATTTTGTGTCTTGAGAAGTTAAGCTTTCAATTTAGCATCAAGAGTAAAGAAATCTAAAAAGTAATATTGGAAATTGTGAAAACTACTGCTTTGAATTTACAGAGGGAATATTAGATTCAATATAATCATTACATTAATTTATGAAAGTGGAATTTGCCAAACTTAATTTAATAATGTACAAAAACTAAAACAATTTTTTATATTTTAATCAAAATCTTAATAGAATAAAGCAATTTCTTTGCATTTATTTTTTGGTTATTGGTAATTCTGAATTTGATGTTTGCACTGAAAATTATTCAACACATTCCAGAAGATTTAATTAAATAATCCTATTTTTCTAGATAATCTTTAAACAGGAGAAGAATACTGTATTTCCTGGTATATAACACACCTATAATTTAGTAAAGAATATTTAAGGGAAAAGAAAAAATAATATTCATTTCATAATTCATCTATATTTTGGAATCATAATTGAATAATTTATATTTCATGATATTGTAATATTTAATTCTGGGGTTATCAGGGGACTAGCATGTTTTAAAGGTGTGACTCTAGTATCAGTAAGCCAATCAGTGGGGTATAAAAAAAAACAACCCCCCCCCAAAAAAAAAAACAAAAAAAAAACAAAACAACAACAAAAACTTATATTATGCGTACATACACACACGTGTGTGTGTGTATGTATGTGCAAGTGAGACTGAAAAGTTCTCAGCTTGACAATTCCTCCAAATTCTGATGTTTGGTCAGATTATGAGAAATCTTTCAGTACCCACTCTTTTAAAACCTGGAAAAGTATCAAATAATTCAAATTTAGTATAGAATAAGATGCTTATATATTCTCTTTGAATTCTGTTAGAAATATTTTTCATGATTTAAAGCATTTTTAATTTATCAAATGTACTTATAGTTAACCTCAACAAGATTAATTTTCAACCCATGCCATTAGTAATAGAGTAAACAAATTTTATCTCAAAGATTTGTAGAAAAAGATTTCCATAAAAGAGAAAACATTGAATAAAAATCTTGAAATAGACTATGAAGCTTAAGTGTGGATAAAGTTTTTGCTTGCCTGTTAAGTTTGAAGTCGAATATGCACCGTAGTTTAACAAAAATAAAATACTTGTAATGCTATTCAAACAGATGAAAATAGTTCAGTTCACACGTGTAATAAAATAAACTTTGAAAAGCGAGATGATACAGTCCATTAAACAAGAATTATATTTTTCTGATGCCATAATTAACTTCTGTTCTGAACTCCGTTAAATGTCTCAATACTACTTTTTGACAGGTTAAACCTTTCCCATTTTAAATGCTTTTCAACAATGATAAAATATTTGTATCATTTTCTATTTTAATATTGCCATTTCCTGTCTATGATTTCATTTCCTATCATATATGAATTTCATTCACTAGGATGGATTGCAAGAATTAATTTAAAAGTAAAAACAAAAAATGTGCTTCTTATCTTAATATGCAAAAGAAAATATTTAATCTTTTATGTTTTAATAAACTGATTTAAATGCCCTTTTCAACAAAAAAACTTTTATAAATATACTAATTTATCTATACTGTCAAAATAGAGGACAATGTTTAAGTAATTTTGCAACTGCATTATACTTAAAATCAAAAACTTTGTTACTCAACACTTCCTTATTCATGTTCAATACTTACTGAAGATTAAACTAATCAATTAACATTTTATTCACCATTGAATGATTGTATAGTTTTATTTATATTAGAAACATTTTTAACTTTATTATAAAAGTAACAAGATTTTACATTGCTCTATAATTAAAACTTATAATTATTATCAGCATTTTATATTCACATGTGATCAGTTACAAATTTTAATCAACAGTATTTTATCACAAATAAAATGAAAAATCCTAACTCCAAAAAGTCACCTTTGAGAAAAAGGTTTTAAGATTCGTTGCGGAATTTTGAGGTATTCATTTTAAAGAATCATAAAGACTATTAGAATTTCAGTATTTTAGTTTAATTACATAAAAGATAGACATACATTTATTTTAACCTATTAAGAAAAGAAAAAAGAAAAAAAAAAAAAGTTTTCACAACTTTTCACAGGAAGTAACTTGTATAATTATATTCAGTGCAAATGTATCAAAAATGAAAATTTTACTGTTTATTCAACCCAAGAACAGAATTTTAGATACAGAAGCCAACAATTTAGTGATAGATTTTATACAATTGTAAACTTTAAATATTTAAAACTCACTTATTTAAAAAATTACTTTGAAGTAACAATTCATCTTTTTAGTATACTGAAAACTTAAAAGGTCATACATATGGCACTTTCACTGATAGAAATAAGAAAACTTAAAGACCTATAAACATATACTCAATGAACTTTTTATTTATTTTTTTAACATAACTATTCAAATTATTGATATTTGGTTGTTTCCCCACTCCCTGGCCCAATTTCATCAACTGAAAGTGATATTATTTTGTAGTAATAACAGCATCTGAGCTTATCAAACAAGAATGCATCTAGATTTATAAGCAGAGACATCATTAAATAGAAGAAAAAAAAGATTATTGTACCAAGAACTTACTGGTGGCTATTTTGTGAACGATTAAGGATACATAAATTTTAAATATATGTATAATTAAATTTTAAGTGGTTATAAAACAATTACAATTGTCACATTTTTAAATATCACTTAAAAAGCTAAATAGTAGATTTATTTACTATGATATTTACATAGGTATAAATTATCTACATGATGGGATAAACAGAGAAAAATAAATCAATGTACAAGAGTGAAGTTCATGAATTGTTAGGTTAATAAAACAATAAAAAATGACATTTTTATATTGATTATCAGTACAATTATTTTCTATGTAAAAATGTTAATTGTAGTTTGGAACTTAAGTTACAGATTATCATCATAAATACATAATTTATTATTATTTTTTTTGAAGATTTGGTTTTAATATACTGTTTAACCTCTAATTAATGAAAAAAATGTCAAATAAATTATCTACCAGAAAGAATAATATCTAAGTAAACAAACCCTGCCACAAGGGGCCAATTTGCTTGGCATTTATTTCATAAATTAGAGATTAAACTGTATATCAAAGTAAAAAGAAAAAGAACATAAAATAATTGCATTTACATACACAGAATGCGCAGTATCTATAACTCATAAACAAGATTGGGAATTCAAAATAAATCATTATAAAGTTGGAGGTGGAATCAAAGAGCAATCTCAATATTTGGTTTCATTTTTCATGTGAAGAAATAAGAAAAAAAAAAAAAAAAAAAAAAAAGGTAGAATTTTTTTTTATCTTTTCTAGGAAACATACCTTAACTATTCTGATCAGAGTAATTTCAAATATATATTACATAGGAAAAATACATTAAAAAATTACAGATATTTTAAACATATGTCTCAGAGAAAGAAATTGATTCTTGTAAAATTAAATTTGTAAGATAAACGAATGTCTTATAATTTTATCTATATGATAAGAATAAAATAAAAAGGAAAAAAAAGTTTGTTCATATACAATATAAATAAAGTTAGAATCATGTAAAAAAATATCAATTATGAATGTGATTGCCTTAATTCTTAAAAAAAAAAAAAAAAAAAAAAAAAAAAATCAATGTTCTGGGCTCTATTTGCAAAAACTTCTTATGAAGATAACTATTCAAATGCTGGTTATCATTAGCAACATTATTTTTGTTATTTAAATGGACTCAAAATTTAATTTTAGTGAAAAAATAAGAAGCATACTTCTAGAATATAAAACAATTTAAAATAAAAGTATAAATAGCTGTTCATCTTGTAGATGCTTTTGATAGAGAGAGAGAGAGAGAGAGAAAAGGCACAATAATCCTGGCATTGTTGAAGCGTCCAAAGCAACAATATTATTAAAGAATTAGAAGCAATCTAATTGTCTATTGATAAAATATGATATTGACTGTTTTTTAAGCAACAAGGTTATGTTATAATGATAATTATTTAAATATTTTCTTTGCTATTTATGGTAATACTGAAATTCAGTTAATATGCCAGCAATAAATAAGGAAATTATCAAAGATGAAAAAAATTTGAAGGTCTCCAACTCAAAATTGTTTTCATTACCTAAAAAGAAAGGGGAAAAAAAAAAAAAAATTCAACATTTAAGGGCTGAAGAGGAGTCAATAGTTCATTGCTGATAAAGTTATTTTGAGTTACAAATGAGTTGGAAAAAATTTAAAAATCACAAGAAAGCACTTTTTCTTTTTTTTTTTTTTTTTAATTCAAGTAGACAATTTAAACATTGTACTAAGTACAATAGTAAACCCAAACATTATTCTGAAATGTTGGATTGATTTTTCTTTCTTAATTTATGAAGGAATAAGGTGTTTTTTCCCCCTCTTTAAAATGATAACTGCATCACTTCACAGCAGGGTATCGAATTGAATTCACGACCAATTTGCCTTTTAAAATGTCATTTGAATACAGTTTTTAGTGTGTAATTCAAGAAGAGGAGAAAAGAAAATCCTATTAAGGATTAAAAACTAAGCAAACAGTTGTATTTTTATTCAGAAACGAGAAAGAAAACCAAGAACGCAAAAATATTTCAAATGGAACATTGCAGAAGAGAAAATACACATGTAAACGTATAAAATACACATTTTCCATCTTGTTTATATTCTAACATGCACACACATATATACTTATTTATTCCAATTTAGATATTATCAAGTAAAGTCTTTCCTAACAATTATTAGGTTGGTGCAAAAATAATTTCGTTTTTTAACATATGTTACTATGTGAGAAAACGAAATTATTTTTGCACCAACCTAATATTATATTAATAAAGTTTCCACAAGGAAACCATCATATCATCTGTCAAAATATAAAAATCATCTAACTTTTCTATAAAAAAACAAGATCAAACATGTATTAAAGTCTCATAAAGAAGATCATAAAAAATGCAACTGAATAATTTTTATCAAAATCATTTATCATAAACTTAAAAAAAAAAAAGTTGCAAGTTACACTATTTACATCTAGACTACTGTCCCCATCTTTGTTGCTATCACTAATAATAAGAGCAAAGATGAGGACATTAGTTTGAATATAAGTGATAGCACTTCATCTCAGAAACTCAGACAGAAATAAATTGTGCTATATAAACAAAAAGGACAAAATTTGTTTAAAATTAACTATTGCAATTTATAATAAACGTTTCCCTATAAAACTGCTAACATAAATTGAAACCTTTCAATGTTCTTGTGATACAAGAGCAAAAGTAAAATAATCTTTGTAATCAATTATGCCTTTTCTATAAAATGTAAAACAATCACAGAAAATAAAAACACTTCCTTACAACTGGATCTTTCTAAAGTACATTAACATAGGAAAGCATTTAAATTCTCAATGACAATTTGAAGTATTTTGCATATAATGGTAATAATTTTCAATTTCAATATTAAAAAAGGGTAGAGCATATATGATGATGATGATAATTACTAAAATCCACTGAATAGAAGTTCATGAATTTTGAACAGGTCAAATATAATCTGCATCCCGACTGGCTATAATATGTGAGTAGGAATGAAGGTAGTAAGTCCAACTGAGAAAAGGCTTACATTACACTTTGGCCTTTCCAGCATGACATGCTAATGCCTCAAGCTAAGATAAAACAATTTTATTAAAACTAAAAATGCCATATTTACAAGTTAACATTAAAAAAAAAAACAACTTTTATGCAGTCATATTTTCTCCTGCTTTGTCATTTTACAGTAATTAACATACATATTCTCAACAGGGAAGAATATTATAAACATTCCCTAGAGCACACATCTCCAAATATATTTTGTCAACTTTAAAAGATGTTTACAGATCACAACATCTATCAGAGATGAAATTTAATTTTTTATTATTGCATTATTCCAAAATTTTAACATATTAGATAGCTATTAATGTCAACAACTTAGCACAAATAGTTATTAATTAAAAAAAATTGGTAATTAATGTATAATATTATTCATAACTACATGTAAAAGAATGTCTTTTTTGATAAAAGTTTAAAAAATAACCATAAATATCTAAAAAAGGTGTATATTGTCGAAAATTCCTTTTTCCACAATATAGATATTTGTGATATGTAATATATGCTTATTACCTAAACAATAATACTGAATAATTTTTTTAAACATTAAAGTATATTTAATCACATCTCCTTAATAGCCATCATGATGTGTAAATAACAAAATTTCTGAAATATTTAAAACCTCTCCAACACATAATTTCTCTTAAAGTATCTATTAGTGAATATATTTTTCTTAAAATATTTTTTTTTAACTGCTAGAATTTTGTTTTTAAATCAGCTTTCTTCATCTAAGTTTGAATTGCTCCATTCCACATATAAAATGAGAACACGGGGAGATAAGTTTAATAATACCTTAAAATAGTTTTTACTTTAAATTTATATTTTGTTTCATGTCAAAATCCACTGAAAACAAATAGAAAGCAAAAGTCATGAAACCCATTTCTTTAATGAAATTCAGATTTAAAAGCTAAAATTTTCTTTCTATTAGCACACACACAGATTTTCTACACATACATAACTATGCTTCTTTGGTTAAAAATCAGCATTAGTAATTTTTAATAAATCAGCATTTCATGTTCATGTGTATTATTGAAATATGAGGCAAAAGGTTAAGGTTATATAAATGCACTCAATATCAGCAAAGCAGATTATGTAGTCAAGTCTGAAGTGGGATATTTCTTCAGACCACCATATAACATGGCTGCCCCTTTAATATCACACTAACATACCAACACGAACACCATGTCTGCAGTTTAAGTTACAAAGAGAACAGGAAATTTTGAGTTATTGCAATAAAGTTTGGATTGAAGGAATAGTTCAAGCTAAAAATTAATACTAAAAATCAAGAAAAGCAATTGTTCATTATTTTTTCCTTTCAGTAAATGAATATTTTTCTGTTTTTATTCTTGCAATTATAGATTGTACACAAGTTTAATATCTTATATCCATTTCATAACTAAGTAAACATATATGCCAAGCAAATCAGTAAATTGAAAAAAATGAACTCAAATGTGTGTATACATGTTTTGTACAATGGATATATTTTAAGAATGCTATCTATTTAAGTTCATTTTTTAAAGTGTATAGTAATTGACAAAATATCATGTAAAAGTTATGCCTTTTAAACCATATCTATCAAGTTTAATGCTGATGCTTAAAAATGATAATAGACCGAATATTTTGAACAATCTCACTAAAAGAATAAAATTAAACAAGAGTAACAAACAAAGCTTTAATTGATGTAACACTGACAGCTTGTATATTTGTATGAATGATAAATAGTGCATTCCCACTTACACACATTGTATTTGAATTCTTTACAATTTAGAAAATAGATTCTGCTGCTAATAAAAACATTTTTATAGCCAACTACAAGTTTTTGCTATCAGAAGAATTTACTAAAACAATTTCATTAAGCCTTTAAAATCTCAAAGCAGCTTGGAACTACAAGCTTATAATAATAATAATAATAACAATAATTATAATAATAATATTTGCATTAAGATAAAGTATATGTTCATAACAAAAGAATCTATAAGTATTCACTTTGAAATGCAAATACTCAATATTAAGAATACCTAGTGAAGAAACCAAGCAGTAACACAAAGTATTTAAAAACAAGGGTGGGGGGGGGAATGAAGGTTGCAAAATCCATATACAAGAAGGAATCAGAAGAAAAAAAAAAAAAAAGCCATATATTTTCTGATCAGAGTGATTAAAACATTTTTAATCTCTTCCAGATACTGATGACATTATCCAATTGCAAATCTTAATGTAGCCAGCTTAATGCATATAGGGTGATAGAATTTTTTGACCACTATCATATTCATCTCCAAATGTTATGTCACTTTTGATATATTCAATTTTTTAAAACACCATGATAGCTTGTATATTATTGGAGAATATTGCTTGGCTAGCATTGGTTTATGCATCTACAGTGATGAGTAGAGCTTTCACAATTTTTATCTACTTCAGTTAATTATAAAAACTAATGATAAAAATATTTACAATTATTAGTATTATATATTTATAACCAAGTTGCAGACCTTTGGACTAGATGACCCACAGAACTATGCTTCTATCTAATGTTGAATGAAAATCATTATCACAATTCAACAAGAAATTTATAAACACTTAGTCAGTTGACATCCCAAAACATGATCAAATACATTTTTTTTTCTTTTAGAAGAATTTCTTGGTCAGGCCAAGAACTTCTTCAGCATTTCCTTGTATAGAAATTATTTTTAGAAGTTGAATAGATACTTATTGCAAAAGTCATTATGAACAAGCATAATTAACAAGCTTTGATATATTTGATAAATTAAGTTTAATAAATTTTCAATGTAAAACATTACCATTTTGAAAATTTCAGGAAAGCTTAGAATTTGTATGCTGTTGTCATCTGGTATTAATATGTACAATGAATTCCATTATAGTTCACATGTGCAATTTCATTACAACAATGATGTCAGAATTTCATTTAGCTCTGATCAGGCAGGTCCCAAATGAGCATCTTTTTCCATTTGACAAGTGAAGCATGCACACCCATAGAAATCAATCTTCTACCACAGCTTGATCAAAAGTTCTCATAATCAGTGAAGCACAAAGGAAGCTGCTAGCCATTTCTCTATCAGAGCAGAGTTACAAGAGGAACAGACAAAACTCAAGAGTGGGAAGGATTCAGCACAGTAAAAAAACAAAAATTAAGTTTTGGAAAAAAAAAAAAAAAAAAAAAAAAAATTAGTTACACACAAATAAGAGAAAAATATAATAATGGCATCATATTTTTAATTATAATTTAATATACGAGCATAGTCTTGGTCTAAGTAATAATATCCTATTGCTTTCAAAAAATAAGACAATATTCACAATGTTCCAATATTAAGAAAATTTAAGTATAATGCAGTCCCAAAGATATTTGGTAAATAAATTATGCCAACATAAAATGAAAACTACAAACAAAAATGATGTTGGATTTATTAGTTATTAGGACCGAGATATGTATGACTTTTTGCAAGACAAATTTCTTAAGACATATCTAATCAGTTCATTCTAAATGATTAATTTATTTCAACAATCTTTATATATGTGAGAGAAGTAAATTTTACTTAAATGCACTTCTGCAAATACATAAGACAATGTTTCTTTGAATGCCAAGGCATTTTTATAATTTAACCTAAAAAAAAAAAAAAAAAAATTGCTTTAACAAAAATTCACTTGTACTTTTCATAAAACATTCCAATTAAAAACTAAGCTTGTCTATATCTCTGAGATGAGGTATTATGATTACTTACATTATTTGCACTGTTATCACCATCTTCATTAACATTCACATTTTGGTCCTTGTACACACCGGCCTTCTTCAGGTAATTGGAATTTTGATCTGAACCCTTTATTTTGTCCACCAGGAAAGATTATTCTAGTTCCATGTGCCATGCCAGTGGATAAAGCTGTTGGTTAGATCCAGTGACCATACCCAAAGAGTTGTGAGATCAATACCAGGCTACAGAAGTGGTGAACCAAAAACTTGAAGAGTTGAATTAAAGGGAAATGACCAAGACATCCAGAAAGGCATGGCACGTGGAACTAGAACAATCTAGCTCTGGGGGATGAAATAAAGGGTTTGGTTCAAAATTCCAATCACCTGAAGAAGTCTGGAGTGTACAAATGCTGAAACATGAATATGCCAATGAAAATGTAGATAACAGTCCGAATAATGTAAGAAAAAACTAAGCCTCTTCATAATTAGGATTTTTTTTTTTATCTAAAAAAATAAAAAATAAAAATAAATTTTTAAACAAATATACCAACCTTTAAAATTTTGGGTACCAAATTACTGCATTAAATTCTTAACAGCACTTGGTGCTATTTAGTGTGTTGCCACCCACCACAATAAAAAAAAAAATATTAAAAAATGCATGACAAAACCCAATATTGGTTAGATTTACTTATATTTTTATTTTACTTAAGATCATATGCAATTTCATTACTTCACAAAAATGAAGCAAAATAGACTATATTTTTTCTTTGTAAAGTATCAGTAGAATTCTACCAGCTAAGTGATATCAGGTTTTAAATATCTCACAAAAACAATTACTTAAGAAATCCAGTAATTTGAAATCATTAAAGTGTCATTCCATTTTAAAAGTTAACACCAAAAATCAGAGTTCATTAAACTGATATCAATGAAGATGAGAAAAAAATGCATCACATTCTAGCTAATGGTTAATATGATTATCTAAGTAGATACTTCAAAAAGGTTTCTTCTTGACATACTATATAAATAAGCCATTTCAGTTTTTCAAATACAATAATAAATTTTGATCACCTTATTTGTACATGAGATTTTATTTCAGTAAAAAAAATAAAAATAAAAATAAAAAATTCATTTACTGTCCAATTCCTGTCCTGGGTAAGACAATAAACTACATCCAACAGCAAGGCCTCTGTCCAGGAGGTTTTAAGAAGCATGGAACCACCTCTTAATTGCTGGTGTTCCTAGGGTCCCAGCTATGGGTAAATAGTTAACACCCAAACTTGGGTCAAAATACTATGAAAGTGTAAAAATAGGTTTTAATAGTAGAAATACTTTATAAAAAAAAAAAAAAAAAAAAAAAAAATTACCAGCAATACATTTTTGAAAAAAGAAAAAGATATTACCAGCAATATATTTTTTGAAAAAAGAAAAAAAGAAAAAAAAAAAAAAAAAAATTTACCAGCAATAGAAATGTTGTCGGCATTAAATAACCCATTGAGGTGTTGATATGCCATAAAACAAACCAAACCAATACTGTCCAATTCAACAATTTTTTCATGAGAAAAATCATCCCTAATTATTCTGAATTTTAATCCTAAAAAAAGGTCAGGATTTTTTATCACCTTTAAAACTGTACAATTTTACTGGGCCAACACTAATATGTTGTAAGCTTTATTTAGGGTGCATTTTGAAAAGAAATCTTAAAAATATCTCCTGATAAGAGAAAAAAAAAATACTCTAAAGGCATTTTAAAAGCAGAATTACAATGATCAGAGCAACATGTCACTATTGATCTCATTCTCTTTCATATGCATACACTAGATCCTTGCCTATAGCTAACATTAACAGCTGTGTTTCTTTGTTATTTTTATGGGTTCCACTCCAAAGACTTCATCACAAAATAGCCATGATGTAATATGATACCATAAGCCTTTATGTAGTGACTGGTCGCTGCCCTATTGGAAATGAGCCATTTCTGAATTTGTTCTAAACGAAAAGAGCATATAGTGACACATTCATGCATGTCCCTAAAGTCAGGCATTAAATGAAGAATAAATTACACAATGTGCAGTACATCAGAACTATAATAGAATCTAGTATACAGAGAATTCTAATTTCAGAGATGTTAAGTACCTTAATGAAGGTCAAGCAAAATATGACAATTTTGTTTATATCTCTCTCTCTCTGCATAACCAAAATTGGCACCAACAGTCAAGATCTGTCCAGAAAGTAATTCATCAAGGCAAATTGGGTTTCCAAATGCACAGCAACCAAATATCAGTTGTTGACAGAACAAATATTTTTAGCACACATAAAACATTCATTTGTGAATGTTTTTCTAAAGAGCTCTTTGAATAAAATAATGTACTTTTTAGCTATTAAAAAAAATTACTGTCCCTCTCTAACTTTTAAATATATTTGAAAATCAATTCAACTTTAAATAATTTGATTGCTTACATAAAATTAGAATATTGGAAATGTAAAAAACACTAATTTCTCAGCAGGACTGATTGGAAAAAGAATCTTAAAATATAGTTTTTAGTCATTTTTCATTATACTTTACAGTACACCTCAAGATTTGTATAAGTGAACAAACAAGGATAAACCATATATATATATATATATATATATATATATATATATATATATATATATATATATATATATAAAACAATATCTGCAGTCAATTTCTGTTAAAAAAGGGATAATTTTAAGGCAGTTTGAATTTTATCATGATGACATTTCAGAATTATAAGATGACTTTTTTTTTTTTTTACTTAGTTATTTTTTTAAATTCTTATATGAAGTATTGTCATTAATTTTGAATAAACTTTAAAAAAAAAAAAAAGAAAAAAAAGAAAAAAAAGTAAAATAATAATGTTGATAGCATTAGAACAAAAATGATCTTAAACTTTTCATACCCAAAATATTTTTAAACACTTAATTACAACAATTCAGTATTTTTATTTTTTTATTAAAAGGGAAATATTTTATTCATCACTGTACCAAGATTTGAATCATGTATTTATCTTCATAAAAATATGCACTTTCTTAAAAGAAAAAAATGCATCACACACAAAATCTCAAGACAGAGTACCAAAAAGTTTAACTTAAAACAAGACATGCATGGTATTATTGTGAATATTAGAGAATATATGCTATTTTAATAAATGTATGATAAACAAATAGTGAATTAAATAAAAATACTCATTCTGATATTAGGAATTTGAAATTACAGTCAATCATAACTTTAATTTGATTGCAAATTTAATTTTTTTTTAAAATGAGGTTGAAAAAACAAAAAGAAATTAACACATTTAATTACTCGGAAATGATAAAAAAAATTTAAAATTTATTTATTTTTTATGAAAAGGTCAAGATTTGTATTACAAAAAAAAAAAAAAAAATGCATAACAAACTAAGATTAGAATATTATTTTACAAAACAAAAGTTAAATTTGGCAAATGAGAGATGAGAATGAAATGAATGATTTGTTTTTTAACTATGCATTTGAATTTGAGACATTTTGATGGGTAAAAAAAAATAAAAAAAATCACTAACAGAAACTAACATCGGTATTATTTTAATCAGGTAATGTATGTTGTGAAATTGACATATTGCATGTTTTATGCATGATGAAGGGAGGAACCTGAAACTAAGAAGATGAGGACAAAAGATGGAGAGAAAAAAGGCTTTTCTTTCTTTCCCCTATCCCCAAAAATTTAAGATCATCATCATCATCATCATACGTAATCAACGTATGAAAGGAAAAATGTAGGAAAAGCACGCAAGTGGGTGGGACATAAATAGAGCAGGGCAGTTTTTTTTTTATTTTTTATTTACGGAGGTAAGGTAAGTACGGAATAAACAAGAAAATTATTTTTATAATAATTAAATATAAAGTCGTGAAAAGAATACACACAATTACATACGCACGCAGCTAATACAAAAGAAAAGTGTAAGAAGGTATCTTTGTGTGGTTACAAAATGAGGGTCCAGTTTATTGTTTACTGTCCACGCATCGCTAATGTTCTTTTTCTTATGACCACGTTACAGGAAGAATAGATAGTCTATATAGTTTAAATAAATAAATAGATAAAACCGTTTGATTATTACAGAACCAAATCAAATGCAGGCATTATTTTTAGTCATAAGTTTACTTTAGAATAGATGAAGAAATCCAAACATGTGGTTTTTCAACTTTTCACAAAAGGAAGCGACTAATTCTGCTTTTGTAGTACAAAACTAAAAAAGTACAAGGCATTCTTTTTCTTTTCCTAATTTCAGCAATAAAAAAGCACGTGTATTAACTTATTTAAGCAGTAAATAAAAAAAATGTCGCTCTATTTTTAAATAATGACTTAAAAAAAAATAAATAAATAAATCAACGAAAAAAAAAAAAAAAAAAAAAAAAAAAGAATTTTGCCATGTTTCAATGTTAAAAACATGAAAAAAAACAAAAATGATGTTACACCTGTACATTAAAAACACACAAATTGTAAATCAAATGTTTTTTTTTAAAGTTTTTATCAACTGATCAAAAATAAATGCATCTATTTATTTTTTATGTTATGATCTTTCTTTAGGATTGGAAAAATTTTCAGTACACACACCATATACACATGGATTCTTTCTTTGAATACAATCTTCCGAGTTGAGAGTATGAAATTATGAATTTCTATGAATAAAAAAGGACAACAAAATTATTGTTGGAAAACTTTACATCCGCCTTTTTTAGTGTTTTTTTTTTTAACCAACCACTAAAATAAAATTAAAAATAGGTTTCAATTCAATTTACGAAACAAAAACATTATCCTTTCTGCCTACAAGAACTACTAATTTATTATCAGTATTTCTGAATATTGGTACTAATAATTATTTATTATTATAGATTACACTAACACAGTAAATCGCTGTAGTGTAATTTGTTTGTTTATAGTACACAAAATATCTGACTCCATAAAAAGTAAAGTAAAAAAAAAAGAAAAAAAATTAAAACAGCGTTTTTTTTTCCACTCATTTATTTATATATATTTTAAATAATTATGAGATATTTATAGTTTTATTTGGGGATTTTGACAAACGATGTTATTTTTTTAAATATGTATCTTTTCAAAATTCTTTGAACGAAGGTTTTTTTCATTTTTCTTCAATACAATATGTAACGACTTTTTTTTTTATTAGTAATTACAAAGTCAACATTCGACATGGGAGAAAAACTTGATTTTGTTCGAATTTCTTTATCATTTATTCATAGGATCCTTTTATATTTTTGGTTTCATTTGACACTTTTCTGAAAGCCTCCAAACGAAAGATAATAAAAATAAAGTAAAACTCTTTAAAAGAAAGAAAAAGCGTGGTTCAATCAAAGATTTATGAAAAATGAAAGTTGTTAAAAAGTCTCCTAAACACATCTACATTAAAGAACTTGTGAACAAACCAATTTATACAAGATTAAAAATTAAAGAAATATTATAATTATTCCATAATAATATTTCAACATGATTTGATGTTTTATTATATACATTTTAAGAAATAAATCAGGAAAAAATAAAAATTCAACGTACAGTAAAAAAAAAAAAAAACGAGACTTACGTTTGAACTTTTAAATCCAGATGAAATTTCGAACAATAATATGTTTTGGCCACAAAGAAATATATTCAGAGAAATCAAATCAATTTAAGTTACTAGAAAAACTATAAAAGTGCCTGACAATTTCAGATAAGAACCAAGCAGGCCGCCATCTTCGTATTTAGTTGAGGCCATTCAGTAGGCATGCCAAGTCCATCAACTGATTCACGCAGGGGAGACAGGTTTGTTCAGACATAAATGGAATTATCCAAACCGAGCTAAATCTAACCCTCAAATATGTAAGGTCAAAGAAATATTTTTGACAAAAATTTCAGAAATAAGAATAAAGGTTTTTATGTCTCCAAAACAAAAAATAATTGCTATTAATTTAAATTTTAAAATGATAAATCCTTACACCCCCTTTTTGGGGGGTCCATTATGTCTTCTGTTCATCTATCACTCTTTTTAATCTCTTGTCTAAAATAAAAATATACTCAACTCAAATGTAATAACACTAACTATAGATAGAAACCTTTGTTTTTTTTAACCATAGCTCATATTGCAAACATGAATTATTAAACATTTTTTTTACAGCGTCATTTTATTCATTTTTTTTTTCAAAAAACAAACCCACAGAACGAAAACATGAAACTTTGATCTCTTGAACATTTTTAAAAGTACTACCAAACAAAAGACAAATTGACATTTCTCAATGAATGATTCTAAAAAATATATTTCTTCTGGTTCCGAAAGTGTTTTATTGTGTTTGTTTAACATTTTAAAATTAATGTAGTAAAAATAAAATTCTAAGGTGTTCTGTAACAAAGTGAAACAAACCTTAGGAGCAATCTTTCATGGATGTCGACTTAATTAATTCGGCCACGGAAGCCTAGTTAAGTTGAAGCCGGTACCTTCAGCAGCAAGCAGACATTCTATCACCCGTTCTTCAGAATGATTGTTTGTTGTTTTTTTTTACTTTTAAAACAAATTCTATTGCTAGTAGTTCGCCATCGTATTATTCCGTTTTTTTATCACGACACCCCGAGTTGATACTACGCTTTGCGATCGGTAAAATAAATCAGAAATATCACTTTGTAAGACCGAGAGACTTAAACGGGCATTCCAGACTTCAGAAGAGCCCGGCTTTCATGGACGTCGCCTTAACTACTTTGGCTATTTTTCGATTTAAAAGCTGAAGAATGTAGACGACCCAGAGTGCAACAATAAGGACAAAAATTTAAATAGCAACAATGAAATTGAAAGTGCTTTTTTCCTTTTTAAAATAAATTATACATAAATTTAAACCATTTTTTTCTGATCTGTGTAATTATCAGTAATAATATTCATCAAGGAAACATTTCCATTTTCAGTTCATTGTACGTTTATTGGAATATGAACATATGCACTTTATTCAGAAAAATTAAAATAAGTTATTTCGTTTTCATTGTAGAAAAATAACAACGCACTATGGAGTTCTAGTGTACCGTATTTAAGTTCTTATTTAAAATATAAATCATTTTAATTTTATTTACCTAAAAATAAAAATTTATTTAATTTATTTTTACTTCAAAATTCAACAAATCAAAGATGAACTTTACTTTTATTACGAAAAAGAAAAAATGAATTCAACAAAGTTTAAACTAAAGTAAAACTATGCCTAGAAATTCCTTCTTAAACTGATATATTTTTTTTACTAATTTTAGTTCTGACACAAGACCGCAAAATCAGAGCACCCAGTAAGAATTGAACTCACGCTATCAATGTCCTGAGAAATGCCAGGCGTCCTCCTAAAAATAGACAATAATACGCTTTTATTCTTTTCTTTTCTCGCCAAACACTTTAAAAGTTTTATTACCTGGTAATCCAGTTTAATTTGAAAAAAAAAAAAACCTTTTTAAGAATTGCTTTCTGTTTTTTGCTTTAAAATTATTTATTATAAAAATTTAATAGAATAAAAAAAATTTAATAAATAATTAAAATTTTAATTTGTTTAACATCGGAACAAATGTTTAACAAATAAAAAGTAAAAACTTTTTTTTAATTAATGTATTTTTATTTTTTACTGTTTTTCTTCATTTCTCAATATCAGTTTTAGGTCAAATAATAAAGAAATCGTAACCGGAAAAAAATAATAAAAAAAGATTTAAAAAGAAAAGTCATAAGGTACTCTTCGTTAGGGTAGAAAAAATGTCAGAGAACTTTGGTTGTTTATGGTTAGGAAAAGCAGGTAACATTTTATTTTAATATGAAATAAAAATCATAATTTAAGGAAGTAATATTTAAAAAAGACTACTTTATTGAAATTATTATTTTTATGATTTATCAACATTTACTTTAGAAATTATGCATTAAAATATTTTCTCTATGACTTTTTTTATTCCTATCCGCAAGACAAGCTTTTATTTCCATAATGGTTCCTTTTAGTTTTTAAATCATTTTATTAATCCAACAAAAACCGGTCAGTCAAAATCAAAAAAATAGTTAACTAAGTTAATTAGATAAATTAAATTCATAGAAGAAGTTAAGTTAACTTCTTCTATGAATTTTTATCTAATTATTTCTTATGAATAATTAATGTTTAGTTTAGAAAATAATTTGATAAAAAAAAAAACTAAAAGTAAATAACGATTCAATGTTTTCTTTTTTGGTGCATTTTTATTTTGTGGACCAAAATATTCAATTATACGCGAAAACAGTTCTTGAAATTTTTAAGTTTTTTTTTTTTTTTGGTTTGTAACTATCAAAATACAGTGTAACCCGGATATAAGAGAGTTGTCGGGACCGGAGAAGAAGTCTGTAGTTTGTTAGTAACTGATTCAAGTTCGACTTTGAGAGCAGGTTTCTGAAATTAATTGCTATCAAGTCGTAACCCGTTAAATAATACCGTAGTGTCGTACACACAGTACAATTACATTCTTTCGCTAGTAAAACCAGTAATGAAATAAATAATAAAGTGTTTTACTTTTGTTTTTGTTGACTGAAAAAAAATATACTAGTTTGAAATAATTTTGTGTTGTCACAACTATTTTCAATTTTCATTTATTCCTTTTTCTTTTTTATTTGTAATTTTGCAATTGATTATTAACCAGTTTACAACTTTTGGCGACATTAGTTAGTAACCTCCACCAGGCCATAAACTAAAAAAGAAAAGAAATTAGGAAAAAAAAGGAAAATTGTTTATATAAATTAAAAATAAAATAAAAATACTTTCAAGGTAGACCATTTACTCCTGAGTTTTCTAAAACAAAAACTAAAAAAAAAAAATGTGTCATGTGCAGAATCAGGTTTGAAGAAAAAGTTCATTAAGTACTTTTATTACGTTTTATTGGGGGTTAAACACGTTCTAGGGAAAAAACAAATTAATAGACAATTTAAACTAAATTGATTTTTTTTCTTACAATCTTTTAAGTTTTTAACACCTCCTTTCAACGTCAATCGTTTTCTTTATAGTGAAAATGCTTTCTTTCTTACTGTCAAGACACCAGGAAGAATTTTAAATGATTTTAAAAAAATAATGCATAATTACAATAAAAATTATAAGAGGTATGTATTGTTTAATCATAAAAAATAAAGTGAAAGGAAAGAAAACTTAAAATAAAAAAAAGGAAAGATAATATAATAAAAACTAAAAACATAAACCACGCAGGTGAGGAAATGAATCCTGCCATGGCATAAAAATTGAAACTAGACTAGAGAGAGAGTCTGGGACAACTTCATTCTCATGCAGCCCAAGGGAATATTTGGAAAAGAGATGCGAATGAAGAAAACTCATCTTCATTGTCCTCATTACACCTCGGACCACATTTTCGTGATTTAAAGAAAAATCATGGCAGATGCAGGCAATTACGTTTTTTCTAACGCTGGTAAAAAAAAAAAAAAAAAAAAAAAAATTCATGCAAAAATAAAAACTAATTGAATAAAAATTAAGAGTCACAATTTCAAAGTTATGTTAAAAAATGTATTTTTTGTAAGAAGTGAAGTGATAAAATTTTATAAGGTTCGTTAAGGATAAGCAAGTTTTTTTTCTTTTCTTTCTGTCATTTTTAATTTATCGAAATGAAATGTGTTGACTTTGACAACTTAAAAACTCGATTTCTTACAAAGGCTAATAATAAACAATGTTAGTGACTAACAGTTAGTCTTTTTTTTCCTCTTTTATTAATTAGCCAAATCGTAGTAGACCCTAAACATTTTTTAGTTCATTCAAATTTATGCAAATTAATTTACTCAATCTTCTTAGTTCAAGAGTTTTCAATTAACAGCTATTTCTTTGGTTGATTCTTCTGTATTGTTTTTGTTTTTTTTTTACTCCTCTCTAAGTCTACTCTAACTTAATAATAATATTGGTAAGTATTCATAGCTTTTTCTTTATACGCAGGTTACTTTTTTTTTTAACACAGATGCAAAAAAATAATGGTTTCTCTTCATTCGTTTTTTATTATTATTTTAATACCAAACAATAGGGTTTAAATGAAGTTTTATTCAAATTATAGACTTTATTTTTAATACCAGAAAGACATTTTTCTTTCGGAGACCAGACTAAGCTGGTCAGTTCAACGCACAAGAAGAACCTGATCAGTCCTTGCTGTATAGCCCCTGTCCCTCATCTGCTAGTCAGTCCACACACACGAACGCACGCACCTGCCTTTCAGTCCTGATAGATGGACCCCCACCCCAATGTCTTTAGAAAGTAGGATGGGGAATAAATTAAAAAGTAAATTGTCTTCTCTCACTTTTGCAGATTGAAGTCTTCCATTTGATTTGGACGGTGTCTCTTGGCGATTGATGCTCTCACGCAAAATGGCAGTTGCGTTTTTTTTTTTTTTTTTTGAAGGATCTTTTGCTCCAGACTCACTTTCTTTCAATGGACAAAATAAAATTTGTCCTTCTTTGGCTTCTAAACACCCGCTTTCTTTTTAGATTTTCGTTTTCTGCATTCTTTTATTTATCTTTCTTCATTTTTTTCTCCTTCTGTTTCCTTTTT
This sequence comes from Acanthosepion lycidas, assembly GCA_963932145.1. NCBI lineage: Eukaryota > Metazoa > Mollusca > Cephalopoda > Sepiida > Sepiidae > Acanthosepion > Acanthosepion lycidas. The sequence goes on from OZ010588.1 coordinate 19,491,691, forward strand.
TTTAGCTCTCTATGGTCGTTTTTTTTCTTTTGCAACTTCCTTCTTTCCCCACTCATTACACCTTCCTTTTCCTCTTTCTATTGTTTTTCTAATCTTTTCTTCTTTTTTTATTTATCCTTCATGCTCTTTTTTCTTTCTTTCTACATTCTTCTTAAATAAATCCAATCTTTCTTTACCCACCACCTTTTAATCCTTCCACTTCACTGTCCTCTTTTCTTTCTTCTCCTCTTGGCTATTTTTTAGCTCCTAAAATTCTTTCTCTATTTTTCTCTTTCTACTTGCCTCCATTACAAGAACTGCTATAATTTTCTGCATTTGGAAGACATCCTTTGCTTTTCCTCTTATTTCTTATCAGTTATTATAATTATCCACTAGTTTGTGGCCATTTTCTCAGTTTACTTGATTAATCTGCAAAAGAAGAGAAGAACTCCTGTGGACATCTTGAGCAGTAACCTGATCCTGCTGCTAATTTATTTTCAAGCCGTGCAAGACTTTACAATACTTTGTTCCTTGACAAAAATAAATAAATAAATAATGTACTTTGAAGAGTAATATAAATTTAATATTCAAAATACTTGGGTTCACAAAATTCCTTGATTATTTTTACATTTTAAATTACCAATAAAATATTTTCAAATGACCAATAATTTTGAAGCAATAAATTTAGAAGAAAATAATTTATAAATATTTTAGGATAAACATGAAATATTTTTGCTAGGTTTATTTTATTTTTTTGTCAAGGCCTCTTTCTGACTTTATATATTAATGGAAGAATAAAATGGAGAAGAGATTTTTTTTTTTTTTTACTGTGACCAAAAGCATAGGGCATATCTATAAGCTTGGTCTACTCTAGTCTGGTAAAAAACGGCTGTAAGAGTGCAGCACCCAGTAAAGATTAAACTCATTAGTAGCTGAGACAATATTGTTAATCATTTTTCTGATAGGTACCTACCAAACCAAAATATAAGAAGGATATAGGCAGATCAGATCCAAGTTTATTTGCTGACATCTTATTTTGAATATTTTAAATGAGATCTGATAGATTCACCTTTATTTAAATTAGTACAATGGGTTGAGTGTTTAAACTATGAATCATAAGCAAATATGCATGCATAGATGCACATATACTGTATATAGTCATGTATAAGCTGATTTCATGTATAATTGACCCCTGAATTTTTTGCATGAATTTTAACCCCTCTAAGGACAATCTACCTGTCTATAGTGCAACCATGCACTGAAATTGCATGATTCTTAACCCCTTAAAAAAATTAACAGTGTATAGTGCAACCCTCTATCTTTTGCATAAAAAAATTAATCATAAGAACTAGCACTATATTTGAGTATATATGGTGTGTGTGTGTATGTATATATATATATATATATATATATATATATATATATATATATATATATATAATAAAAATGCTTAAACACTAGTACTCCATGGTCATAATTTATTACATTGGAATCGTAATTATGATCCAATTCATCAGACCTGCAAATTTAAAAAGAAATCAGAAAAAATAACTCCGGGAATAATTTTTCTGATTTCTTTTTGAATTTGTAGGTCTGATGAATTGGATCGTAATTATGATTCCAATGTAATAAATTATGGCCATGGAGTACTAGTGTTTAAGCCTTTTTATTATATCCTTACTCTGTCCTGGACATTGAGTTCTACCTGGATTCTATCCTCTTGGAATTTTTTTACACACATATATATATATATATATATATATATATATATATATATATATATATATGTATGTGTATGTACGTTTGTATATATATTTGTGTGTTTTAGATATATGTACATATATGTATGTGTATATTAACCACTAATATTATCTATCTATCTATCTATATATATATATATATATATATATATATAAGTAGGGTGCCAAAAATAAAAAATGGATGTGGGATCTGAATCAGATGTTAAGTTTTAAAGATTCTATATTTTTTCATGTAATTCTCATAAAATGAATACTTTTTATCTACTGTAAACGTTTTTCTTGTGTTTATTTTAAATAGACAATCTTTTTTTTTTTTTTGCTTTTCATTTGTACTTATTTTCTGCAATGAAACCTATATACCTTTTCTGCATATAAGAATTATATACGAGTTCTAGAAGTTAATGTAAAAATTTAAAAAAAAAAACAGAAAAGGAAATTTTTTTATTTATTTCAAGAATTAACAGCAGTCATGATTTTAAACAAATGACAGAGCTCAAGAACATTGTCATAGATTGAAGCCAAGTAGACAAATTTAATGCTCTGTTTAGTTCTCAGTTTCTGCAAAAAGTCAAGGGGCTGAGGCTCTACATCAGGCACTCCCTCATAATACCAAGGATGTACAAAGGTGGATCAATAAGTCTATAGCTTCAAACTTTATTAGCTGAATCTTGGTCTGAAATTTTCAGTTTTATCTCTAAGATCTCTTTGGTTCACTACTAAAATGAGGACACTGAAAATAAAGGAGATTATTTTGAAAAATAAATATTTTTTATATAAAATACCATTTTTCCTACTATATGACATGCAGTTATAATTTAGAATATTTCGAAAAAACTAATAAAATTTCAACTGATGGCTTATTTGTATTTATATATATATATATATATATATATATATATATATATATATATATATAATTTGATATATTTAATTCTAGAGTTCTCAGAAAACAAGTGTGTCAAAGAAGGGCTTTTATATTTTAGTCTAATACCATTTGAGAGTATTTTTTGGAGAAATTAATTAGTTTTGAAAACAGTGTATATTGTGTAAGTAAATATTTTATCACTAGACTAGATCTTTTACTTTCTTTATATACACATATCTATTAATACTGACACACATACATGCATACAAAAATATTGATAGAGAAAATTGTGATGAAAAAGAAAATTTTTGAAAAATTATATTTATGTTGAAACGAAAGCAATACAGATACCTTTGGATTCATCTTGGTTGAGAATATTTTTTTTCATGTATATGGTGTATAGATGCAAACCTGTTAATCTCTATCTATAAAAGGCAGAATGTGTGTGTGTGTGTGTGTGTAACGAATGGACGGCCGCAATTTTCGATGGATTTGCACCAAAATTTACATGCACATGCTCCAAGTTAGCAGGAAGGCCAAGACTGACTTTGCATTTCCCAACTCCCATTGATAGTGGGAATAATCGATTTTTCATGCTTCTATGGCAGTTTTCAGTTTTGCGGCCATTTTCTACGGGCCAGAGTGAGAGCCTATAGCTGGCTGCCATGAATATGCAGGAAGATTCTATTGGCCAGCATGAGAGCCAACAGCTGACTGAATGTTAACTAGCATGCTAGCATGCAAAAAAAATCGATAGCTGCATTCGTCACAAGTGGAAAAAATTTAAATCTACATGGACATTTACTCCAATTGGTTCATTCGCTTGCTTAAACTCAATGTTGATTCTGATTCCGCAGAACTGGGTTGGGTATGAAAAAGTATTTGTTGTTAACATTTTTTTTTCATTCGGTTTTTCCAGTTACAAGTCCTTTTTAAAGCTGATCGTTTTGTGTTCATTTTGTTTAGTTCTTTTTTCATAACAGATTTATAGTTTAGTATAGAGCTTAGAAAAAATTTGCAGTGTGATATAGGCAAGAAGTAAGGCATGTAGCAACATCAGCATGGCAAAGGGCACTCATTTAAAGGCAAGGAAGGGCAAAAATATTTTAAGGGAAGTGATAGCGATTGCTGTATGAGTCGTACGATTTTTGAATCAAGTATGGGCAACGCCGGGCCATGCTGCTAGTTTAACACATAAAAATTGTATGTGATATTTACATACTTAAATATAGTCTTTAGATATTTGTAGAAACTGGCATAATATTCACAGAAAATGACAGGTTAATTCACATACGGTTTGTCAATTTTGTATGAACACTGAAACATATATGCACACTGGGATAAGTGCTATGCAGACACACCATATGTGTGTGTGTAGAAAAAAATAAACAAAATTAAATATCCTTAACAATGAACTTTTTTTGGTCTTTAACCAAACTTGGATAATTGAAGAACTGCTACCTAAATATACTTTTGTGTAATGGTTAATGATCAAAATCAAATGTTTTTAAAACAACATTGAAAATCTGACTTGCAAAAAAGAATCACAAGATATGTCTACACAAAAATCAATACCCTGTCTGGTGGCAAAAGCTGATGGTGGTGCCAGAGATGGCAGTACTGCCTTAGCCCCCAAAACTGTGTTACCTCCCCTGTTTGGTAGCTGATGAGAGCAGGGTATTGCATGTGCTTTCACGCATTAAATGTAGAAAAAAAATATATATAAATAAATGGAGTGCTTACTCAACTCAAATATGAGTATCCACTAAAAATAACGTTTAAAGTGATGAAAAAAAAAAATATATATACTTTTTTTTTTCATCACTTTAAACGTTATTTTTAGTGGATACTCATATTTGAGTTGAGTAAGCACTCCATTTATTTATTAAAAAGTATATTTATTTATTTTCATATACCGGCCTGAATGTTCAAGGAATTTTATTAAAGAAAAATAAGATGTTTTTTATTTTTCTTTAATAAGATTTCTCGAACATTTAGGCCAGTAAATGAAAATAGATAAATATACTGGCTATGACACATTTCTAAGATAATAATTTCTAATTTTTTTTTTTTTTGCTTAGTTTGAATTTAATGTATGTCATATTCAATTGGTTGATCAGGGTAAAGTCCTCAAGCCTTATATATATTTTTTTTAAAAAAATGAGGATGTATTTTGCTTTTGAAACCAAATTAATTGTTCACTTGCCAGTAATCTACAATTGCCTGAGGAGACACATCGTTATGTGTTGAAACATGATTGTATTTGTGTAGCGATTCTTACATGTCTTTGTTGTCATATCCTAATATATATATATATATATATATATATGAAGAAATATAATCTTAAAATGTGCTATATTTATGGGATAAAGTGCTCAATACCAGAGATAGAGTGTATGTAAATATAAAAGTGAACATAGAAGTCAACACTTAGAGGTGACTGTTTCATGCTAGATGCAATCATATCCTGATGATTGCATCTAGCATGAAACAGACTGTCGCCTCTAAGTGTTGACTTCTATATTCACTTTTATATTATATATATATATATATAGGCAACAGCAATATATATTTATACATGTTTCATTGTGATGAACAAGGAAAATTTTACAAGTATTTTATTCAATTTTTTAATGTTCTTACAGTTTTTATTTTATGGGGACCAAAAGAGTTTATAATCTGTCTGTAGTGATTGTTGTCATAATAACAGGATAATAATTGGGATAGAGTGGGTACAAAAATATAAACAGCTCAGATGTCTATTATGTGTGTTTTTATGGTTACAACATAGAAATAATCTATTCTCATAAATGGCAAGAAAAGTAATTTGGATGCATACTTTGCAAATAAGAAGCTGAACAGAGCTTTTTCTTTAATTTTGTCATTTCAGCCACTTTGGATCCTTATAAAAAAGAAGCTAGACAACATTTTTTTTGTCATTTCATCAATTATAAAATATAAATTGGACAGCAATTTTTTTAATTATCTCATTTTGTCTGTTTCAAGTTCATAAACAAAACGAAGCTCGAAAGCATTTTTGTTTTCAATTTGTCATTTCGGCTATCCTGGTCCTTATAAAAAAGAAGCTAGACAGGCTTTTTATGTTTTGTTTTTAATTTTGGCCATTTCAGGTCCTTATGAAAAAAGCTGAACAGCGTTTTATTTTTTAAATTTGGCTTTTCAGCCATTTTGTATGCTTATAAAAAAGAAGCTCGACTATGTTTTCTTCAATTTTGTCATTTCAGTCATTCAGTTCAGTTATGTGCCATGCGTGATAAAAGCTTAAGCAATCATGTATCTTTCAATACATGTCTGACGAGGCAGATTTTTTTTCCCACGGTAGGTTGCCATTTCTTTCTGTGGTAGACCAGTTGCCATCCAAGACTATAAAACCCAGTCTGTCCTGCTATTTACCAATAGGTGGGGAGAAAAAGAGGATTCATACCTTTCCCAAGGGTATTAGCAAGTTAGTGAATATAATGGATTCACTTGGAATTCGAAAGGTCCTTATAAAAAAAATGCTGGTCAATGTTTTTTTTTTAATTTTGTCATTTCGGCTATTTTGGTTCCTTATATAAAAGAAGCTGGACACCATTTTTTTTAATTTTGTCATTTTGGATCTTTATAAAAATGAAACTGGTCAACATTTGTTTTTAAATTTTGGCCATTTCTAGTCCTTTTTTTTTTTTTTTTTTTTATAAGGACCTGAAATGGTCGAAATACCAAAATTAAAAAAAATGCTGTCCAATTCGTTATTCCCAAACTATGCCAGATATTGCATCCATTATTTTTCTTGTCATTTCTGACTGAATAGATTATTTCTTTGTAGTAACCATATTAATTTCTGAAATGGCTTGATTTTTTTGACAGCTTTTGAAAATAGCCTATCTTCTTGACTTTTCATGCAGTTTAAGAACATTTTTATTTTTTTACCAATTATTCTTACATGTCTGAAGACCATGAAACAAGTTTCCTTTTGTGGACAAAAATAGGGTTAAGACATTTGTCTAGAACAATCTGTTGTGCCGAAATCATGATTTGTCAACTATGGCACCTTATGAACTTGATACTTAAAAAAAATAGCTGAAACCTGGTACACCTATAATTTTGTATACCAATAAATTATTTTTTGTCTTCATTTAACATTTGTTCCAAATAGTTCTATGGGCTCTTAAAAATATTTTTTTGGATGGTCTACAAAATTTTTAATTTCAATGACAGATAGAGATGACGAGTTGTCTGTAGTTTTACTATACTTTTACACCTTTGATCTTTTAAAATGAGTGAAATGTTATTTTTTTTTTTTTTTGACCACTTTGCACATCTTACATAGAAAAGTATTTTTTTTAATGCTACATTCCTTCAGTGATCATGGCTCTATGAATTCTTTGTCTTTATTATGTATGAATTGCCATCATTTCTTTGGAAAGATAGTAAAGTGGTTTCCTGTTGCCTTTTCCATGAATACAGACTACAGAAACTGAACTTTACTTTGTAGGTTTTTTCCTCCATACATATATGGTAATTGTGAAATATTTAAAGTATATACTAAAAATGTAAAATAAAATAAAAACAAATGCGTACATAAAACATTGTAATTTATCCTAATCAGACTTCAAATAGTTAAGTCATTTTACTACCCTGTATAAATCATAGCATCCCCTATAACTCCTTTCAACATTTACTACCCCTTTGAGAATTCATACTGCCCCAAAAGAGGCATTACTCCCCACATTGAGAATCATTGCTATATATGAAGGGCTAACTAAAAGTTTGGTGAATTTGAACACAGTGTACTAGTGCTGATATTTTTTCTTTTAAATTCCAATTTGTTGTCATGACCTTCCTTCTTCCATGATAACATTTTATGGACATCAGTGATCATATTATAATAAGGTCATACTATATTTTGACATTTATTCATGTAATAGCCATAATTATTTGAATCAGTCTTGAAATATCAATAAAATTACTAATAACCATTATAATTAATTTTTGTTTAGTGTTTCTTTCATTTTTTGCTATTGTTTTTTATCAACCTTATTATTTTTAGTTTTAAATGATGATAATAATGTTTCTTCTAAGAAATTCATAGACAGTTACCAATAGCTAATTACTAATTTTGTTCATTAATCAAATATTGATTACCTAAGATTATGCTTTTCATAATTATCATCATTCTTTACATATATATATATATATATATATATATATATATATATATATAATCATCCAAAAAGAAAGAAATATTTTTCGTTTACATTATTTTTTGGTTAATGATGGCAAGTGCAGATAGCGTAATGGTGATGAGCAAGGAAAGAAGAATTGATAAGCTGAGTTTATATTCCAATCTAGTCTATTGCATTCACTTTGTACTAATGCCTTTGGAAAAAATCTATATGCGTCTTTTCTCATCTCCCAGATTTGAGTTAAATAACAGGGAAGAGTGGGCTCTCTAGCTATGGATGACAATCACTTTGTTGCAATATAAGCAAGTGTCTGTTGAGCTTGGTGGGAAATACCAAATTAATTGCTCTCCTAACAATAGATAATAGGGAGAGACGAAAGAGACAGGAGATAATAAAAAATAACACTGCCTGAGAAACCTTCAGTGACTTGGAGAACAAAATTCCCACAGGACCAAATTCACAAGTCAGTGTCTTGCCAACTGCTGTTTTCCCCCAGTCTCCCACCTTGTACACATTGTGACCCACCTCAGATAACATTGGAGGTATTGAATCAATCCCTTTAAGCTGAACCTTGTATCTGTAGACTTGTTTTGCAGGTGCAGTCAGTGGTGAGGATTCATCTTTGGTGGTTACATTGTACCAGCAGATGGCTTTTTAAAAACTACAGTTCATCCTGACCACAATCCTTTTGATACTTCTGTGTCACCACTCCATTATTCCATTTCCTGCTGGGACATATGCACATAGGAATCGCAAATGCACATCCCATCCATGGACAAAGGCCCAGAGCTTCCTGCTGTGGAACGTAGTGTCATTGTCTGTGAATATCTCATGTGATGGTCCCCTCTCACAGAATACAGATTCCAGCTGACATATGATACTCAATGAGTTTTGGCAGTGTAATGGCCACCACACAGAAAAAAACATGATAGGCCACAATCTGTTAAATTCAGGTAATGACTGCCACAGTAGTGAGTGATATCCATGCCGAGCCAGTACCAAGTACTGTTCACTCCCAGTTTGCTCTTTTTCCAATGCACAGGTGCAGGATCTATTGATGTGCACTCCACACAGGTCTCAATGGCTGATTTTACCATGGCCTTTGTTACAGAAGGACAAACTCTTCACACAAAATTTATTACACAATACTCCTGAATGGCCACTGTATTGATGTACTTCCATTATCCGATTCATGGTGTTGAGGAAAGAAGCACACACCTGCTGCATAGGGTTCAGCTCCCTTTTTGGCCATATTGAGCCACCTTTGAGGTACACAGGTCATCTTGTCTGCCAAGTTCTGGTTTGATGCAACCAGCATCACATCAACAGACAACTTATATTCTTTGACCAGTTTCTTCATTGTGCTCAACCTTCTTTACACCAGCAGCAAGCGAGATACTTTGGTAAATTCCCTAGCTTTGCTCGTGAGGGTGTCAGATAACCAGTGGTACACACATAAGGAATCAGTTTTTATGTATAGACTCTTTGCTTGCTACTGGAGAGCCAAATTGAGGCCTTTGAATGCAGCATCCAGTTCAACCACGTTGATGTGTTGGGTATTGTTTGTTGGCTGAAGCTGACATGCATCCTCCAATGTTGCTCTATATGCAGTAACAAAAGTTGAGTAAAAAGAACAATGTAAGTTGAAAAGTATATCTTTACACATTATATTATATTCAGCTGCAAATTTAGAAATTGAAGATTCATTTACTTGGTGTCTCCATAAATGTGAATGATATAATCATGTGTAATTTCATTAGTGTAAAAAATAATAGCAAATGAAATTGTTATCGTTAACCTGCATGTATGATAATGTTTTTGTAGAAGAATATTCACTCAGCATTGTTAATTATATGAGCTTCATGAAATTTGAGTAATCAGGTCTCTATTTGTCTCTTGATTTCTGAGATTATATTAACAATGGATGAATTCAGGTTATCATTCTTTGATTGGCTAAATATATAATTTAAATCTGTGATTAAAATGGACTCTTAAAGCAACAAGCGTGTAATGGGAGAGATATATAGAAGAAAGATTTATTCTCCTATTTGTATTTACCCTGTTATAGGCATTATTATATCCATGGTATAATAACACCATACTTAATGAACTGGAATGGCTGAAAGGAAAAGAAATAACAAACATGCTTTGTTCTCAGAGATACTTTTATACTACTAAGACATACACAAAACTATCTATATATATATATATATATATATATATATATATATATATATATATAAAAGTGACCCATACGGTGAATAATATATCACATATATCTACACAGCAAAGCAGAGTGTAAGGAGAAACAAATAGGAAGCATCTTACATATAATATGGGGATACTCCTGTATCTGGAGAAGCCATGTTTAGGACTCCAGATTCAAATGGACTGAATTCATCTATGTCCCATGTGAGGACATATGCCATGAATGGGAAACAGCAAGTCTTGGGTTTTCCAAAATTGAGGATTGCAAGCTTGAGTTTCATTCTATATCTGGGAAAGACATATTCCCAAAGGGAAATGGTACCATGAACTTGTAAGCTGCTGGGGAGGCAGATTTAGCCTTTACTTGGGCCATGAAGGACCTGAGCTAAAGAAAGCAACCTTTTCATTTGGCTGCTATAACCAAACAGAATTTTGACTGTTGCTGTTGTCACTGTATGGAATGACCAATGTAACATTGCCCATGGGAGATAAGTGCCTTCCGTATCTCAATAAGAGGGAAGAATAGCAAAAAATGTAACAGAAAAGGCTTCCATTACCATAATGTGGTAATATTGAACTGCAAAAAAAGTAACTTAACCAGTTTTTTAAGCTCAAAGAGGAGAAGTGTGTATAATGTTCAAAATGAAAAACACCAAAGACTGTATGTTATATAATAAATATATAAACATCGAAAGATAATTATAAAAGTAGATAAAAGGAGTGGCTATTAGGTTTAATTATAATTATCCTTTGATGTTTATATATATTATATAACAAATACATAAACGTCAAAGCATAATTATAATTAAATCTAATAGCCACTCCTTTTATCTACAGCAGGATGGCTGGCAGGACTTAATATAAATTGACTCTAAAATCTTAAGATGAAAATCAGAATGAGCTTTCCTCAGTATCATGAACATGTCCTGGTTCTAGGACTGAGCACATTGATGGGTGTTTAATAAATGATCAGTTATTGCTGAACCAAATGTGTTAAGCAAATTGCCCCAATTTCTCTACCAGATATTATTCAGAACATTTGTTATTCTTTTTTTTTTGTTATTCTTTTATCTTGCTGTTTTAATATATCCATTTTAATTGATTTTATTATTTTATACCAGTGACAAAGGGTGACTTGGGAACCAGGGTATGCAGTCCATTATGCAGGCTAATTGCCAAGGTGGACAGAGAAAAGGACACATCCTCACAAAAAAAAAAATTGTTTTTAACTGCTTTTTAAGACAAAAAAGTAAGTAAATTTTAGTTTAATCTTGCTCACAACTCATCAAATTAACGGTTTCTGTTTTAATGAGATGTAGACACTTTTATTTTAATTTCTACAAAATTTTTTAAAATAAAATTCTCATTGGTTAATGACAGGTGTCAGAAAATGGCGTTGATTGATGACTGGAAAAGTGAAAATTTGTAAATTTGACGTAAACTAAATTAATATTAATTAGCATATATCAAATATATTTTCATTTCATTACAGACCTTTACTCTAAAGCTCATTTCATATCCACATCTAAAGACTATCAATGACTCTATTATAGAATGAATATTATTATTAGATATTAGCATATATCAAAAGTATTTTCATTCTGTTATAGACCTTTACTCTAAAGATTATCTACATTATTATTACATATATCATGTTCATGACTTTTCAACTGTACCTTTTGTTTTTGATGTTACAATGGCAAATATAAGTTTTGAGGCTAGCACCTCAAGGTGCTGTAATGTATAGCAAGCTTGTCTCGCTAGAACAATTACAACTGAGTAGTGAGTTCGATCCTCACTGGGTGCCCCTTAATTTCGGCCTTGTGCCACATCTAAGCTATGCTTGGAAAATCACTGTAAATATTAAGGTTCTGATAATCCCAATCACCAACACCCAAAAACTTTCAAAAGGGCTTGGATACCATTACCTACAGATATGTTGTTTATAAGAAGTTTATTATTGATGGAAAAACAAAAATATTTTTCTTGCTCCCCAATAACAATTTCTCCTTTGTTTTAAAAAAGTAATAATGTTTTAACTCTCCAGAATTTATTTTCCTTTACACTGGAAAAAATAGAGGAGCTTTTTAGATTAAGTTTTAATCCAGCCATTAAATACTTGAAGATTTACCGAGTAGAAAAGAATTGGGGGTCAGGGAGAAAAGAATTGGGGGCTAGGGAGAAGGAATGTAAATATTTTCTTTTGTCATATTTTATTCATATTTATTTGAGAGAGTAAAAAAATATAAAGACCAGGAAGCAAGAACTAGAAATAAAAAAATAAATACAAAAAAAAGAAAGAAAAGCAAAAATTTGGAGAAAACAAAAAAGGAGAAAAAAACGAAAAAGAAAAAAAATGCCAATAAAAAAAAAAGAAAAAAGAATGGAAGAAAATAAAACTTTTAAGGAGAAATAGATAGACAAAAATAGAATTATGAATTTAAAAAAAGATTAAAATGTACAGAAAATAACGAGAAAGAGTTAATAAAAAAATAAAAGAGAATTAAATAATGTTGACAGAAAAAGAAAGTTTTTAAAAAAGCACAAGAAAAAAAATGAGAAAAACAAAAGAAAAATTGAGAGTGAAAGAAAAACACAAGCAAGAAAAAAAAAGTATATAATGGAAATAAATAGAATGTAAAAAATCATGAGAAAAAAGATCGCCCCCCACCAAAAAAAAACAGAATCATAAGAAACAAAAAATAAAAGAGTAAAAGAAAATAGGAAGAGAGAATCAGCAAAGGGAGAAAGATTCAAATAAAGAAAAGGAAAACAGTAAAAGGAAATAAGGCTAAAAAAACTAACATGGAAACACTAACTCACAGATCTGAAATGAGAAAGAGAGAACACCAAATGGAAGGAAAGAAAAAATCAGAAAGCCAAGAAGAGGATAGGGAAAAAGAATTCTAGAGTTTATAAAAAAAAAAAAAAAGTAAAGAAATAAGCAATAAAAGAAATACAACTAGAGAAAAATTTAGAAAGAATGTAAGAAATAATCTACAGTGAGAAAGAGTTTGTGGAAAAGAAACAGTAAAGAAATATAAATGGGCAAGACAGAGAGAGAGGGGGGGGGAGTAGACACATCAATAAAAATTGAAGAGATAGAAAGAAAAAGAGAGAGATACTATCAAAGTTTTCAGAGAGAGATGGAGGAGGAGAGATGGGTAAACCCCAAAGAAAAATAAATAGGTAGAAAAAAAGAAAGAGGGTGAACAGAAGCAAAAGGTAGGAGAAGGAAAGAGAGACTATCACAAAGTTCAAATAGAGTTGGAGAAGAGACAACATTAAAGAGAAATATAAACAGCTGAAAAAGAGAGAGGGGAGGGAATTTCTGTTTACTCCCTCTTTTTTTCTTTGTATTTTTTTATGACGGAAATAAAAAGCAGGAGCTGGAAAGGAAAAGAGAGAGACTTAAGTGTTAGATAGAGGAAGGACAGAGGAGAGGCAGGGAAAAAAAAAGATGGATGGAGAAAAAGAAGGAATTGAAAGAGAAAAAAAAGAGAAACAATTAACAATTTCAAAGAGAGCATAAAAGAGAGACAGAAGAGTGAAATATAAATAGACAGGAAAAGAGAGAGGGGGAAATAGAAACATAGAAAAAAATGCATGGGATGAAAGAGAGAGGATGGATGTACACTCAGTAAAAAAATTGAGAAAGTGAATTAAAGACAACCACAGTTTGAGAGTTTTATACTCTTGTTTTAATATAAAAGAGACAGGTGTGTGGAAGTAGCACAATGGTTAACTGTCTTTATTTCTTTCTACCTTTTCTTACATTCTCATCACACATCTCATCCTTGAGTGGCTCTTGAGTTTAATGTTGAGTGAAACTTAGTAAAAAAAAAAGAAGAAAAGCACTTTGAGGTGGAATTGGGAACTGAATTCAAGTTCTTGTCTCATCTCATGCATTTGCTTTTTACAAATGCTTTTGGAAGAGGCATAAGTTCATTTCTTCTTTTACAAGCTATGGGTTAAATAGCAGGGTAGACTGGGCTCTCTAGCCTTGGATAACAGCCAGTCTAGGAGAAGGACAAATTTTAATTAAAAAACCAAAGAGAATGCAACAGGAAATCACTCGACTATCTTTACCAAGAAGTCATGGCAATTCACAGATAATAAAGAAAAGGAATCTGTGGAGAAGGCAACAGGAAACAACTCCATTACCTTCCCAAGAAGTCATGGCAATTCACAGATCATAAATAAAAGGAACCTGTGGAGACTCATGATCATAGGCATGGCCATTCTCATGACATTAAAAAAAACATATATATACATATATATATATATATATATATATATATAAAGAAAGAAAGAAAGAGAAGTATCATACCTTTGATGACAGTCGTTAAACCTTGATTGATTTACTGATTTCTTTCTTACTTTAACTAATAAATGATTGATTTTGAAGAAACTAATTTTGTGAAAGCAATCACAAGCAAAAATAATTTCTCTCTATTTGAGTGACTTGAACAATTCAAGAGTCGTTTCCACTTCATAGGCCAATTGAATGATTAATTTCCTTCATTTCACAGTTTCACGCAAGACTTGACCGGACAGAATGTCAGGAATTAACCAGTCCACAGTTATAGGAAACGCTTCAGGCAAGATTAGACTTAAAATAAACGTACAGTTTGATCCATCAAATGGATCATAATCTATTCTGACAGGATATATATGTGTTTTTATTTATTTTGCTTGAGGGCAGTCTTTTCTTTCCATTACGTTCTGATAAGGATTTCATATAAGTATCTATATAATACAAAAACTAATCTTGTATATATATATATATGTGTGTTCCCAAGATACAGCTTAAACAATACATAATACCAAACCAAAAGAGCATATTGTACCTTGAATCACTGCATAGTGTAGTACCAAATTTCATTAAAATTAGACTATGTTATTAGGTTCTTGAGCTGGAGCTGTTTTTCTGTTTTTACAGCACTTTTAATAGAAAATTCCATATTTGTTTTTGATACACATTCTTATATAAATCCACATATATAAACAAACACTTGCATATTATATTTCAACTGTTATGTGTGTGAAAAATAATAAACGTCCATAATATAACAACATTATTAAATCAATTTAAATATGTATGACACAGCATTTATTTATACAATTCACTACACTACATTAGAATTTTTTATGAGCAAATATCTCAGATGGTTGGCAACTACTTGGTGGATGAAGATGCCATGTGGGTGTGTCACTTGTAAAACATAATCTGTATGGCTGGAAAATTGTATCACATGACTTGATAGTAAATAAATAAATACACACTGTTTTCCCACAAAACCCATTACAGATACTTGCACAAATCCTGTTCAATGAGTTGTTTTTTTGGTTAAGCACTTTTGTCTAACTTGAGATCTTGCTTAAACTATCTCTATTGGTTTTGGAGTCAGAATTTTCCTTCCCCTAGACTGATTGCCAACCACATCTATAGAGCCCAATCTGTCTTGTTATTTAACCCATAACTGGAGGGAGAAGAGATGGATTCTTATCTTTCCTAAGTGTATTTGTGCATATGTGAATGTACCTTGACTGGAATTTGAACTCAGCTCTCTGATTTCTCATTCTGAGCCACTATGTCATTACACCATCTGCACATCAATATCAAAGTATAAATAATAATACTATAATAATCAGAGCAACTAAAGGTGGGACAATATTGAATGAAGAGAGAGAGAAAGAGAATCTGGGTGTATATGTATAGAGATGTAAAGTAATATAAAAAAATTAAAGAACATTTTTAAAGTAGTTTAGATTAAAAAAAAGCATATAGATTATGGTTAAAATTCAACAGAAAATTTTTTAATATAAGAGTTCGTTCATGAAAGCAAGAAGCAGCAAGGCATTTATTGTAGTGTTTAAAGAGAACAGAAGCCAGTTCAGAAGCACATTTCTTAAGGACTATTTCAGGGATACATGCTTTGTGGGGATCCAGTTTAGAGATGATAGCAGAATCCTTGGACAAAGTTATATGCATATCATACAACAGAGAGTGAGTTCTAAGTGGAAAGTCAGGCAAAGATACTCCAGATGAATCAAGAGTAGAATTTGAAGATAATTTACAAATAAAACATTCTGCTTTATCAGTAGAAAATATTAACACCTCAAATTGAGTGAAAAGAGGAAGTATAAAAGGCTTACTCTTATTTAAGACACTATGGCAGAGCTGCTTGTAGTCACGCAAGCCAAACTTATTGGAAGCTATACATGCCTTATTATATCAACAAAGACTTAACCTCTTTGGAGGCATGTTTACAATTATTAAAAGCAGGCACAAATAAGTATCTGTTGTAATTGGAACTATCATTCTGGAACATTCAGAAAAAGTTATTCCTGTGGGCTATAGTGGCTGAATGGGTTGGTGTGAACTAAGAAGATTGTGTTTTCACTGATTATTTTCAAGAAGGTACAAAAGCATAGATGCAGCTTTCACTCAAGAAGAAACCTCAAGAGACAATTCCCTTGCAATTGGAAGGTTTTCCTGGATATAAACACCAAGGCTATGCATATGTATCCTAGAATCTTTTTGACAAAGAGGAAGATAGCCTGGAATAGAATTCATTGGTAGTAATAGAAGAATAGAAACTATTTTATCAGAATTTATGAAGTACCTCATGTGTATTGTCCATTTTATCAGAAAATATGAAGTATCTCATGTTTATTGTTTATTTTATTGGAAATGAACTGTAATAAAAATTACCATTTTGATAATATCACAAAATAACTTTGCAGAATAGTTTATGGCTTTGAAAATTGCATTTTTCTGTATTTTCTAGCAAAAAGAAATGTTGATTTATGAATAAAAAGGAGTTATGTACTTTTCCTAATATGGCTTGTATTTTCAAATAATCATTTAATTTGTATTAAACTACCAATTTGATTATTCATCATTGTTGATGTGTGGATGGTGTAAGGGATGACAACATGGAATGAGAAATTGGAGAGGCGAGTTCAAATTACAACTGGATTCATTACATTCATTTATGCACAAACACCCTTGGGAAAAGTAAGAATTCATCTCTTTGTGATACCCCCCAGTTATGAGTTAAATAGTAGGGTAAACTGGGCCCTTCAGCCTTGGATGGTAACCAACCCAGGAGATGGATAATTCTGAATACAAAACTGTATCAAACCCTGGTGAAGCACATACTATGCAGCTAATGAAAGGATCATGGAGATTACGATGGCCTGATGATCCCGAATGTGGCTGGCCTTGATTGATTGATTAATCAACAAAATATGTAATTTGCTTCAAGATACAAATTAATAAGCCACTTAATATCAAATGTCCTTGTGTTTATGCAAAGAAATATAGCTGTTGTATTTTATTGCTTTTCATTATCATGTGTTATCTTTTAAACTTATCCATAAATTTTATATATATATATATATATATATATATATATATATATATAGGGTGTATCAAAAATTCTTTTATAAATTTTGGTGGCAGGTTCCTTACACCAAAACAAGGACAAAACTCCACATAAACATATGTGGTCAGGTGTACGAGTGGATTTTGGCCATCCTCAATCCATAGTTTGTGCTAGCATGGATCCTGTCTCACCAACACAATAATAAAAAGCAGCAAAGTTTGGATGACTCAGTTGTCTTCAGTCTGGAAATGCAATCTGATACAGGCATGCAGCCTTTTGTCCATTAACATTCACACGGCTGTATGTAAAAATCATATCTGCCTGCTCACAATATGAATATCCTGCCATTGTTAAATGGAACACTTCTCAGTTAACTCACTACTACACACATTAAATGTTGAAGACAGACTTGCCACAAATGTACATAAATGACAAATGTAACCTAGTCTACATGCAACACAGTACCATCTACTGTAAACTTTCTTTAAACTTAATAAGTCAAAAGGCGGACATATGTTTAGATGTACTTTTGTCCTTGTTTTGATGTGAGAAACCTGCACACAATGTTTGTAAAAGTAACTTGGATACACCCTGTAAAAATATATGTGTGTGTGCGTCTGCCATTTGGTATCGATAAAGAGATAGATATTAACAGAGTGAGAGGGATGAAAAGATATACACAGGGTGACATATATATATATATATATATATATATATATATATATATATATATAATATTTCTTTTAATCATTTCACCCTAAGCAAGGCAGGAATGCCATTAGTATGCAGAAGGTTACAGAGAATGAATGTGAGAGAAAAGACTGCATTTAGTGGGGACTGAGAAAAGGATAAAAGATAAACTGGGTTTAAGACAACAGAAGATGGTGATTGACATTGCATTTAAATTTTTGAAGATCATAGTTTTTAGGGAAGCAAGTAAACAGAAGGGAGTTCCACAGGGGGAAAGTGCGAGAAAAGAAACTGTTGGAGTAGAAGTGGCAGTTACATTTAATTATTTCAACAGTAAAAGAATGGGACCTAGATGCCAATCTAGTAGTGTGCTTAAATTCACATAGTCGGGACACCATGTCACATTGGTGAGAAAGTGCCTGAAGTCAAAATGCCAAGTCAGGATCAATTACATTGCAGATCTTTCTTTGGATTTTGTTAAGAATCTCAAGATGAGTAGCAGGAGCACCAAACCAGACATGACAACAGTATTCAATGCACAGACTAATAGTATATTTGTAAATGTACTCTGATGAGAAAAACCTTCTGGCAGACACAGTGACCAAACTTTTTCTGCAGTAGATGCAGTTATTGATTTGATGTAGTCATTCCACTTTAAGTCAGTTGAAGACATGAGGCCAAGAAGGTGCATTGTGTTGTTCTTCAGGAAGTCTAGCATCAGCCATGCTGATGGTGGGCAGGAAAGTGGTTAAATGAAAGCAGTTTTGTTTTGGAGGCATTAAACTTTACAAGCCATCTCTTGCCCCAGTTAACCACTGATTGGAGGTCCTTTTTAAGAGTAACAGCCAGGTTAACTTTGTCATCTCTGATGGATTTCCTATTGAGACAAGAGTAAATGGTAGTGTAATCTGCATAGATGCCTACTTGGGAACTGATGACATCAGGAAGATCATTGATGAAGATTAGAAACAGTGTAAGACCTGGAAGTGAGCCCGTTCAAAATGAACTTCATTTCACAATTTGATAGGAACAACTGGATTAAATCAAACAATCATCCTGTAATACTATAGCCCTGGAGCTTACATAGAAGACCAGCATGTCAAAACCTTTCAAGTATCTTTGAGATATCTAGAACCACAGCTCAAGCCTCAAGATTATTATCAAGAGCTTAATATACATATTCAGTGATGGCCATTATCACATCAGTAGTAGACCTAGCAAAACAGAAGTCATATTGTTTCTCAGAGAGTAGGTTGTGAGAGGTAAGATGCTGAACCACTTCAGCTTCAAATACTTTGTTGAAAAGCAGTAGGGCCATAGAAGGGTCAGAAGGTTCTCCAGAGCTCTTAAAAACTTAAACTACAGAGGAGGATTTCCAACAAGCTGGAAAACAGGAAGCAGTGAGGCAATAGTTGCAGAACTGGAGCCAGCTTGGGAGCACATTTCTTTAGGACAATGGCTGGGATCCCGTCACCTTTGCCTGCCTTATGCATAGCAGTCAATCCTGTCACATACCAATTGTTTCCTGAGTTCATCAGCATCTTACTTGCAAAGCAATTGTCCTGGTCATAGATCATTCTTTTCTGGAACACAGTGGTATTTTTCTGTGCATGTGTTCTTGAAGGTACTTAAGTTGTCTGTGAGTATGAAGCATCCTTATATATATATATATATATATATATATATATATATATATATATATACAATATATATATATATATATTGGGTGTTTCATTAAGATGGATCAAAGTCAGCAGTAAATAAATCAGTGTTATTGGTGAAAATTTCTTTCTTTCTCTATTGGATCATGTTATTTAAGTCATGGCAATTATGTGTGAAAAATAATATTAATAATGTCCACCAAATCTGGAAGAAAAAGAAAAAAAACCATTAGACACTTAAACTTAATTCACAATTAAAATCAGTCCAAGTTATAGGAACACTCTTTTTATATATATATATATATATATATATATATATATATATATATCATGTAATTTTGCAAATCACTTATAATGGATGAGTGATGGAAGAATGGTTTATTCTCCCATTTGTGTTTCCTCCATTAATGGCATTATTATATTGATGATATAATAACACCTTATTTTTTCAGAGAGAGCTTTATAATGCTAAGTCCTACACAAAATTATATATACATATTTAATTGTCTCACACAAAGAAACTATATCACATGTCTACAACAGAAAGCAGTGTGTAAAAAAAGAGAGCCTTACTTGTAATATTTCCCAATGTGAAAACTGGAGTTACAGCAGTTTCTCTATGAACCTAGTTAGGCCATGTTGTTTTTCCTGTAAAGCCTACCATTGTGGGTGATGACATCTTTCAGACTTTACATCGCAACTGTTTTTTGTCACTCTATCCCTTAACATCACTCACTGGCTCTAATGTGATGCCCATGACTTTATCTCAATGAAAATATTAAAATACATTTAAACACATACACATGTATATTTTCAAAAGAATTAATGGATTTTATTTTTAATCTGACATATTTTTTATCATATCAAACTTTATTTTTAGTGGATACCCATATTTGAATAGACAATCCATTTTTATTTTAAACAGTATTTATTTCATCTACCAACCTGCATACTCAGGAAAACATTTAAAGCAAATGTACCTGCTGGTAGGATTTTAATCTGCATACTTTTTTGCAGGAAAAATTACTGTCTGTTCTGGTCTGATTTAACCACTTGGCCATAAAGATCTTCACAATCAAGCAAGGTTTTATTTTGCCTTTAAAGCATATTCACTTGTTCAGATTTTTTTGAAGTGGCATATCTGCTCATTTTTATATCCAAAACATAAACAAAGCAATTTGTAAAGAATTAACTGATTTTATTTTTTAATCCAACATATTTTTAATACTTCAAACTTTATTTTTAGTGGATACCTGTATTTGAGTAGATGCTCCATTTTTATTTCAAACAATTTATTTTGTATTATAGCCTGCAATTTATTTTGTATAATAGCCTTCTTATTAAAGGAAATGTTCCCTCTGGCAGGATTTGGAAAGTTACCCATTTTTCTTATATTAATTTTGTAATAGTTTTATCTTTAATGGTACTGGCTTTGGAAGTAATTATGTAAGCAATTTCATTTTTGTTTCTTTGTTCGAGCTTTTCCGCATCCATTTATGACATCTTTGCTTTTGAAAAATGTTTTAATAATTATTTTATGTCTTTCTGAGAAGTTAATATTTCATCACTTTCATTGCTTTTCCTTATTTAAAATTTTCCTTTTTTTCTTGTTTTGTCCATTCTTTTGTATTTGAGTGACACATCAAAATGGTGTAATCAGTTTTTCTCTTTGTCTATAACACAACTAATGTCATCAAAAATTTTATCTTTAGAACTTTTTGAAGTTGGTGCATAGACTTGGATTATTTTTAGTGCATATCTTTTTATATTCTATCATCCAAGCTGTTTTTTTTCTTCAGATCAATGATCAAAAATGGCTTCAAACATATAAATCCTTTAAAACTTAAAGAAGATGATTCTTAATCTGGTGTTAGAAAATCACAAAGAGCTATACTAAATAATAAAAACCACATCACTTAAATACTTCCAACAGCAGCAACAATAAAAAATACTCATGTGTACATTGAAATCCTGGATAATTTTCTTATTCTCTCAACAGAAAACTAGTTTGGTGATGATGAAGTCATTTTTCTACATCTTGTCACAGAGCCAAGTGATTAAAACCTTTTTTTTGGAAAAGACATAAAATCTATAACATGGCCAGCAAGCAGTTTTGATCTAAATCCAATTTAAAATTTACAATGGAAATTTAATGAAATAGTTCATGAGAAGACTTTGTCAACCAAAGAAGATTGAACTGCCATTTGGGAAACGTGGACCCATTTTGATAAGGAATATTGCATTAAATTAGTGAAATCTGTGCCTGAAAGAATTAAAACTCTCCTAAAAGCTCAAAGAGAGGCAAGTAAGTATTAATTCTTTTATGAATAAATTCCATAATTTTTTCCTCAATATTGCGTTATTCAATAATATTTTCCTTTTCTTGACTTTTCCATGACTTGGAAAAAAAATTAGACCATTAATTTAAATAATTTAATCTAGTTTATTTAATGTATATTTTATGAAGGCAGAATATTCAGCTATTTAATAAAAATTATATTTCATCTTCTTTGTTATTATTTAATTTAATGCTTAAACCTGAGTGAATATCCTCTAAGTGTATTAATTCCATAATTTCTGTCAGGGGTTGTATAAATGCCTATATCTGTGATGATTTGGTAGTCCCTCAGATATTGCACACAAGAATGTAAGGGCCATGTTTTAGGCGAGTATTCTAGGGTCACACATATACACACTAGCTAAAAATAATTGACAAAGACGAGTTGAATAAAATGTTATATTAAATTATTATTATTTTATTAAAATGTGATATTAAATATTAAGTTTCATGTTACCATTAGTTGCTATGATATATTTAAACTAGAACTTTTTGGAAGTTTGATCAGATAAATTTGAACATTTGACAAATGTCACTGAAAATTAAGCATGCAGACTTGATGGTATCCCTGCAGTAATTTGTAAGAAATGAACTGGTTCCTGTTCTCCCTCTTCTTTCTTTCCTGCTTGTTGGAAATCCTCTTCTGTAGTTTCAGTCTTTAAAATCTCAAGCCAAACATCTGATCCTGCTAACTACCAGCCTCTTAGCATTCTACCTCTTTTTGACAAAGTATGAGAGGCTCTTTGTGGTAAGCAATATGGCTTTTGTTTCTCAGCTTATGTATTAATGATTATTGCTGAAAGACTCTGTCAAGCTTTATATAGGAATGGTGAAGCTTGGGCTGTTGCTTTAGATATCACAAAGACATTTGACAGGGTTTGGCATGTGGGTTTTCTTCACAAGTTGAAAGGATATGGTATTTCTGGACGAATTTTTGAACTGATTTATTCTTTCTTATCAAATTGCAAAATGAAAGTTGTCTTGAATAGCCATTCTTCTAGATCTTTTTGCATTAATACGGACACTCACCCAGGGCTCTATCCTTGGACCCACATTGTTCCTAATTTTCATCAAAAGCCTTTCTGATGTCATCAGTTCTCAGCTTGGTATCTATGCTGATAATACAACTATTTCCTCTTGTCTCAGTAGTAAGTCTGATTGGTTTGATAAGGTAAAATTGGCAGTTGATCTCTAAAATGATCTACATTCTGTTGTTAACTGGAGTAAGGTATATCTTATTAATTTTAATGCCTACAAAATGAAATGTGCTCTTTTAATTCTTGGAGAGAATCCTTTTTGCCCTCCAATAGTATGGCTGATGCTAACCTCCAGAAGGTTTAATGTTTTCCACTGACATAAAGTGGAAAGATTATATTGCTAGATCTGCTGCTGCTAGAAAAGTTGGTTCACTGTGTTGTACTAGACAATTCTTGCCAGAATCTTTCTTACACATTTATAAGTCTACTATTCATCCATGCAACGTTGAATACGGCTGTCACATCTTGCCTGGTGCTTCTGTTATGCATTTAGAGATATTTGATAAAATCCAAAGAAGAATCTGCAATGTCATTGATCCTAACCTAGCATTTTGGCTTCAGTCACTTTATGCCTTTTCTATAAATATTTTCATGGTAATTGTTCTGGTGAACTTTCCACTATGGTACCTAAAATTTAAGTGCAGTACAAGATTGGTAGCAAAGTCTCATCATTTTAAAGTTGAAATAGCTAGATGTAACCATAAGTACTATGCTAGCAGTTTCCTCTCTCATACTTCTTGCTTGTGGAACTCTCTTCTGGCTTTTTGCTTTCAAGTCAACTTTGATCTTTGAAAATTTAAATGCAATGTCAATTGCTATCTTCTGCCTTCTTAATTCCTGTTCTTTTATTGTTCCCTCTCCTTAATAATATATTTTTTTCTTATATTCTCTTAAACTTACATCTTAGTGGCTTTATTGCTTTGCTTGGGATGAAATGATTAAAAACAAAGTGTTTAGGTGACTAATTTTAGAGGGTAAATAGTTGGGTAGACTGGGCTCTTTAGCCATGTTTGGAAACCAGTGTAGAAGAAGGACAACTCTGAAGTCAAAACCTAGCCTCATGAACCTGTACAAAGAAGGTTAGACATGGATATACTATTTCTATAAAATAAAAACACGATAACTTTCAACATCCAACATCTGCGGATGATCCCATTAGTAAGCGATTATCCAGAATGCTGTCGACATTGATGGGCATGGGACTCAAGGAAAGTGGATTGACATTGGGCTGAATAGAATCAGTTACAAAGTATAAAGATAGAATAACAGAAACTCTGGAAAAAAAGTAATATTTTATGAATGATTTAATTAGGGCATAAAGTAAAAATTACAATTCAGTCTGTTTAGAGCTTTTAATGCTGAAATTAATCAGAATTCAAAGAATGAAGGAAAAAGAAAGGAAAAATTTTTGAGCAGTGAACTTAAGAAAGACAAGAAAATTATTAATCAGATAAGTTTTTGTTATATTCTGTGATAATAGGAATATACACTTGAAAAACAAGATGGATAAAATAAGTAAAGGTTTATTGTAAAAACCATTACAATAAAAATAAAGGTAAAAATTATGCACAAGGTCATCGCAAGTCAATCCAGTAGTGAGTGCTACTATTGGAAAGTCGGTAGTTCTCACGTAAGTCTGAGTTGTACTCAACAGATCCCAGCTAGTTGATATTTACTAGCCCCCGCCATGAGGTAGGATGTGGCACAAGGCCGAGTTTAATGTGGGGTACTCTGAGCCCATAGGCTCGGTCAAAAATTCCCCATAGACCCCGTATAAAATGGGGTCAGGAAGCTGTTTCCTGAGACGAGACCCTGCCATTCGACATAGCCTCATCTGGGGATCCTCTCTGCCCAGAGACAGAAAGTTCGACCAGCAGATCTAGAAAAGATTACAGCTAGTCTCTGTAGTTCGTTGACTTATAGATACTTATAGGCAGTTACTACCTATAGTGTAGTTACCCATGAGGATGACAGGTTATTCCATTACATCAGTTTTAAAGGCATTTTTGCGGAACATAGTTATTTGTCTCTGAAAATTTAACACAACATCAGTTTAACGTACAACCCCTACAAAAATTGCTGTCTTCCTCAGCTCTTCCTTTTTGGGATATCTCGGACATCTGAGATTAAACCTGACTTTAACACTAAGTTCAATAGGAAAGTTGCTATCTAGCAAGTGGGTATCTGGTGTTGGGCATATTGTACTCAGTTTTTACTCCAATTGGGATTCATTAGTCTTTTAGCTCATTTTGACAAAGAACTAGAGTCTCTAATCAATTCTAACTTATAGTTGTGTCATCAGTATAGATACCGAGTTGTGAATTGATGTCATGAAGGTCATTGATATAGATAAGAAACAGCATAAGCCCGAGAATACAATCTTGGAGGACACCCACATTAATGAGAAAGGATCCAGAAGAGTTGCCATTCAACATAAATTTCATTACATGATTTGTTAAGAAAGATTAAATTTGTCCTGAAACACAATAACCCTTCAACTTGTGAAGAAGACCAGCATGCCAAACCTTATTTACACTGTTTAGACTGTTGTTCTCATCTTTGTTGCTATATTTACATCATTTCAACTGTTGTATACTCTGGCCTTTTTCAGGTGATTGGAATTTTGAACTGAACCATTTATTTTGTCCACCAGGGTAGACTGTTCTAGTTCCATGTGCCATGCCTCTTCCAGATGTCTCAGTATCAGTTATCTCCCTTTAACTCAACTCTCTAAGTATTTGTTCACCTCAGCTGTATCCAGGTATTGAACTCACAACTCTTTGGGTCAAGTCACTGGATTCAACCAATACTTTTATCCACTGGACCATGTATCCTTGAGGACAAATAACTTCAAGATATATAATGCTACAGTATGAACTTCACCATTCTTATTTAAAGCTTGACCATTAACACATTGGTAGTTGACCTACTAAAGAGAAAGTCATAGTGTTTGTCTGAATTTATTGGTATGATGGGTTTAGGTGTTTTTTGTAAACTGGTTTACTTCTATTATTATTAACTGTAGTCAGAGGAAATACTTTTAGAGTGAAGAAAACCAAGAATAACAGTCACTGTTTACCATGTAAAGCAATACAAACTGGTTGGAAAGTGGTCAAGATTACAGCATATTGTGGCCTCAGGGTTGCTCACTGGAAATGCTTGCTAAGCCACCTATCCATGCATGATATGGTACTGCAAGAACCCTGCTAGAGCAGCCTCTCTAAGAACTATCAGAGAGTTTAGACTTTTTGGTGCCAGTTAGGATGCAGTAACAGCAAAACTGCCAACCTGGTACCATCTATATGAAGAGTTACCAGCCAGTCATATCACCAAAGAGTTGCCAGTTACTCTTATTAAAGTCTCAGAAGAGGGAACAAGAATCTCCATCTTAAACAGGAAACAAGAAAAAAAAAACCTCTACTCCTGTTCAAAAGATAAGGAAGACGTATGAACCTGGCATTATAACTCCCCCCACTCCGAAAAAAACAAACAAAATAAATAATAAGATTTCGGTTTGATGCTTCGAGTTTACTACAACAAATTGTCCTACAGGACAATGGCCTAGTGGATTAAAGTGTCGGTTTATGAATTTAGTGACATAGTGATTGTGAGTTCAATCACTGGCTTCAGTGGAAATGGGCAAGCAATAACTGAGCAGTACTATAACTACTAGAGAACTAAACAATACCACTAGTGGAAAGAAAACAGTCTCTACCTCTGTAGATTAAAGGGTTCAGGTGGGCATAATGCACGGAACGTTGTGATAACAACAACAAAGATGAGGACAATAGGCCGAATATAGAAGTTAGTTATGTGCCATGAATGATACATCCTTAGGCAATCATGTATCTTTTGATACATGACTGGCGAGGCAGATTTTTTTCCTGCAGTAGGTTGCCATTTCTTTCTGCAGTAGATCAGTTTCCATCCAAGGCTATAGAACCCAGTCCGTCCCACTACTTACCCATAGCTGGAGGGAGAAGAAAATTCATACCTTTTCTAAGGGTATTAGCATGTAAGTGAATGTAATGGATCGAACTCGTCTCTCCGATTCCTCAATCTGAGCCACTATCTGTTACTCCACTATTATTGTAAAAAAAAGTAAATAAGAACAAAGAAATAGAAAATAATAATATCTGAGTGTAAGCAGAGTTGTTCAAAGTATGAAATTTCGAATACATCTATTTAGGTAGGGTTTTTTTAGCCGATATAATTTAATTATAAAGTTTTTTTTTTTAATTTAGTATAAGCTGCGTTATTAGTTAGTCTTCTTATCCTATTAAAACCTCAGAAGGGAGAACCTGAAACTGCATCTTAAACAGGAGATGAGAAAAAAAAAACAAAAAAAAACAAAGTAAAAATTAAAAAAAGAGGGTAAACAAACTACACTGAATTTACACTACAGGCAATTTTTTTCTTTTACTTTGGAACTTTGGAGTAGGGTGGGAGCCGGTATTTACCCGACCTCCCCACGAAGCACGATGTGGCACAAGGCTGGTTTTTCATGTGGGGCAATTCCGAGCCGATAGGCTCTGGCAAAAATTCCCCGCAGACCCCGCGCATACACGGGATTGATTTTTTTGTCTACCAACTCAGGTGAGACTCTGCCCTTCGGCATAGCCTCATCTGGGTTCCTCTCTGTCCGGATGCAGAGAGTCGACGAGAAGATCTCTTCCGGAAGAATCCAGGAAGAGTAGGGTGGGAGCCCCACCAATCCGATTTAAGATTATTAACTAGAGAACATTTAAAAGAATGAACGAGACACAAAATGTCATAAACTTTCCCATTAGTAAATAAAATAAGTAATTTTCTTTCAAGTTTCGTCGTTCTTAATCTTTCTCTGACTTTTTTTTGTCTAGCAGTACTTATGAACTCGTATGGAGAGAATTGAAAGTAGAATAGAATTAATAATGCGTGAATAAATAAATAAATAAGAGAAAGAAAGTAAAAAGTCCTACTTCTAAGAAAGGAAAAATAAACAAAATAACATAGAAAATGAAATACCATGAAAAATTATACAAACGCAAAATTCCGTATTATTTTTAATTATCAACCTGTTCAATTTATTGCGCTAGCTAAAAAAAAAATGATCGCTTTCAGTTTAATCTTTGTTTTAGAATTTCTTTTCGAGTAATTTTTTTTGGTTAAAGGTAACTTCAACACTGTAACCTTTACATGGAGAATAACTCTTTCAAAAAATACAAGAGTTATCTCCCGTATCTAATGTCTATATATGTGGGTCGTATAAAAAAAAAATGAAAAATAGACTTAAATAAGGTTTTAGCTAATTGTAGACAATAAACAGCTGTTTAATGCGATTAACGAGTGAAAAACAGAAGCCTGAAGGTTGAAAGCTTAACATTTCTGTCGAGTATCAGGAATTTTTCTGGAATAAAACATTAATCAAAGGGTTTGAGAGTTTAGAAAGAAATGAGGAATTGTCTGAAATGTTTAGAATGAAGTGTAATAATTTTGTATTGATTCATTGGGACTATTCATTTTTTTATTGCAAGAGTTTTTTTTTTTTGTTGTATTCTCTGGCCATCCTTCGAAGTTCGTTGTATTTGGAAATGTTTGACCAAATTCTTATTTTTACCAAAAAAAAAAAAAAAAAAAATACAGCAGCTAATAGGTAGGAAAAAAATTACTCGTAAATTATGAATGGGAGTCATTCATATTGATCTATGTTTATACTGGATGGAAGCAGTTACTATACTTTCCCATGATTTCAATTTCTCTCAAAATAAATCTAAAGAATTCACACTGTATCCAGTAGGCTGAAGATTAATTTTCTTATTTTTTTCAAAATTTTGCAAATCAAAATTGGTGTGTATGTCTAATGCTGAAACATACTTAATTCTGAGAAAATAAATATCTTTATTAGAAATCAAATAACAAATGTTGTTGATATTTTGAGGTTTATTCAAATTTCTTCAGAACATAAATAGAAGGGACTCATGTTGACGGTTATAACAGAGTTTCATAAACAGAGATACATATTGGCTGTATTTATAGTGCGGACATAGGAATCAACACTGCATGGTGACTCATTTTCATGCTTCAATGTTATCTTTATAGCGATTGCATTTAAGTGTGAAACTGCATGCTGTGTTGGTTCTTATGTTCATACTCTATCTATCTATCTATCTATCTATCTATCTATCCTTTTCAATATATCTTATATATATGTCTTGAACAATAAAAAAAATAAAAACATTATAAAATAAATAAAAATAAAAAATGTTAAAAAATTAATATTTCAGACATACTGCATTGTATATTAATATTTTGTTTTATTATTTAAATTAAGTTCCTCAATATTCCCCAAAATATTTATATATATATATATATATATATATACTTGCATATCATGCGACTTTTGAAATTTTGAAAATTTCCTCAAAATATTTATATATATATATATATATATATATATATACTTGCGTATCATGCGACTTTTGAAATTTTATGGGGGTCACATCATACAAAAGATATAAAATTAGCATATGTACTGCTTGCCCTGACTGCACCATTGACCAAACTGTATATCCATTTACTATAGTTAAAAAGTACACAGGTATTTAAAATAAACTTCACACATTACACAAGTATATACAGTATAAATATATATAAAAGCTTTGGATTGCCTGGGCTGATACATGTGAATTAAAAAACAGGATGTCTACTCAAACGTGTATTTACCAACTATAATGTTCATAGCAGTGGTTCTTAAACTTTTTTGCAAAATGAACCTATTTCACCAAATATCAGAATGTCATTCCCCACTTTTCCAAGATTGTCCAACTCGAAAGGTGCATTTCAAACAATATACATATATTATTGGAAGTCTTCATTCTTTTCCATATTAGTACATGCAGAGAGGCCGATAAGCAGAGGCAGGCAACAGACTGCCTGTCTCCTTCAAGCTTTGTAATATACTTGGTATTTACCCAATTCATCCACACAAGATGGAATGTGACACAAGGCCAGTTTTTAACATGGGCCTTTCGAGCACATATGCTCGGGAAAAATTCCTCCCTTACCCTGTATACACAGAGTCAAGTGGCTGTGTATTTCCTCTTACAAGACTCTGCCCATAGGCACAGCCTCATTTGAGTTCTTCTCTGCCCGAAGGCATACAGTTCAACTAGTAGAGCTTTAATGAACTCAGTATTTACCTAAGTCCTCCCCACAAAGCAGAATGTGGTACAAGGCTAGTTTTTTAACATGGGGCTTTCCAAGCCCATAGACTCAGGCAAAAATTCTCTGTAGACCCCGTAATAACGGGGTCAGTTTTGTCTACCTCTCCAGATGAGGTGATGCCTCCTGGCATTGTCTAATCTGGTTTCCTCTGTGCCTACAGGCAAAGAGGTTGACAATCAGAGCCAGGCAGTGGACTACCTGACTCATTCGAGCTTTAATGAACTTGGAATTTATCCAAGTCGTCACCACAAGGTGGGATGTGACACAAGGCCGTTTTTTAATGTGGGGCATTTCAAGCATGTATGCTCAGGCCAAAATTCCCTGAAGACCCCACATACATGTCTACCTCCCCAGACAAGACTCTGCCCTTCAGCATAGCCTTGTCTGCCTTCTTCCCTGTCCAAAGGCAGAGAGGTCAACAAGCAGACCACCTGACTCTTTCAAGCTTTAATGAACTTGTTGTGAGATGTTCCGAGACTGTAAGCTCAGGCAAAAATTCCCTGTAGACCCCATAACAGGATTGGGTTTGTTTACCTCCCCAGACAAGAATCTATCCTTTGGCATAGCCTTATTTGGGTTCCTCTCTGCCTGAAGGCAGAGAGGTCAAGAAATTGAGCCCAGCAGGAGAATACCTGACTTGTTCGAGCTTTAATAAACTCAAGATTTATTGCTTGAAAATATGGCAATTGTGGCACAAAGCCAAAAAGCGGGAATCGGTTGAGATTGGTCATCACTATCTGATACCTAGCTAATCTGATTCACGTTCATTCATTACAATTTACACATCCACCATAAAAACTCAACCGTCATCATTCAATCCTCTACACACCATAATACCATATACACACAGGGGAACCTATAAAAAACACCTCATGACATAAAATTTGTGTATAGAAAATTATATATAAAAAGGAAGCCACCCCAATGTGTCTTAGGTAGACTTAAAAAAGAAAATCAAGGCTAGCCCCATTCATGTGAACCAAGCTCACTGCAGTCATCCACCTTTCATTAAAATCTGTCGGTACCAAACACTTTCTATCAGATCTGATCTTTAACCTGAGCTAATGCTCAAAGAACCTGACCAGATCCTGATGAGAATAGTGTTCATATCGCAAGATTTCCTCCTTCCACATCGTCCAAATCACTATTTGAGCCGTGGCTAGCAGTGACAGAAACATCATCCATTCCACCCCAGCATACAGGGGTGACACATTGTCATACTCATATGCACGATCAATGAGTACAAGCTTTTCAGGTGCAATATGAGCCGTCAATTTACTGACAAAATCCAATAGGGGATGAACTGGAGACAGTGGTAGAAGGCATGCACAGCCGTTTCCTCCAAACCAAGGTCATACTGTTCGTAGTCTGGCAAATCCACCAAGCCCCATCTGAAGGCATTGTCATTGAGAGATAGCCTATTCTGAACCAGTTGCCAGGTAAGCGAAAACTCAAGATTGCTGAGGTAATCTGCCACTGGTGCCCAAGAACAAAACAAGCAAAACTCGTGTCAACAAGTCGATCCGGGAGCATAGTGGATCCTTTGCAACCCGCTCTACTAGTACACGATAGATGAATCTCCTAGGCCGAGAAAAATCACTGGACCAAGGAATGACCCTCAAGGCCAATCAACATTCAAGGAAGAAGCTCAATTGATCCCGGAGCATATGATGGCTCTCAGCTCTCAAGACGGGAAGAGTGATAGTAAGGTAAGGGATGACAGCCCTTACACTCACTGCCAAAATCGAGTCCTCCGTCAATGCACAGTGTAGGAAAGCCAGCCTGGAAGCAAACTGATTTTCTAAGCGTAGCTTACTTGTGGCACAAGGCCGAAAGTACGAGAAATCCAGTGAGGATTGAACTCACTATTCAGTCATAATTGATCTAGTAAGACAAGCTTGCTAACCATTACACCACACCTAGGTACCCTGAGCATTAATGAAACTGCATATCAGCAGAGTCCTCCTGAATATATGTGTTCAGGTCAGATCCATTAATGGCGGAGATGGATCATACCAAACTGAGTATGTCGAGTTAGCACCTTTTGAAAATAAGTTTTGAAAACAAAATTAGAAGAAACATCGTCTGGTTCATTTCTGTTCTATAATATAGTGATATACTAAATATTTTAGTGAAATATATGTATAGCATTGGTATTTTAATGGATAATATAGTACAACTTTTCAAATAAAATTTATATTGGAATGACTGTACTATGGGGTCATATTATATTCAAGGATATAATTTATTCTTTGTTTTTAGCTTCAGAAACATGGGGGTCATATTATTCTTTGTCATATTATACACAAGAAAATATGATATGTGTTGAGTTCTTTTGAAAATGTAGAGCAATTTGACCAAATCTTGAAATAGAAAGTAACTTCCTTTGTGTAACAAGTGGTAAATACCAATGCAATTTCAGCTTGCAGATATAACAACAGGTCACTGGGAATAAAATTAATTTTTTGGAATATTTTTGTAGTATTTATATCTACCACAAGGAAAGTTGGTTCTCTGTGTCGTACCAGAAAGTTTTTCTCACCCAAGTCCATCTTTCAAATCTATAAATCAACCATTCGCCCTTGCATGAAATACTACTGTCATATATGATCTGGTGCCCTTGCTGTTCGTCTTAAGGTCCTCGACAAAATCAAGAAATGGATATTAATGTGAATGACCCTGATCTGGCATCTCATTTACAGTCACTCTCTCACAGACATGCCGTCACTTCCTTCCATCTTTTCTACAAATATTTTCCCAGTAACTGCTCCAACGAACTACTTTCCCTAGTTGCCAAACTGCATGAATTTAAATGTGCTATTAGGTTGGCATCTCAATCCCCCCCTCTTTCACTGTTGAAACTGTTAAATGTAGCCATTTCTTCTACTCCAATAGCTTCATGTCTCGCACTTCCAGTCTGTGGAACTCCCTTCCCCTTACTTGCTTCTCTGATAGCTATAATCTCCAAATATTCAAATGCAATGTCAATCGACACTTCCAGATGCCTTGATCTATTCCCTGTCCTTCTTTTCATCCTTTCCTCTTTCCCCCCTCTTTACTATTGCTCCCACTCTCTGTAACCCCTTGTGTGTTAGTGGCACACCCACCTTGCTTGGGGTGAAATGCTTAAAAAAAATAATATAACAATATACATTCATATACCCATGTGCATAAATAAAACATGAGTTTCAAAAGTGGATTTATGTCTGATGTTTATGTTTTTTACAGTTTATCACTCTTTTGCATGTTATTTAAAGACAGAAAATATTTTTAGATTGTAAGAATTTCTTTTGGAGATAATAACAATTTGCTGATACAAGTCCTAATATTTAACCCATATCACGAGAGATGGGAGACAAAGTAGATTCATACCTTTCCCAGGTTTTTTTTTGTGTAAGTGAATATAATGAACCTGACTAGAATTGGAACTCAGCTTTTCAATTTCCATTTCTGAGCCATTACACCACCTGTATATCCAAGATTACAGCACCTGTTGTTTCCAAGCAGTCACCCATCCAGGTACTGACCAGACTCGAAGTTGCTTAACTGATGATCAGACAAAAACCAGTGTTTCAAAGTGACATGGCTATAAGCCTTTTGAAAAGTGAAATATTATTCCCCTTACATATTAATGTGATGCTAAAGTAGTCATGTGATATGATTGAATATAAGCAGTACTAAAGTTTTTAAAAATTACTTTACTTTGGACCTCAACTCTAAACATTTTTGTTTTATTAAATGTTCACCTAATGCATTTTATGTATGGCTATTTTATAAAGCATTTTAAATTAATTATTCTTACTGATTTTTTTTTCTTTTTATGCCAATGCACTATTAAAGCCTTTTACAATTTGAACTTTTATTTTTTTTATTGAATTGTTGCTAATTGACTTCAGCATTTCATTTAGAAGGACTTGATAATGGATTTTGAAGTCTCCAGGCTGATGATCTTTACAGATACAAAATTCGAGGCTCCAGTCCTGATAAAGAAATGAAAATGGATAAAATAAATCTATAACTTTTCAAAAAATTTGCATTTTTCTACAAGTGTTCACTTTTCAAAATCAACAAAAATAACATTTCCATAACATAACTTTACACTTTATTTTTCATTTTAGACAACATCTCCTTGGTAATCATGGCTCTCCACTGTTTCCTTTTCCTTTAATCTGTGTGAATTGCCATGACTTCTTAGGAAGTATAGTACAGTAGTTTCTTGTTGCCTTCTCAATAGCTCTTAATTCAGAATTGTCCTCCTGGATTGGTTGCTATACAAAGCTAGAGATCCCAGCTTTCTCTGATGTTTAACCTATAGCTTGGAGTACATGAGAAAGATTCATGCCTTTCCCAAGGGTAGTAGTATAGAATGGAACTAACCAGATGTGTCCAGAACTTGAACTTGGCAGTGAAAATTTCAGATCAAAATTTAGCTAATCACTGCATCTGGTCATGGACTTAATGATCCTTCCTCATTTAGCATTTTTTGGCATTTAGGAAGTAAATAGATGTCTGAGTAGCACCATGGTTACTAGCATGAAAATATAATCAGTGAACTAAATTCAAGTTCTTTCAGTGCCTGTTGTATTCACTTTGTACTGATACTCTTGAGAAAGGCATGGACATGTTTCTTCTGTCTCTAACTATTGCTTACAGGGTAGACTGAGCTTTCAAGAAAAAAGAATGAATAGTTGCAAATTCAAGGAGTGTTTTCCCAGCACGCAGAATATATGCTTTTGGCAAAAGGAACAGCACCAAAATGTGAACTATGTATTGGAGACACTAAAATCAAGCAAGAACAAAAATTTAAATATCAAGAAAGTGTTTTAATCATAAGAGATGAACTGTGACACTGAACACCAAAGATGAATTAGAATAGTGAAAAATGCCTTCCAAAAGCTAAGAAAAGTACTAAGAAACAGGAAAATTTCATTAGAAACAAAGAAAACAGTACTGAACTATTATGTAATATTTCTGGACAATCTCTCCACAGATGAAGAAGAGACTTAAGGCAACAGAAATGTAGTTCTACAGAAAGATGCTGAGAATGTGATAGACTGAACATTTAACCTTTATCACTTTGTATGTGGCTTCATTTGCTGTACAAAAGGTTTATCCTGCCACTGAAGGTGACTCTGATCCCTGAGTGTGTTTGAATTTCTTAGTTGTGTTGTCATATCCTGTTATGGCAACAGAAAACAACTTTGAGTGAAATTAACAATAAGGATACTGCAATTGAGAGGCTTTGAAAAAGAATGCAGTGAAAAGGAAAGTGTTGTAACCTAGGGAAGGTTACTGAATAGAATAATCAAATAAAGGTTGGTAATGAATGATAATACTTAGAACAAGAACAATGCATATAAGATTTGCCAGGGCCACATAGAAGTAGTAAACTGCTAGAAGTGAGTCAAGTGAATTCCACAATGAATCTCTAACTGCAGACCAACATACAGTATTTACTACTGTATTTATGTGAATGGGGACATACCCATTATCGTCTGTTGGTATGCTTCAACAGAAAGTATATGAATAATGCAGAGTGCTAAAGATTAACAACTAAGTTTTAAGGAAAATGAAACTTAGAATAAGAAAGACACAATTAAAATTTCTAGGGCAAATAATGAGGAAAATGGACTTGGAGAATTTGTGCTTCACAGGACATATTGAATATAAGAGAGACAAAGGAAAGTAGTACACCTAATGAGTTTGTGCTGGGAGAACAGGGATTAGCAGTGATAGCAAAAAGACAAACCTTACTAAAAGCTATAAAGGATAGGAAGTTGTGGAGAGCCTGGAGGGTGGGGCTGCAACGATATCCAGTGATGCTTTTGCAGTTTTATTAACAAATAAATTTTTAGGCACTTTCTTTTTGAAATACTAAGTCTTAATTAATATTAATCATTAACAGTGAAATTATTATAAGAATTAATGTTTATTTTTGCCAATTTTGTAGAAGAGGAAAAATGAAGACTTCTTTTCAAGGCTATGGATTCATCTGGCCAATTTTTATTTCGTTGTCAAAACTGGAACCTCAAATTTTGTATCTGTAAAGATCATCAGCCCAAAGGCTTCAAAATTCATTAGCAGGTTCTTCCTACTAAATTGATGAAGTCAATTAACAATGATAGAGCAAAGTGAAAAATAAAAATGCAACATATAAAGTGCCTTCATGCCTTCATTTTTAAAAAAAAGACATTCTTTTTAAAGTATCTTCAGGGGAAATTGAGTTATTTTTCACTGTGTGGCTTTTTTTCTTAAGTATAACATTGTGGTAACCCTGGTGCAATGTTTTACTCCATGATTGGGTATAAGGTTGGTTATACTGGTTCAGTGTTTTACTCTATGAGAATGCATAATGATGATTTGAAGCAAGAAGTAATTAAGATTAAACAGTGACACTAATTAGGGTAACTAATTAAGTGTTAGAGAGAATAAGGAAACAAAGAATGTATAAGGATACAGAAGGTGCTTATCTTCCTTTGGTGGAGATAAGTCACATGGGTCACATGACAGCCACTTAATGACATCACTCCATACAGTTAAAAAAGCGTCAGTCAAATTGCAGTTCATTTACAGCAACCAAGTGGTAAGATTGCTTTCTTTAACTTTGGATCTCCATGACCCAGGTGGAGGTTAAATCTACCTCCCCAGCAGTTTACAAGTCCATGATGTCATTTCTCTTTGGGAATATATCTTTTCCAGATATCGAATGAAACTCCAGCTCACAGTCCTCAATTTGGGGAAAACCCAAGACTTGCTGTTTCCTGTTCATGGAATATGTCCTTGCCTGGGACATAGATGAATCTAGCCTATTTGAATCTGGAGTAATAAAAATGCCCTCTCCAGGTACAGGAGTATCTCCATATTATATGTAAAACCCTTTTTGTTTCTCTTTATGCTCTGCTTTGCTGTGTAGATATATGTGATATATTATTCTCTGCATGGGAAATGTGTATATATGTATTAGTTTTGTGTATGTTTTAATACTATAAAAGTCTCTCTGAGAACAAAACATGTTTGTCATTCTTTTTCCTTCCAGCCATTCCATTCTGTCTGTGAAATATCGATGTTATTATATCATGGATATAATAATGCCCATAATGGGGGAAATAGATTAAAAGTAATAATTAGAAGCTATAAAATGAATTTGGAGAAGGCTCTTGGAAGACTTGAATGTGAAATAAACCAAATAGAAGTCATTAAAATTTATTAAGACTAGCTCTTCTTCAAACTACTCAGTTATCTCTGGTGCTATTGACAAAGATTTATAATCTTTTGAAATTACCCAAATTCCAAGGAAGAATTCTTGCTAATACTATTTGTCAAATGTTTATATTATTCTGATCGGGTGTTTGGCCTGACAACATTCCAAAAAGGCCCATTTGTTGATGGACAAGAGGATCATATCTTATTGAAAACATACAATAAATCAATGTCAAAGATGTGCAAACTTCCTTACATAAATGAGAAAGACAGAGCCATAGACAGAAAGGAGATGACAAGTAGATATCAGAGGTTAGTTATAAACCATTCCTCCCTCTCTGTGCTACTGCTTCTGCCACTAACAAACCCACAGACACAAGTTCAGATAGACAAAAATATAGTTCCACTACCAAGGGCTCTTAATTTACTATGAATAACTGCTAGAATAATTTTCCTGATAGTCAACAAGGCTGCACAGAAATATTAATAATTCTTTACTCCTTATGTACTTTAAAATTCTTAATTTTTTTCATTAAATCTATTGTTAATCATTAACAGATTTTGTTGTTTTGTTCAGTGTCATCAGTTTTCAGCAAGGATAAAAAGGTTACTATGGCTGAAGAGTTTTCATACTTAAAATCTTAACAGGAATCTCAATGACCACAGGGTGAAATCCCTATAAAATCTGGTTGCCTCCAGCTTGTTTATGTCAATATGTGATGGCTGTGAGGATCAAAAACATACTGAAGTGATGGCACAAAGAAAGCTATATTCTTGTAGCACTGATGCAGAAATGGCATATCAAGATGTATTATTATAAAAGCAATATAAGCTTTTTGAGTGTGTCACTTGGGATCTGTAGCAGACAACCTACTCCACCATTTTCATTAGCTTTCTTCAATGATGACATAATAAAAGGATTTAATATAAATAACTTAAAGCAATTGAAAAATTAACACCATTCATTCTATCAGTCTTATTTAATCAACTGATACTAAGTAAGGTAAGAAGAAGAAGACAAGATTATTAAACTTATTGTATGAAGATTTAATGCAGGATCAGAAACAAAGAACAAGAAAAAAACTAGTTGCAAAACTGGTTGCAAAAATATCTGACAAAAAAATTAAAAGTGTAATAAGTAAAAAAATTAGATTAACCATCAAGAAAATATTTGAAGAAGTTGGTGCTCTAAATTTAACCTTTAACACTCTCTAGGTGACTATTTTCGCTAAGGAAAATGTTAGTCCTGCCAATGCAAGTTGAATTTGAATTTCTATGGCAACACCTAAAACAATCTTGATTGAAATTAAAAGTCAGACTATTGCAATTTCAAATATAGAGAACTGATATATAAAACACTATATTTTGAGGGGATTCATATAGATTAAAAGGAGAAGTAACATTTATAAATGATGCAGAGTGCTAAATGTTAAACAAAGAGAAAAATGCAGAATATTAAGAAGATTGGCATGAAAGCAGCCAAACTACAATTTTAATATCACAGAGGGAAATGTGTGAGTTATGCCAAAAAGTATATGGAAACTGACTTCTCAATAGTAATTTTTAATAATGAATGTAGAGCTACATTCTTCAAAGCTGGCCACTGCCCACTTTTGCCAAAAAAATAAAATTTAGAAGTGTCCTGTTTCTCTTGTTCAGTCTCAGAGAAAGCACAGCGATAATCCAAATAAGTTAATTAACTGTCTTTCCAACAGTGTATAACGGGAAAGGACAAAGGCAAAAAGACAACCAAAATCACTCCACCTGCATTGCTTCTATAGCAGTGCGTTTAGAACATTCTAGAGAATTCTACAACTTTCTATTCAATTCTATTGGACAGATTCACATGCTAGCAATTTAGATCTAGATGCTAGTGATCTCCACAACAAAAAATCAAATTAATGGAATGGCCCCTAGCCTCTCCAATTATTAATCCAATAAAAAACTTATTATACCCTGAACAAACTCAAAGTTTCCTACAACTGATATACAGTACCCCATAATGTACAAATGATAAAACCTTGCAAATCACAAAATAAAAACTCTGTTACTTATCTCAACCATGTATTATCTCCATATGTTTTTTGTCACTTTCATGTTTTTTTTATCAATGAGGCTGACATTACAAAGCTTTTGAAAAGTATTTTCATCTTTCATTACAAACATTTACTCTAAAGTTTATTGCTAATACTTATTTGAAGACTATGTTTCATTAATATTATAATATATCATTATCACTACTGTACTTTTCATTTCAGATATTATCATGACAGATACAAGCATTGAGATTCTGCCAATTTTGAGGCATTTTTTTAAACTGAGCAACAATTACAATGAAGCTACTGAAAGAATTTAGGAAATGGAAGGAAATGAAACAGTAGATTGTATTTTGCACAAAACTAGACATTTTGGGTTTTTTGACTTGACTCTTGAAATAAAAACCACAAGGAAATGATCCTCAGTTATCAATTATGTTAATTTAAATTACATGTTAGAGGTGAACCGCCAACACTTGAAAACTTCCAGATGATCTAGGATCAATGGTGTAATTCAACTGGTTTACATCAGTTCCCATGAACCAGTTATTTGAATTTAAAATTGGATTGTTGTAAAATGAAATTTTTCTCTTATTTAACATATTATTTCCATGGAATTTGGTTGCTTCATTTACATAGTATTTATTACCAGGTGATCTGTGCAAGAGAGAACTTATTCCAAAACAGTCACGACTTAAATAGACAGGTCGAGTGATAAAAAAAAAAAATGGGCAAATTTTAAAAAATAATTTTTTAGCATTCATTACACTTTCCTTAGGCCACAACACTTGTCCAAATTGAAAAATATTAATTAGTTATTAATTTAGAAGTGGGGTCATGTTCATAATAGTGATACTGTGTAAAATTGATCCCTGACTTTAAGATTTGAGGGAATTGTTTGAAACTGTGATTTAATCATTATTATCTTTTTTTTTTTTTTTTTTTTTAAGCATTTCACCCCAAGCAAGGCGGGAAGCCACTAGGATGCAAGGGGTTACGGAAAACTTAGAGCAAGATCAGATAGGAGTGATAGAAGAAAGGATGAGGGTAGTGGATAGATCAAGGCAACTGGAGATGTTGATTGACATTACACTTGAATAGCTGGAGATTATAGCTCACAGGGAAACAGGAAAAGGGAAGGGAGTTCCACAGGTGAGAGGTGCGAGACATGAAGCTATTAGAGTAGAAGAGACGGCTACATTTAGGAGTTTCAACAGTGAAGGGGTAAGAGCAGGATGCCAGCCTCGTAAGGCGCTGGAACTCATGACATCTGGGAACCAGCGAATGCAGCTCCTTGGAGCAATTTCCATGAAAGTATTTGTAGAACAGACAGAGGGAGGCGACTGCGCGTCTGTGAGAAAGTGACTGTAGACGAGACGCCAGGGCAGGGCCAACTACATTGCATATCTGCCTCTGGAGCCTATCAAGAACCCCGAGGCAAACAGAAGGGGCACCAGACCATATATGGCAGCAATACTCCATGCAAGGGCGAATTGTTGATTTGTAGATCTGGAGGATCGACTCCAGGGAGAAAAACTTCCTGGCGTGGCTCAGGCAGCCAACTTTCCTTGCAGTGGATGAGGCAATTGATTCAATGTATTTATTCAATCTCAGGTCAGCAGTCAACGTGAGACCGAGAAGCCGCAGAGAGTTGCTCTCGAGAAGTTGAGCGTCAGACATTCTAATGGAGGGAAGGAAAGGATCTCTGTGGTGATTAATAGAGAGCAGTTTTGTCTTGGAAGTGTTGAAGTTGACCAGCCAATTCATGCCCCAGTTCACAATCGATTGGAGGTCCTTTTCGAGATGCACGGCCAGGCGAGTTTTGTCAGCGAGACTAGATTTGTTTTTGAGGCAGGAATAAATTGTGGTGTTATCCGCGTAGATGCCAACTTGGGAAGTTATTGCGTCAGGAAGGTCATTTATGTAGATAAGGAATAGAGTGGGGCCTAGGATGGAGCCTTGAGGAACACCTGCGTTCGTGGGATAGGGACTGGAGGAGAATCCATTGAGAACGACCTTCAATTTACGGTTTGACAGGAATGATCATATTAGGTTATATAATCGACCCGTAATGCCATAACCTTGGAGCTTGCGAAAAAGGCCGCATGCCAAACCCTATCAAATGCTTTGGAGATGTCTAGTGCCATGGCTCAGGCTTCCCTGTTATTCTGAAGAGCTCGGTAGACTGTTTCAGTGATGGCCGTAAGCACATCGGCTGTAGATCGGGCAAAGCAGAAACCATATTGCTTGTCTGAGAGCAGATTATGGGATGTGAAGTGGTTAACCACCCCGGTATTGATTAGGGCTTCGAAGACTTTGCCGAAGAGGGGAAGGAGACTGATAGGACGGTAGTTGGAAGGGTGAGAGGGGTCGCTGGAGTTCTTGAAGACAGGAACGATCGAAGAGGACTTCCAGCAGTCAGGAAAACAAGATTCCTTGAGGCAGTAGTTGTATAGTTTAGAAAGGGACTGACATTACAGTTTATTGTTATTACTAGCAGCATGGCCCGGCATTGCTTGATTCAAAAATCGTACGACTCATACAGCAATCGCTATCACTTGACTTAAAATATTTTTGCCCTTCCTTGCCTTTAAAGGAATGCCCTTTGCTGTGCTGATGTTGCTACATGCCTTACTTCTTGTCTATCTCACACTGCAAATTATTTCTAAGCTCTATACTAAACATTAAATCTGTTACGAAAAAAGAACTAAACAAAATGAACACAAAACAATCAGCTTCAAAAAAGGACTCGTAACTGGAAAAACCAAATGAAAGAAGAATGTTAACAACAAATACTTTTTCACACCGAACCCAGTTCTGCAGAATCAGAATCAATGTTGAGTTTAAGCAAGCGAATGAGCCAATTGGAGTAAAGTGCCATGTAGATTTAAATTTTTCCCACTTGATGAATGCAGCTTTTTTTTGCATGCTAGCATGCTAGTTAACATTCATGTCAGTCAGCTGTTGGCTCTCACACTGACCAATAGAATCTTCCTGCCTATTCATGGCAGCCAGCTATAGGCTCTCACTCTGGCCAGTAGAAAATGGCTGCAAACTACATGAAAACTGCCATAGAAGCATGAAAAATCGATTATTTCCACTATTGATGGGAGTTGGGAAATGAAAAGTCAGCCTGCTAACTTGGAGCATGTGCATGTAAATTTTGGTGCAAATCTGTTGAAAATTGCGGCAGTGCATTCGTTACACACACACACACATCCTGCCTTTTATAGATAGAGATTAAAAAAGGATATGGTGGAGGATATACCTCTTGAGCGTTTTATATTTTTTTTTATAAGATAAGCTTGTGTACTTGCAGGGACTCTCTGGGGAAAAAAATACAAATTTTTTTTTTGTAATCTTAGAGTAGGTCATAAATAAAATTTTGACTTTTTTAAAAAATAAAAATGATGACCCATTTTTAAGGCAGTCATTTAAAAGTTTTGACAAATAACTGTTTCATTGTTATAAAGCCAATAATCAAGTATTCCCATTAACAAACAAATAAACACTATGGTCAGTTATTTCTTAAACTGAAAAAGATAAATAGATTTATTTGATTATCTTTATTCTTCTATATTTTTTATTTCTTGAAACATTTATAAGAATCCATAATGCCTTTATTTGGTTTTATTTAATCTTTCCATTTCTTTTTGTCTGTATGTGATGTTTATAAAGAAGACTTAAATCAATAGTAGAAAAGAAGAGCTGATTCTTTGTTTGTCACACAATGTCTGTGTGTGACTTTGCATGTGCAAATGAGTATACCTGTGTTGTATTTGAGTGACTTATATAGGCTTGTGCTATTTAATGTACCACCCCACACACACTTTGAGCTAATTTGAAATAAGACATTAGATTCTAATATATTATTCTAATGATTACAGTAATACATTCCCCCTCAACTCAGTCTGAACAACCCCTAATCTGCATTAAGCAATAAACTTTTTTAAACTCTAAAAAGTCAGATAATTATAATATTTTATTAAACTTTTAAAAATTATACAGTAATAAATGGAATTATATTTTAAGGTTGTTTTTATTTTTAATTTTTAGAAATATTTTTAGGTCTGTAATTGACGTCTGTGCAAACACACACACAAGCACACACACACACACACACACACAATCTGAAAATGAAATAAATAATAATCCTTTATGTTGGGCAACAACTCTCGAGAAGAGTAAAACAGTGTAAGTTGTTCCTTTGAAGTAATTTTCTATTATTCTGTGAAGAAGAAATCCATTTATCTTAAAAAAGGCTGAGGGCATGCACCTGTTGATGCAATTGGCTCAATGAGTCAAAGAAAAAATGGGCAATATTCCTTCTACCATTTATAACACAAAACACTTGATAGAATAGCCCAGATGTACTGTCTGCAGGGTTGATGGAATAACCCGGATCTGCTGCCTATGGATTAAATTAGTGACAGTGTA
The DNA here is from genome assembly GCA_963932145.1 of Acanthosepion lycidas. Lineage (NCBI taxonomy): Eukaryota > Metazoa > Mollusca > Cephalopoda > Sepiida > Sepiidae > Acanthosepion > Acanthosepion lycidas. The sequence goes on from OZ010588.1 coordinate 19,535,688, forward strand.
CAAGAGGCAGGGAAAAGAAAGCCGATTGTGGGATGAATGGATTTGCAGCTATTTCAATGTGTGACTTCTGTGAATTTGTATAAGTTTGCTTTATTTTTTTACAAGAGATTTCTTTTGAATTTAAAATGAATATATTTTCTAATAAATTAAATATTTTAAATGAACAAGCAAATTAGATTTGAACTTTGATTATCTTGCTGTCAGTTACCAAGTACCTTTTATAAATGCTGTTCATGAGAAGAATGTAAAATTACTTTCATTTTTTTCGGTCTTTATATAGAAAAAAATAGCACTTGTGGATTTTACTGATATCTTTTTACAAAAATATGTTAAAATTTTTTTTTATTTATCTATTTATGAAAAGAATTATATATAAATTTATAGGTCCATAAACAAAACTTCCAGCTTATTTAGATAATGAGAGAGGTTTCCAAAAAGCTGTAACCACCACTCAACAAAGATAGAAATGACTCAGACTGATGAAATATACATACTATTTCACATATTCACCTTACCATTCAATACACTTGGCACTTCCTTTTTCTATTTTATTTTACTCTTCTAAAAAGAAAATTCTAATGTTTGGTCATTGAAATACTCATCTGCTGCTGCATCGATCAATTATTCAAAACTCTTCTTAAAGTTTGGAAACAGGAAGTAGAGAGAGCAAGATCTGGAGGAGGGTGGATGGTCTTTGCACTCAGACCACAAATTCTTCAAAACATCCATCATCTTGCTAGCCTCGTGTGCAGGTGCATTGTCATGCAAAAAGTGACCACCTTTCTGTAGCCTTCCTTGCCTTCTTTTTTTCAGTCAATCAATCATCATCAACATCAGACTGCATATAGATATAGGGTCATTGTGCAGCTTCACACCTGACCAGCTCCCTCCATATGTCTCTGTTGCATGTCAATGCCTGAGTCTCTGTGAATTATCATCCAGTCCAGATGATCCATACTTTAGTTCTTTTAGTCACTAACATTGCATTATGGAGAAGGTTGTAATGAACTGTTCTTAGCATGGACTGTATGCCATGACACATTGTGATGTTATATCAAAAGCCTTCTGATTTCTTGAACCATAAAACCTGAGCAACACTAAGTGCTTCAATAAATTTGACTCACCAAATTGAGAATAACTGATGCTATTTATACACACTTGTTTTCAGCCAAACAGAAGAAATGGTTTCATGCTAAGAACAAGAGTAGTCTTCATTCAACAAAAAGTTAAAGAAGTAACTTATTGTAGCTTGTAGAGGGTGCAAAGAAATCCCTCAAACAAATAATAAAAAGAAAATACACTACAAATAAAGTAAAATAAACTTTTGTTTATTTTCGTAAAAAAAATATATAAGAATTATTTTTTTGTACACAATGGAATTGTCCGTAAAGCCGTGATGTCAGCTTGCCACTGTACTCCCTCTGGTCTGATAAGAGTTTCTATCTTCCTTATATCTGAATGATGAGGCTCCGGGGAGATTAAGAAATGGGTTTCTTATGTCGAGCCCTGATTGGTCAATAAATCATATTTTTGATCACGTGGTGTGCTTTCCACTACGTTCGCACTTTTGGGTGCGCCGTCCTTGTTTTTGACCCCACAGGGTATGGTAAGGAGAGAGTTCCCGCGCAATTGTAATTTTTTGGATACACATGATGTGAGTTAATTTTTATTGTATGTATGTATGTGTGTGTGGAAAGTAAAATAAGAAACAGCACAAGCTTTAAAAATGGACATCTTCAAAGTATATATAAATATGCTCCCCTATCATGTTGGTTCAGTGATCTATAATTAAAAATGTCAGTCTGATGCTGAACATATTGGCAGAACTAATCAGTTGGAAACTAGAATTAATCAGCACATACCACCTAAGCTCTATTGAGGACAATGTGATTGCAGAACACTTAATAAATAATGTAATTTGTGCCTCATCTTTCACCAAGGATTTTTTACTATAATCTGAAAAATGCATTCGAATTACCATCTAAGAATTCTTGAGATCATTTATATTAAGTCTAAGCAGCCTTCCCTTTGAAGGAATTGTTGCTGGGTCTAAATGTAATGTCTCTGTACTTTATACTGTTGATTCTCTGGTACAATCCTCCCCTTTTTAATTGTGTTCATATTTATGTCTTGTCCTTGACTGAACTCTGAAGAGCAAGGAGCAATAACTGGTCAGTCCTTTTTACATTATTTCTGTTTTTTGTTATATTTTTCGATCTTTATCATGAGTAATTTTTTTATCCTTGCTCTTGTTTCATTTTGTTTTATATTTTTGTATATATCTATATATATACTTTTAAAATGTCTATTCTTAAATCCATAATAAAATGTTACCCCTCCCCCTCCCAAACAGATTAATTAATCATGAATTACGTTTATCTGAAGATACTTCATTGTGATGTTGAATTACAGTTCTATTCCTACAAGAAATGATATTGCTTAAAAATCAAAATTGTTATGAAATAATTTCTACTTTTATAATTTATATTGTATTTAATTTTTTTTGTTTTGGGGCATATCAACAACTCTATGGGTTATTTAATGTCAAAATCTATATATTTTGTACACAGTTTTATTATTTTTTGGAGAGATAATTATCATTTTAGTGATAAAAGTCTTACTAATTAACCAATGTTAGTGTGGGGAGAAGAGGTGGTGAATTCATATCTTTACCAAGGGTATTTGAGCTTAAGGGAATATAATACACTGGAATTGGAACTCAGCTGTCCAATTAACAATTCCAAGCCAATATCAATTATACCACCCACACATCAAAGCTTACAGCACCTAGTATTCTCAAGTGGTCACCCATCTAGGTACTGACCAGGCTCGGTGTTGCTTAACTTTGGTGATCATACAAGAATCAGTGTTTCAACATGATATGGCTATAAGTCCCTGTATTTATTAAGCATAACTAATGAGAAACTGGCATCTGAATTCATACAAAAGTCAAAAGTCAAGTCTTTAGCCACAAGTGGTATAACCTTGTTACATATTTGAATCATGAGCTTACATTTCAAATCACTTGTCTGGCTGGTGAGTTTGGCTAAGACAGTTAACTCAGACTTACATATTAAAAGGTTATTCTGACTTTGAGCAGAGATCTTGAGGCAAGCTATTCAGTGTATCTTTTGTTGTTTAATTTCAGTAACAAGCTGCTTGTATTGGCTTCTATAGACAAATTTTGCCTCCTGCCAATTCATCTAAAGCCAAACAATTACTGCTTACTAACTGAATTCAAACAGTGTTAGATTTGCTCTCTTGGTGATTCTTATGAATACAATGACCTTAATTTGTTTGTCAATAATACTTCATCCTTTTCTGACCTCTGCAAATCCCCTTTTCCTTAATTTTCAATGAATATCTGCATTTCTATAATATAAAAACATTAACAATGCATTTACATTAGGCATATAATAGCTCTTTTCTGTCAATATTGACAGCATCAATTCCTGACCACTGACAATCCCTTTCTACCTGATTTTAAATGATTAAATCAAAGTAGGATAGTATTGGAGTAGTGGCAAACTCAGTGGCAGCAATAAGAAAAATACTAATGCTTTGTCTATGCATACCAAGCTAATAAATAAAAAAAAAAC
>OZ010588.1:19544286-19624286 GCA_963932145.1 Acanthosepion lycidas
TTGAAGATTTTGAGCAACTCAGAAATTTTGGAGAAGTGTTTATTGAGTAGTTTGTAAAACATTTTTCCTATATTTGTTTTCATTCCTAAATTGAAGGTTGGGGGTTGAGCCAAAGAATGTTTCTTTTTCTTTTGTTGTTCCTCAAAGATTGAATCCATTTGGGGTTTAAATTCAAGTCTGGTTTGGTGCTCCTCTTCCATTAATGCTTTTTCATACTCTTTCTTTTTTCCTTCAAAAATTTCTAGATAGCTTACATTCAATGTCTTTTGGGATATGTTTGATCACAGTTTTTGGGTGGTTGCATCCAGCATTGTAACTTGCTATTTGGTCTCATGTATGGGGAGACATTACCAGTTTAAAAATTAAGTTCCACCTCCAGGTAGTGGAACACTTTCAAATACATGTCCACCTTGATATCAAAACTGAGGTCTTTGAATAGTTTTTTATAAATGTTTCCTTATTTTGTCATTCACTCTTCTTCCGTCTGACACCACCATAGGCCATAGTCATTTATATGTACTATTTTATTTACTTTGCTTAATGTATAGATCGAATCCAGACACCTCTGCACTGTCCAATGAGTCTTAGAGGACATCAAATGCACCTTTGTATTTTTAGACATGTATTATTGTTGTGGAAGAGAATTGATTTTCTACAATGTACAATAATTTCTATTTGCTTAGGTCTTACATTAATGAACTCCTTAATGAAGTTTAATGCTTCAAGTAGCCCCTGTTCAGATATGGAGGGATAGAAATTTTTTATATCGTATTTAATAAACACATGTGTTTTTTATTTCTTGAAACCAAGATATACACTCACCTGCACTTTTCCACTGGTTAGCCTGTGTTTCTATCCATAGTAATTCACACATTTCTTGTAGGATTTTCTGACTTAGTTTTGCCTCTTGTCTGGTTCACACTCCTCCCCAGTGTTTCTCCCTTGTTTCTTCTTTAGAATTGGGTTTCTAGTTCTTTCTAAAGTTTTCACATTCTCTTTCACTCACAGTAGCTCCTTGCATCTTAGTGGCATTATCTCCTTGCTTGGGAGAGAATTGATTAAGAATATATATATATATATATATATATATATATATATATATAACCTTCAGCCCATTGTTTAAACATGAAACAGACTGTTGTTGCTGAGTGTTGATTTCAGTGTCCACTTTTATAATTAGATATTCTCTATCTCTGATATTGAGTATTTTAACTCATAAATATAGCATACCTTCAAACTATATCTTTATCATATATATATATATATATATATATATATATATATATATATATATAAAGTGGTGTACAGTAAGTGCTGGTGGTAATAGAAGAGTAATTGATGTATAATAACAGAGTTAATATATATTTGAGTCATAAGTAATTTCCATTTTTGACAATCAATTGTACTAATGAATATATCACCCTAACTACTAATCATATATGGCAGTTAAGAATACATTGAGAGTAAACTAAGATATATTAGTTTTTGCACAACAATGGCAGTGTACATAGTAGATTAATGAAAAAATGTCCTCCTCCATGACAATGTAAGATCACATACAGTAAGAAAAAGGAAAAAAACAGCTTGGTCTGTTCTACATTTGTTATGGTTCAGAATGATGATGATATTTCATCATTCTAAAAATAACCTTCTCATCAGTGATGATAGAAAAGAAGGATATTTCAACATCATAACCCTCATCATTATAAAAACAACCCAACCACAAGAGAGTAGAATAGACTGTAGCAGTAGTCAGATGGGTAGACAAGTAGCAGTAGCACTACAGAAATATACATCTAGTCAACGCTCTGTGAAGATTGCAAACAGATGATTTCCAATGCCATCCTCACAAATAAAATTCTTGGAACCAAACAAAGTAAGCACTAAATTTTAAACAAAAGAGACTCTGAAAACATTTTTACACACACCATACCAGTATTCTCTAATTCATATCACAAAAAAGAAAATACAAATTCTTATTATTTATGTCAACATGTATTTCAAGTTTTTATTGTTGTCATTGTTGTATGTTTTATGCATTTTAATTTCTGTCATTAATATCAACCCCGTTACACCTTAATCACCATATTCACCTGGCTTTGCACCAATCAATTATTAATTTTTTTCAATTGCTGTAAAACACTTTCATGTGGAAATCGTTCTTAAATGAAAACCAGATTCAAGATTTTCTCATAAACTTTCTCACATAAAAACCCACGGAATTTTACTCAAAAGGTATTAAAGAGCTGCCTGATAACTGGCAAATAATAGTGGATATATAACCAAATAAAATATAGTTACACTTTGTGAAAATTAAAGTTGATAAACAAAAATGGAAATTTTTATAAATCAATCTTATATATGGGATGTGTGTATAGTGTAGATAATGTTATTGGCAAAGAAAATGGGATTGGCATTTCAAGTTGCACAAATAGAGTTGGAAAAAGTATGAATCCATCTTCTTCCATCAAGCTAATGGTTAATAGTAGAGCAGACTTAGCTCTCTAGCCTTGGTTGGCAACTAATCTAAGAAAAGGAAAACACTGAATTCAAAACCAAATACAGTTGAGAAAAGTATATATCCCTATTTTTTCTTCAAGCTAGGGGTCAATAGTTAAGAAGACTTACTTCTCTAGCTTTGGTTGGTAACTAATTTTTATTATATATAAGTTGAAAATATGGGTTAAATCAGACAGAATTTTTAAATCATAAATACGTAGGAAAACTTTTATAAATTTAACATATTTCACTGTTTATGAAATCGTTTTTATAAATATGATGAAGTTAAATAACACATGAAACATTAACTTTTTAAAGATATTTTTACCTGTTTCGTTTTTAATCACATGTATCTGATGCTTATCTGAACAGTTTTGATGACTTTTTCCAGCCATTTCTGTCATCCATCTGTCATCCATAACACTACCCAGTTCTTCCTTTCTGATTTCAGTGTCATCTATGAGTTAATTGTTGAAAGTTCTTCTGGTCTACTTCTTCATCTTTCCCCATAAATTTGGATCCCAGAGTAGAAGCTGATGTACAACTTCTTGGTTATTTCTTGAGTAATGTCCACTAATCTACATCCACTTTTCACAGATTATGTCTCATTTGATAGGTTATAATTCTTCATTGGCTTCATTGTTTGTTTTCAGTTGATATTTCATGTTGTACTCAATAGTTGGGTGTACATAACAGTTTTTATATCAGTGATTTTCTTAATGTCTAACTACTTGACCTGTACAAGAAAACTGCTTCAATTGTTGATTTAAACAGTTCCACTTTGAGATATTTTTTTTTTCATTTTTCATTTTCAAATAATATTCATTTTTTATACTGCTGTTCATGCCATTGCAATTCTAACATCGATACCATCTCAAAGGCATTCAACAGTATAGCAAGCTGGCCTTCTATGCAAGTTGCAGGTCTACAGTGTAACCAAATGAATATTTGGTTTAATACAATCATTCCTATCAAAGCATGAAATGAAGGTCATTTTGAACGGGCTTGCTTCCAGATCCTTTCATATGAACACAGGGATACACAAAGACTCTATTCTGGATCCTATGCTGTTTCTGATCTACATCAATCATCTTCATGTCATCATTTCTCAACTAGGTATTTATGCAGATGACACTACCATTTACTTTTGTCTTAATACTGAATTCATCAAATCTGACAAAGTATACCTGATAGCTGCTTTTGAAAAGAACCTCCACTCAGTAGTTAACTGGGGCAAGAAATGGCTTGTAAATTTTAATGGCTCCAAAACAAAACTGCTTTCATTTAACCAACATAGCAATTTTTTTTTCTGCCTGCCATCAGCAAGGCTGGCACTAGACTACAGGAGAGCAACACTCTATGCCTTCTTAGTCTCACATTTTCCACTGATATGAAGTGGGGTGATTATATTGCATCAATAACTATATCTACTGTAAGGAAAGTTGGGTCACTGTGTCATGGCAGAAAACTTTTCTTGTCAGAATCCATCTTGCATATTTATAAATCTACAGATTTATGTGCATATCTGTTGCCATATCTAGTCTGATGCTCCTGCTCTACATATAGAGATTCTTGACGAAATCCAAAGAAGGGTCTTCAATCCAAATGATTCTGACCAGGCATCTTGACTTCAATCACTTTCTCACCATCATGGCTTACCTCTGCTTTTCTACAAATAATTTCATGGCAACTCTCTGATGAGCTTTTTTCCCTGGTACCCTGAATACATGAATTTAAGTGTAGCATCTTGGTTCCACCCTTTTACTGTTAAAATAGGTACAGGGAACTGCCACTGCTACTCCAGTAGTTTATTTTCTTGCACTTCTCACTTGTGGAACTCCCTTCTGTTTCCTTGCTTCTCTTATAAATACAATCTTCAAAAGTTTAAATGCAATGCCAATCACCATCTTCTCTCCTCTTGAATCCTCTTCATCTTCTTTCCTTTCCTCAATCCTCCCTATTCTCAGTCTTCTCATTCTCTTTCACTTCTTGCAAACCCCTGCATACTAGTGCTATTGAAATGATAAAAAATAATGATTCTAGATGTAAAAATCATCCATTTAATTTAGTTTGCCATCTTTGAATGGCACAAGATTTCTATCTGCTTAATTAAATGACATTCATTCTGTTTTAATCTCATTTATATACAAGTGCTACAACATCTTCATCATCTGTTTTAATCTCATTTATATGACATCCAACTTGTGCCATAGAAGATTCTAATCTGCGAAGAAATATGTGCGCTTGTTTAAGAGTCTTGGAATACAAGAGCTAGATCATCTTCAAAATTTATGATGATGATTGCAGGTTATCAACAACCTATTACTTCTTTTAGGGTAACCCCAATACTTTTGAATTTCAGTCAAATCCATTATATTCACTTAATGACATGGTTGCTATATTATTTATTGCTTTATCAGCAGTGCAAAAGTGGGCAGCTAAATTTAGGTGGGGAATGGAGTCTTGAAGATGACCCAAGTTCTGGATATTCTGTAACTGCCACCACCAAGGAAAACATTGATCATGTTCACCACATGGTGATTGATGGCAGATAGTTGACTAGAAATCAAATAGCCAATGTTATTAGCATATTCCATGAGAGAGCTGAGAATATTCTGCACAATGAACTTGGCATGACAAAGAAGTAATAGGTTGTTGATAACCTGCAATCATTTATAAATCAAATAGCCAATGCTATTAGAATATCCCACAAGTGAGTTGAGAATATTCTGCACAATGAACTTGGCATGATGAAGGTTTCTACTTAGTTGTTTCATCTGCAGGAAAGGTGATGGTTTCAGTTTTTTGTGATTAAAAAAAACATTGTGTTTATTGACTCTTTTCGAAAGGGCCACCTCATCAACGGAGAGTAGTATGCCAACTTGTTGAGGCAGTTATGAAAGGCTATCAAGACCAAATGCCCAGGAAAACTGACAAGTCCTTGGTTTCAATGGTTGATTTGTGTGATTGTTGCTTTGAACTGGTTGATCACCTCCCTGTTCTCCTGATTTGGCTCTATCTGACTACCATCTGTCCTCAACGTGAAAAAACACTTGGCTGGGACCTATTATTGCAGTGATGATGTCATATCTACTTTTGATAATTTTTTGACCAACAGGATAACAGCTTCTTCATCAATGGGATCCAAGCATTGCAACAGAGAGAAGTGTGTGGCCACAAGAGAGACTAAGAAATAAAAAAAACTTTATTTGGTCACATTCCATGAGAGTATCTTGATCAGCTTATGAATATTCAGTCAATGCTCATAAGGTAACAACCTAAATTAGCTAAGTATCAAATCTTTACTCACATTAATCCTATATATATATATATATATATATATTTTTATAATATAATATGATATGATATGATATAAAAGACTCAAACACTAATATTTCATGGTTATAATTTATTACATTAGAATCGTAATCATGACCCAATTCATCAGACCTACAAATTCAAAAAGAAAACAGAAAATATATCTCTGATTTAAAAAAACAAAATTTCATTGATAATGTATATGTGGGAGTGAGAAACAAAGGTGAGAGAGAAATGTATGAAAGATCTAGAGAGAGGTGTAATGAAAGATGAACAACAAGAAAAGACCTAAAGTGAGGGTGGGGAATAAAATTTTAAAGAGAAAAGTTAAATAATGGTTTTAAAGAGTGAGATTCAGATAGACACAAGTTATAGTCAGTTACATAAATTGACTTCTGATTCATTGACCTAAATTAAAAAAAACAGACAACGGAAAAGTATGGTGACATTAGATACAATGAAGGATGGAAAAGGAAAATCATTAGGCAATCCAAATTCAGTTCACCCTGATGATCCCATGTGGTGGAACCTAGGTAGGCTCATTAAGATTTATTTATTTTACTTTTGCTCTACTTAGTGTATTGAACACTCTTCATTGTAACTTATTATTTGCTGGGAATTTTTTCTTTGTAACAGAGATTTAAGGTACTGCATGATTTTTTTCACCCTGTTTGGTGGTTTCTGGTGCTTTCTGTCTTTTGTTTTTACCATTTTTCCTCAGATGCCAATTTATTTGAAAATTGTGCTATCCAGATTTATTCACCCACCAAGTTTAAATAGATTTACATTATATATATATATATATAGATACACCTAGTGAGCCAGACAAACCTACCTAGGTTTCACCTAAACGGATCGTCAGGGAAAGTTCAGGGTACTAAATTAGATGTTTTCCCAATTATTTGTCATTCCACCTTAATGTTTTTTCTTTTTCTTTTTTTCCCTCCCTCCCCATTTTTGTTGAATAAATATTTACCCCCCCACCACTTAGGCGTTTGTGTTTGTGGTTCTTTGGTCACATGGTATAATTTTAGCTATCGCCTATAAATATGCATTTCTCTTTGCCTCGTTAGCCAAACTTTCCCTGACGATCCGTTTAGGTGATACCTAGGTAGGTTTGTCTGGCTCACTAGGTGTATCTAGTTCTGCTCTATGGTTGTATTGAGTTCTTTTGTTGTTAGTTAGTTGTTACTCGTATCGGGATTTTTTCTTTGGGCTTCAGACCTGCATCTGTGCGATTTGTTTCGGCAGTAGTTCATTTTTGTAGCTCTTTCTTTCTTTAAAACCTTTTTTTCCCTCGAGATTGATTTGATTATTGGCAAATCAAAAATTCGAGGGTTTTTCAAAACGAGTCTAGTTATCTATATTTGTATGTATATATATATATATATATATATATATATATATATATATATATATATATATATATATATATATATTTCCATACAGGAAGCATTCATTGACCAGACAGTTGGTGAAATTTATCTTTTCCTTTGAAACAGTTTTTCAGGAAAATAAGTGTCTCAAGTCTATTGTTATCACTTTTTCTAGTACTGATAAAAGTTTCTTACTTAACCTTTTGTTTAAGGTAGACAGGAATTATAACATCTTCATTATATGTTTACTTACTCTTCTAGTTACATGTGCTACTCATTTTAATAGTTGTTGAACAAGGAAGTCTTCAACATTTCAAGTATTGTTCAGTAGTTGTCTTCATGAATATAAAGTCCTTGGTATGAATGATGATAAACTACATCTGGTAGCAAGGCCTCTGATCAGGAGATTGGAGGTTTTGAGGAGCATGGAACCACCTCGTAATTGTTGATATTCTCAGGTCCACCCTGTAAGGTCCCAGCTTTGGACAAATAGTGAATCCTCAAACCAAACACTATGAAAGTATAAAATAAATTTTTATAGTAAAAATAACAGTAATACATTCTTAAAATGTATCTATAAAAGACCAACAATAGATATTTATAGTAAAATGACCAACAATACATTTTTAAAACAAAATGACCAACAATACATTTTATCTGTAGTTGAAGGCATACACAATTGCATTCAAAATATATTTATTTGAAGCCATAAAATTGCATTCAGATGATTTAAATTTCAGCATTAAATATCTCATAGATGTTGATATGCTGCTAAACAAAACAAACCAATCTTAATTTATATGTTATGTAAACGTATATAGCTGGCCACTCATATTTGAGGATATCCATCTACTAGGGCGGCTAGCCAATCCCTATTGCAGACACTTGCTCAGGTGTATTTGTGTTTATTCAATACCCACAGAGCCCACCTGTGGTTTATACTGCAACTATGCTGAGCAGTCCTTAGTTACAGTTTCTGGGAGAGAGTGGTTATCTAGTGTGATCAACAATTTGAACAAGGCAAGCACGCTCAAGTCCTCAACCATGATGACTTGTGACTTTGTGCTAGCACAGCTATTGACGGAACCCAAGGGTTCCATCTACCCAGTTTCAACCTGTGGTATGGTTTTCAGGCACTTTCCAAAAATCCACCCTTCCAGTCCGATAACATCAGGATATCTCCTTCCTGACAAATTGAACATGCTGAGATTTGAACCTGGGTCTCATGGTCAGAATGCGAACATTCTAACCATTTGGCCATTTATATGTTACTGTGTTATAAATAGTCATACTTGTTTAATGGGTTAGCAACTATAATATCTATTGTATTTTGCATGTAAATGACAAACATAGTGAAAGTTGACTTAGTAAATTAATTGTAAATTTAAATTAATATTTCTTTAGTTTTTTATTAGATTTTGAGTACAAAGAATGGTCAAAATTTTGAATACAAATAATGATCTATATTTGTTAGTCATGAGGAATTTAATTATACTAAAAATTAATTATACTAAAATTGCTTTGGAAAAATGAAGGATATCTCCCGAAAGTTAAACAAAGTATTAAGGGTAAAGATTTATTTGCAATCACTGACTGGAAACCAGAAGCAGGAAATTTTCCTTAAAAACAAAGAAGAGACTGTTGAACTTGAATTTTAATATCAATCTTCTGATATATGGCAGTGGATTTTGGACAATTTTTCCACAGATGAAGAGGAAACGTAGAGATGTTGTTCTACAGAAGGTTGCTGGGAATACCATGGATAAAGCATGTGCACAACGAGGAAATTTTAAGGAAAATGGGAACAAAAGGGATACTTACACTTAGAATCAGAAAGAGATAGTTGAAATTTCAGGGACACATGAGGAAAGTGTGCTTGGAGAATCTGACACTCAAAGGACATTAATGGCAATGGGCAATGGGAAACTGTAACCAACCTAATGGGCTTAAATATTAGGTTGGTGCAAAAATATTGTCGTTTTCTCACATGTTACTGTGTGAGAAAACGACATTATTTTTGCACCAACCTAATAAATGAATGGGAGAACAGGGGCTGGAAGTAATAGTAAGGAGACAAATATTTCTTAGAGGTGTAAAGGATAGAGCCATGAATGGCCACATCCTGAAGGGACACCACATATAGAAGTAGAAGGGTTTTTAACTTACAAAAATATTTTAATTGAAATGTTTAAATCGTTCATAGCTTTAGGACTAATTCTTTGTTGATTTTACAAACTAAACAGTGAATATATTTTCTGGATTTGTTTATATTTTGCAGCCAGATTTAGTCAGTTATGTGCCATGTGTGTTACCTGCTTAAGCGATCATGTATCTTTTGATACATGACTGACGAGGCAGATTTTTTTCTGCAGTAGGTTGCCATTTCTTTCTGCGGTAGACCAGTTGCCATCTAAGGCTATAGAACCCTGCTATTTACCCATTGCAGGGGGTGGGGGGAGAAGAAGAGGATTCATACCTTTTCCAATGGTATTAGCATGTAAGTGAATGTAATGGATTCGAGTGGAATTCGAACTCAGCTCTCTGATTTCTCAATCTGAGCCACTATCAACTACTTCACTGTGCCTCCTCACAACAAGATTACAAATTGTTGAAAAGGGATATTATTTAGTGATGTGTATTTATGTTATATAAATGTACTATTTAGCATGTATAAGTTTCACAGTTTCCTGTAGTGTTATTAATTGATGAAGAGATATGTTTTGTCATGTGTATGCAGCACATGGTTCACTGGAGACCAAGAAGTCCCATGGAAGGAAACGAGATACATCTCATCCTTATAGCATCCTGTGGGTGAAGAGAGAAAAAAGAGAGTTTATGTCCTTTTCTTTTATACTACTTTTTTGACAACACTATCTAGCAGATGTTAGAAGTTGGCTGGCAGTCAAAGTGGTGTAATCGCACAATAGAAATCTGATCTTATTTTTAACGATATTAGATTGATGGATTTTACTGTATCATTCTTCCTAATTCTTTTTCTTGGGCTCAGTCAACTTTTTCACATTTAAAATATTATTATTTTTATTATTTAATAGTACTTTTGTTAGCAAAAGAAATGTGTACAATGCACTTGATACCAAAATATTATGTAAACAATTCTAAATTATTTTTTTAAGCATTTCATCCCAAGCAAGGTGGGAGTGCCACTAGCACGCAAGGGGTTACAGAAAGTGGGAGCAAGAGTAAAGAGACATGATAGAGGAAAGAATAAAGAGACGGACAGGGAATTAGATTAAGGCATCTGCAGATGTTGATTGACATTGCATTTGAATAACTGAAGATTATAGCTATCAGGGAAGCAAGGGTGCTTCACAGATTGGAAGCATGAGACATGAATCTATTGGAGTAGAAGAGACAGCTACATTTAACAGTTTCAACAGTGAAGGGGTGGGACTGAGATGCCAACCTAGTAGCATGCTTAAATTCATGCAGTGATTGTCTTTTTAATTCTTTTCATAAACTTCATTCTGGTTTTATTATTTGCATGTTACAATAAAATTTGCCAATTTTTCTCAATCATCGTTGCCTAACTATATTGAATCTGGCAAAGTTTATATTATGCTAAAGGTAATTGACCATTTCTCTACAAGAAACATTCAGCCTTCATTGACCAAAGATTTAACATTAGTGTTGGTTGAAATTTATAAATTCTTTTTCTTTCAATAGATTTTTGTTTGGAAATTAGATTTTGCAAAGCCACTGTTATTTCTATTTCTAGCACTGAGGAGTTTCCTTCCAAGCCTTTTGTTTTTGGTAGTGTGGCAAGTCAACATCTTGATTATTATCATTATTTCTTTTCTTCTAGCTTGTGCTACTCCTTTTTCTACTTTTTTAAGTGATGAGGATTTTGTTATTTATTAAAGCATTTTGTGATTTTGTAGCACCAGCATGAAAGAATAAGAAGAGGAAAAACATTAAGGTGAGACAAGAATAAAAGAAGAGGAATCAAGAAGACAGTAGATAACGATTGACATTGACATTTAAATTTTGAAAGATCAAATTTGGATGGAAAGCAAGAATCAGGAAGTGAGAAGTGCGAGGAAAGAAACTGTTAGCATAGAACTTACAGTTACATCTAGACAATTCAACTGTAAAATTATAAGACCTTCTGGTCAATCTAGTAGTACACTTAAATTCATAAAGTCTCGGTACCATAGATGAAAGTACATCAAAACAATCAATATTGGAAGTATTTATAGAAAAGTCATAGGTAAGCTGCATTACAGCAATGGGAAGGGAACTGAAGCAGAGATGCCAGGTCAAAACCAAAGACATTACAGATTCTTCTTTGGATTTTATGAAGAATCTCTAAATATACATGGTTATTCAGAAAGAATGAACCAATTTCATTACACAATATTTTAATAAGGAAAAGCAATAGAAAACTCCAGCCAATTTACAAATATTCTACTCAAAATCAACTTCTATTTCCTGTCTTTCAAGTGTTCAATGTGGCCACCACCTGCAGCATGGGCAACATCAATGTGATAAGAGAATTTCTCCCAGATGTGTATCAGCATATTATGATCTACTGAGTTGATCATTGTTGTTATTCAATGTTTAAGGTCATTGAGGTTAGTGGGTAGCGGTGGAACATAAACATGATCTTTTATGTATCCCAAGAAAAAATCAAACACGGTGAGGTCTGGGGATCTCGTGGGCCAAGCACAAAGAGCAAGGTCTTGGTTAAGTGCCTGAACAAGGCATAGTCAGTAAGGTTTCAAATGTAGACATCTTCTTAACACATGCCAGATAGTGGCTTGAGAAATCACAAGCTCACAACTAGCTTGATTTGTAGATTTCCGTGGACTCCTTTCAAACACAACACGGATTCTTGCAACTTGTTCCTCCAAAACTCATGGTTGTACTGAACTTTTTCCTTTATAATGACACTCACTCTTTTGAAACTGTTTAAACCACCATTGAATGATCTTAGGAGAGGGCGGATTAATATTGAATTGTCTTCAAAAATCATGCTGCAGCGTGACAATTGTATTTGTTTTTGCAAACTAGAGAACACGGAACAACTCACCATGCCAAGGGTAAACAAACAACTGAATGTTGCAGGAGATACAATGTGACTACTGTGCCCCTGTGGAAGCCATTCAAAATTTAGAAAACTCCTTTTTCAAATGGTCACTGACTCATTCCATAGCGATGTTTGAGAACTGAAGCAATGTACCATGAAATCAGTTCATTCTTTTTGTATAGCAGGTGCACCAGACCGTATGTGGCAGCAATATCCAAAGCATGGATGAATGGTAGACTTATAAATATGTAAGATAGATTACGGAAAGAAAAGTTGTCTAAAACAACACAATGAACTAACTTTCTTAGCAGCAGATGTAGCAACTGATTCAATATAATCTTTCCACTTCATGTTAGCAGAGAATGTTAGTTCAAGAAGGCACAAGTTACTCTCCTGATGGTTTGCTTCAGCCATGCTGATGGAAGGCAGAAAGGGTCTGTTAGATGATTAATAGAGAGCAGTTTCATTTTGGAGGCGTTAAAATTAAGAAGCCATTCCTTGCCTTAGTTAACAGCAGATTGATGGTCATTTTTAAGATCATCTGCCAATTTGACCTTATCAAACTGATCAGATTTAGGCAAGAGTAAATAGTTGCATCATCAGCATCTATCTTGTATTCAATTTCCTTATCTTTTATGCTAAATTTGCCATAACTGATCCATACATTGATGAATTTGAAGTATTTTCAATTTATCATTTCCATATTTTGAATTTTTATGATGGATTCAAAATTGTATTCTGATAATGATGTGAAAAATGTTATGGTCTTCCCTCTTTGTGTTTATTCTGGGATAATTAAAACTTCATTTTCTGTCAGAAAATCTACACCTTACTCACCAGGCAACTGCCAATTTTCAACTGTAAATGCCAGTGTTAATCAAAAATTTAATTTTAGAATCTTTCAGACAACTGCGGATTAAAAACAGCAGGAATAAAAATTGGCTGAGTGATGGAAAGGAAAGATTGTTGGAAGAGAATCAGAAAGAATTTTTTTCCCTGGCAGGTGATTTGATTTTTTTTTTCCCATGACTCTCTTCTATCATATAAAAAAGTATGTGTTGGAGTGTGTGCATGCTTGTGCACAACCTTGTATGCATTAATATGTTTGAAGAAAAGACAATTAAAGGTGATAAAAAGAATAAATAATGCAGTAGTAAACTTTGGCCATATTTACATTTTTCTTATCACTGGAAATATATTCGGTTGTGCGGAAAGTAATGTTGCTTCCTTGGAGAGGAAATAAGAATCAGTTCAAATGCAATAAAATATTTAATTTATTTATCAAGAATATAATTTTAATGTTTATATACCTATGTGGATAAATAAGATATGAGTGGCAAAAGTGGGATCTTACTTCCACTTAGATATGCAGTCATATGGCATTACAGTAGTCATGTGATATATGTCCCGTCTTCGGTATGACGATAAACTACATCCAAAAGCCTCTGATCAGGAGGTTTTGAGGAACATGGAACCACCTCTTTTGTTGGTGTTCCCATGTCCACCCTGTGTCAGGATGGTAGCACCTGCTAGGGTCCCAACTATGGGCAAATAGTTAACCCCAAACTGGGGTCAAAACACTATGAAAGTTTAAAAATAGGTTTTATTACAAGTAATACATTTTTGAAAAAAAATTATTACCAGCAATACATTTTTTAAAAAAATATGAGGAGCAATAAAAATTTTGTTGGCATTAAATAACTGTTATATTCCATGCTAATAGGAATATGGACTGAACAAACATGGTGGATAAATAGTAACAGGTTTATTGTAGAAACCAGTACAACAAGCAAGGAAGTAATAGTTATATGCACGGTCATCGCCAGTCAGTACAGTTGTGTGCATGCTGCTATTGGAAGGCTGCTAGTCCTCACAGATCTCGGCTCCCCAGTCCACTGTCCTAATGGATATTTATAGGTGGTTACTACCTATAGTGCTGCTAATCATGGGGGTGGCAGGTTATTCCATTACATCAATAACCCATTGAGGTTGATATGCCATAAAACAAAACAAACCAAACCAAACCAAACAAAACCTGATATATGTCAGCATAAAGCAATACTAAAATTCAAAACCACTCTCTTACCTCTTCTTTTTCAGGCCTGCAAAATGTTGAACATGATCTGTCCATGTGTCAAGTGACTTATTTTCGCCACACACCATATGCACATACACTCTACACACATTGAAACATTTTGATGTCAGTGGCATAAAAACAGGGTCTCTGTATTTATGCATTGTTTTCATTGTCTTTTCATTCACATTTCAGGTTTCCCTCTTTGCACTTCTTTGAACATATTTATGGTATATTCTGAAATTACTTTCAAATCATTGATATTATGATACAAAGTATTTATAAAACAAAACAAAATATCTATTTAAACATCTCAACCAATGTCCCATTCCCATAAATTCTTTGTGTGTAAATATATGTATTAGGGAAAAATATAGAGACACATTCACAATCACCAATGCACAAATGCAGACACAAAGACACATACATGCACAAGTGTCAAATGGTGACTTGCATCCAGAGCATGCAGTCACGAATATTTTGTCATATACAGCCTACTGTAATATTTCGTCACTTACTGTTTGTCTACAAGATACTTCCTACTTCAAATGATGTGTAAGAAAATGAGACCCCCCCACTCACAAAAAATTTGTTTTTCACTGCTTTTTAAGAAAAAGAAGTAATTTTGGTTTAATCTTGTTCACAATTCATCAAATTAACAGTTTCTGTTTCAACAAGACATAGACATTTTAATTTTAATTTTTAATGCCTTCCCTTGGATATTGTTGGTACACACATGGATCAAGAAATATCAAATGTCCCTAGAATTTCAGAAATGGAATGTTCTGTCCATCTGGTTTCTTTTATCATGTTTCTTTGAATTCTGATAATCCATATTGTTTTGCTATAAGCAACCTAGCTAGTTTTTACATTGACTCACCAAATGTCAGACTACAACTAAAATAGTTCTTGACATTTCTATGGCATCAAGGTACAGTGACACCATCTACCATTACCTTCGCATACTGCTATCCTATAGTTATAGATTATATCAAAGATATAACCAGATAGTTTTTTTAAAATCTAATCAATGCTGGTCTCAGAAAAGATTTGTTTATCATGTATATGTATATTTTAAATAAAATGCAAACATAGTAATCATAAAAGCTATTTTAGGTATTAATGTAATTTATTTTGCCAAACATAGTTTATATTTTGTGTCTTACTGTATTTTCATGAATGAGATTGTGTTTGAACATGTTGACTGTCAGACGTCAATTATGAAATCTGACTTCAAATGCCAACTTTATAATAGCCAACACCCCATGTATGATGTGTTAGTGTCATTGCATGGGTATATAACAATTGAGGCAAGTTCCAAAGCTCTTCATTACTGAGTTCTGTTTATTACATGTGGCTGTGAGGTACATTATGGTCTACAACATGTCCTATACAAGGGGAGTGCTGAAAAATTATTGTCCTGACTCACTTCCCAAAATATCACCAAATGATCAAACATCAGAATTTCTTTTTTCACCCCAACCTCTGCCAACAAAAAAAATTCTGATGTCTGTTTAGATTTTGGGAAGTGGGTCAAGCCAAGAAACATTCAGCACCTTTTCATATGTGTTGAAAATATTAGTGGCATAAGCCTGGTCATGTAAGAAGGATTGTTTGAATATACTTCTAATGATGAAGCACCTACTTAAGCTTATGTTGAAAGCTGAATGCCAATTCATCATGGAATTATAATTGGGCAGGTGATAAGTCTTGTGGAACATCATGTCTGATTTAACAGGTGTTTAATAAGTTTTATTTTACAATATTACCAGTTTCCCCTGATACCCAAAAGTATAACATTTCTCTGAAAGTTTTCAGATTACAAAATAATGTTTTTAGCAAAGAAGCAATTATCTTTTATTTATATGATTAAAAGTTTTGAGCATCCCAGATTCCCTTCCTCCATACAAAAACAACTTACAAGTAAAATTTTGCTACAGTGTAAGTGTATGTACATCCAGTGTAAATCTGCAAGGTATTTTGAATGGCATCAAAATACTGTAGAATAGAAAAATGCATGGAGCTAATCGGTGTACTCTATTATCTTATTTCAAGCATCCCATTTCAGCCATAGCAAATGACCTTCGTCATCAGGACAAGCAAACATAAAAAGGTCATTTCTGGTCTCTAGAAATAGTCAAAAATTGTTTTTGTGTAAATTAATTGTAACTAGCAGTCAGTGACGTTCAAAGGTTTGGTGATGCCCAGGGCTAACTTCTTGATTGTGTGCCCCTAAGACTCAAGTAGGGGGGGGTCTATAGGGCCTAGTACTGAGAAATGTGAGAAAGGAAGACATTTTAAATATGTAAAAACAGATAAAACATGAAATAAACACTTTATATATTTAAAATATTTAAATATAAACTAAATTTTTATTTCACTCTTTGATTGGGTGCCCTTCTGATATGGATGCCCAAGTCCATCATACCCTCTGCCCCCACTTCTGCATGCTTTTTTTTTCACAATAAGGTTCACCCTGTACAAGGCCTGTGGGTCATTCGAGGTAGAGGGTTATGTTAAGGGGTAGTTTATATGCATAGGAGAGGAAAATAACAGTTAACTCTGAATCTGAACTGGTTACAATTGTAGTGATTGGGGGAACATGCTCTTGGGAGTCTGTTCAACAGAGCAGTGATTTGTGGGAAGAAGCTTTTTGAGTGGAACTTATTTCTTGCTGATGGAATACAGCTACTGCTAGCAGTACTGATCTAAATTTGATAGTTTTCCTGTTTTTAATCTATATCTATAATTCTCAAAATGTGTGCGTGTGTGATCGGGTGTTGTTTATGAGTTTCCACAGTTTTCATTCAATTTCATTGAAATTATTTTTGTTTGATAGATAATTTTTCACTGCCAGTTTTGAGTCCAAATTGGCTGGAAAAAAATTACAACCTTGAAAGTGAAAAATCGAAAAAACTGATTTTTTACACTTTGCGCAAAAGTCAAAGGCAAAATGTAATGTCTGAAAAAACAGCATACAACCAGATTAGAGAGTTGCAATCTAATGCAAAAGATTATTAGAATTATAAAAAAATTATAATATAAATAAAAATTATTGTATATTATTATTATGACGGTACATCGAAGAGGTTCCTTCCTTGCAAGATTGAGAACGCAAAAACAGCCCTTTTCAGGCCCCCACCCATTCAAATTGTTAACTCCCCCATTTGTTGATATGCCTCAGTTGCACCCAATTGTTGTTACTAATATTGATTTTTGGGTGGGTTAACTTAAACTGCTCCAACTGAACAGCAACAATTCCCAGTAATGAAACACCCGGTCGAAGACAGGTTATACTGCTAGTTTAAGATAAATCATGATTCTTAAATTAATAATTGAATATGTTCCTTGCAATTTCTGTAACTATAAAAAACCCTTGGAAATTCCACTATTAAATATTTAAGGTTAACAACTTTAACAAACTTATTTTTTATTTTGTATCCTATTAATGTCAATTCTCCCTTTGTATTCTGACTATTGCCTAAAGTATATTTCTTTTCACCTCATTCCGTACCACAGACTCCACTTCATTGATGAAGCCAGAATAATATTGAACCAGATGCATTAAATATTTGGGATTTACCAACACCTTATCTGCCAGGACATCCCTAGGTGGCTCTGTTTCAGGACTATAGAAGGAAAGACACAATCCCTCTCTTTTTGCTTTTCACTCTAGAAGGCGATAGGTACAGGGCACCTCATTGCCTTTGGTGAAAATTTCTTTCCTTCAGCTGCTGACTGCTAAACTTTAGAACCAGTCACATGGTGCACACACTTATATACACACACTTTCTAACTCCCAAACCTGTAAATATTTTTCTTCCTTTTTCAGCTATCTGTACACTTGTATGTTTTCTCTTTTCTTGAATTATGTTATTCTTTATATAAAAATATATATGTAAAATTGACCCATGTGTTGAAATTTATTCCTTTTGAAAATGTTGAATTTGTCTATTTTGAAACTTCTCAACCCTTCCCACTACAAATTGATAATCTGCAGCAACTTTATTCATTACTAACTTGGAGCACTATCCTCAGAAAATACATAGAATTATAAAAAATGAAAATGATATATGTTCATTTCAACATTACAAACAATTTCTTTCTTTTTTTCTCCCTTCTCTTCCTTTTTATTTCCCTCCTTTTTTTTTCTGATTTCCATTTCACTAAAATAGATGGCAAGCACTTGATAGTGTTATTGCTTCTATCTTTTCTTTCTTTTTTGCTTTATGTTTTTTTTTCTTTCTTCTTATTATATATGCTTTTTTTTTCTCACTAAAACCAACAGTGTCTTTTTCTTCCATCTTTTCTCACAATCAAAACAGAATGGTCCATTATTTATCTGGGGTAATGACAGTGTGCAACAGATGTGCTAACTTACTAACAGAGGAACAAGTAAAATTATAATATGGTTGCTACTATGTTTTATAGCCTTTTGGGAAATGGGAGTAAAGCCTTTACTAAGGGTGTGGGGGCATTTATTTTTGAAAAGATGGGTTGTCTGTACTCTTTCACATTTTATTTTTTCACTTTAGTTTGAAATTGTTTTCTTTCTTATTAGAAATATATATATTTTCAAAAATTTCCAGTTTAGCTGATCCCTACTAATGAGTGTCTTGGGAAAGATTTATAACTATCATTATTTACATGCAGACTATTGTCCTCATCATTGTTGTTAATATGTATACCTTTCACAATCTTTTATGTGAACTTTGTACAATGAACATATGAAAAAGGACATCTCTACATACACATGTTCATTTACCTCCTTTTTGAATTCTTTCTATGTAGTTTGCTAAGGCAATAAAATATGTGGTTAGTAAATGTATGTAATTGTTTGTAATTTTATTCCTATATTCTGTATTCCCATGAACACCAATATCACTACTCCATATATTTTCTACTCAGCTTAATCCAGTAGTAATAATTGCTACAAGTTATTGATTTTAAAAGAAGAAATATATTAGCTTTTGATTAAAATGAATTGAATGTAAATCCTTATAAATGAAAAGTTGATTAATTTATTTTTAAAAGAATGAATTTGTATTTGAAAATGTCTGTTGTGCTGAAATCACAAAGAGCACACTAAAGAAGATATTGTTATAATTCTATTTTTAAAACAGCCGGTCAATTTTGTTAACTGCCTAAAATTGGTGTCAGTAAAAAAGTTACCTTTTTAGAGGGACTGATTTTCCATTTAAAATTTTCCTTAATACTTAGTGATGAAGTGTAACAATATATAAATGTTATTAAAACAAGAGAATAAAATTATTAAAATTTTTGAAAAAAATCTAATTTGTAAAATTTGGCTTTCTGAAATTACAAACTACACTCCAAAACAAATTACCGACTGCTGTCACTAAGTGTGATAAGAAAAAGGCTAAAATGAAGACAAAAATTTTTGTTTTGAAATTTTTTTAAAAATAAAACCAACTTCATAAAACTTGGTTCCTAAATACTGTAAACAGTATGAAGATAGTGTAGTGGACCGTGGCGGTGAAGATGTAAAGAACACACGAGGGTCAAAATTTCCTGCTAGCCGGCCCAGCTACATGAGAATGTTGGACTTTAATTAAGTCCAAAGAAAACAAACAAGATCGATAATTATATACAAACAAATATATGTATTAACAAAAGGTTACAAGCACATGGACAGTTACATTGAGTTTGTGTGGTGTGTGTGTATTGTGGTGAGTGTTCGCACGTACACGTATTGTTCTTAGCATGTTCCCAGAATTTGGGAAATGCTGTATCTGTGAGAGCTCACATATGTGAGGTGGTATAAGATCCAAGAAAATGTGTCAGAAGTGTGGTTGAGATGTGTGATTTCGACGAAATGTACTTGCACTGTCATCAGGGTGCTGTAAATTTGCTCTAGTGGGTCAGAGTTGGTGCACGTCCTGGAAGAAATGTCGGTAGTGTCCAGCGTTTGCTATAAAAATTTGCCTTTTTCCAATGCTCCACGTTGAATTGGCTTTGTCATCCCGTCGCAGACCGTAGTTTTGTTTGAAAAATGAGCTGGTTTGTTTGGTATGCGTGGATATAATTGGCGCACAAGATTTAATAGAAGCAGCGTTGAGGTGAAGTTGAGCTGATATAGAATTTCTACCAAGTGTTGAATGCATGTTTAAGAAAATTTGCTATTAGTGTCGATTGAATATCGCACTTGCAAATTCTTAGTTGCGTTGTTGCAAAGATAAAGGACAGTGAGTCGCCTTTTGTTTGAGATGTGGTTCACACTTTATCTATTTCAGTCCAGAAGAAGAGAGTTGAATTTAGTTAAAAATGGTGTTGCGTTTTCCGTTTGGTAAGCTGGGTGAAATTAGGTCAAACATCACTGAGAGAAAAAAAGGGTCAAGCAAATATAGACCAGTGGGGAAAGAGAATTCTAAGGCTCGTGTCATAGTAGTAATTGTAGTCGTTCTATTGGCGATTAAGGCTTCCCATGTGTTGTAGAAAAAATTCTTTTTTTCCGTGCAGGAGAAAATTGTTTTCTAGACATGTTATAATGAATTAAAATTGTGATTTTGTACTTTCATCAGTTTAATCACCAATTTTGTTGCTTTATAAGTTTTTTTGGTTAATAGTGTATGGTGTGTGTATTAGGATACGAGAGGAATTTTTAATGTTTTTCCTATCTGGCTCTCTTTTGGGAAAGTGTGTATAAATGTGAGTTTGTACATATATATCGTCTTGTGTGTGTTAGCAGGAGTTGAAAATATATCACGTCAGGAAGTCACCATTATGTAGTGGACCGTGGCGGTGAAGATATAAAGAACACACGTAGGTTAAAATTTCCTGCTAGCCAGCGCAGCTACATGAGAATGTTGGACTTTAATTAAGTCCAAAGAAGACAAAGAAAACAAACAAGACCGATAATTATATACAAACAAATATATGTATTAACAACAAGTTACAAGCACATGGACAGTTACATTGAGTTTGTGTGGTGAATATTATGTGTGTGTATTGTGGTGAGTGTTTGTACGTACGTGTATTGGTATTGTTCTTAGCATGTTCCCAGAATTTGAGAAAAGCTGTATTGGTGAGAGCTCACATATTGATATTAGCTGAATTGAAGAGAAAAGAATTACACCAGTTCATCAATGTGAGGTGATATAAGGCCCAAGGCCTGAGGGAAAAGAGAAATCGAAGCAAAAGGTCACCCAGTATTTATAGGCTAGGGAGAGAGACCCCTGGTGAAGGGTTAAGGAACTAAAGGAGGAGCTAACTCTGACAATAGTAGGTAAGCGGGTATGTATAAAAATATAACCGACTTTATCCTTT
This sequence comes from Acanthosepion lycidas, assembly GCA_963932145.1. Classification (NCBI taxonomy): domain Eukaryota; kingdom Metazoa; phylum Mollusca; class Cephalopoda; order Sepiida; family Sepiidae; genus Acanthosepion; species Acanthosepion lycidas. The sequence goes on from OZ010588.1 coordinate 19,565,888, forward strand.
GATGTCCGTCAGATGAGTGAGTTAGGAAAGGCAAATATATTAACAATCAAAAATGGCAGTTGGCAAATCTAATTATTAGAAAAAAGAAAATTTCCATTTTAAAATCATGATTTCCATTTCAAGTAGGCCAGTTTTTCCATTCTCATGGAAAATAAGCCCTTCTACTTTTTAGGCACAACATGATGCTGGAGCCACCTTATCCTTACTTTCCAGCTGTGAATGCTTATTTTAGAAGTGGGGCAGATATATAAGATTGTCATAGTGTCATTCTGTGTAATTTCTATCCATGGCATCTTCTTAAGGCAATGAGAATTACTTGGCAGTACTCATCTTCTCCCCAAATAACTATAGGGGAAATCAGTGACCTGGCCTCTTATCAAAATCCCAGAATAGACTGTCTTTGCACGACTAAAGGGCACCAAATTCTCAGGTATTTACCTATAACCTGAGGGAAAATTGGATTCATGTCTTTCCTAGAAACATTAGTATAAAGTTAAAGTAAACTGTTCCAGCTGGAGTTTGAACTTGGTTTGATGATTTCATCCCTGATGCTGTTAACTTTTAAACACCCTCTCCGACACTTCCACTTATAGATTTGTATAGAAAATTATCATTTGTCACAAAAATACTGTGGGGTATAAAAAAAATGAAATGATTGAAACATAGGGTAGACTTGATGGATGCATTCAGAGGCACATTATGTTTGACATAAAAATGGCTTATAGCAAAACACCAATGACAATGAAAAATAAATTCCATTAAACTCCTGTCTTGGCTTTGATGGTGTTCTATTGTAAATATTTCTTCACAAAATAAATACTGCATTATAAACGCTTCTATAGAACATTTTTCATTTTTTAAAAATTAGGTTGCATTGTATTATTACTGAAACTGCACAAATGACCTTAACACGTCTAGACACACTCATTTTTTTAAAATCAGTGAATAGGCTGCCCTACTTTAATGAAATCATTTGTTATTCCTTCATTGCTTGTCTGCTTTTCAGACACTTTCTCATAGATTCTAAAATATTAAGAAATAATTTATAAATTTTAAGTTAAATTGAAACAAATCTCTCAGAAGCAGTTTTCTTATATATCACTAAAATTAGCTTTTATTTTTGGTTTGGGTTTATTTGTCTAATTAAACAGATGAATTTGTTGTGGCTCCAGTTTAATAAGGAACTGTGTCACTTCTTCTTACATCAAATTTTTGAATAGATGTGTCAGGCCCAACCACTGTACATAAAAATTGATAGCAGCAATAGTGTGCAATCATCACGACAACTTTTTATTTTTACTTTTGTCAAACAACAGTTTGGTTCCTTTCAGTGATAACTCTTGCATATATTATGTGCTGTCATTCACAATTGTTATGGGGTCCACCCCTTTTTCATATAAGTGGACTCTACCAAGTGTACCTGGACTGCTGCCGTTAAATACCCAGAGTTACGGTCAGTAGTTGGTAGTTGGATAGTGAGAGGATATACGGAGAGTGAGAGAATATACAAACTGAGATAGTGTGAGGTAACCTCGTGTAGAAGTCAGTTACAAGCACGTAGACTCTAAGGAAGTCCTATTTCGAGACTGTATATATCTATCTGTATTTGCTACTAACCACGTTCCTGGACTTACTAACAGTGTTTCTCTTTGTATGATTGTGTATATACATTTTATTTCTTATATTTAATTATTGCGTTTGTCATTCGTTGGAGACCGAATTCATCTTGGAATCCACAACAACAATGAACAGAAACTGTTTTTTCCAAAATATCAAATTTGATATCAGAGGACAGCCTACAGGTTGTAACCTGTTCACATGATATCAGTTGACTTCAGAGGCATCTCTCACTGACAGGAACTTCTATTTGTAGACTTCTGGTGACATTCGCAGACATCTCTATATTGCAGCAGTGAGTGGTCTACAGGTTCCAACCTGTCCACCTTGATATTTGTAGACTTCTGGTGACATTTGCAAACATCTCTATATTGTCGCAGAGGGTGGTGTTATATTACGTGTTTTGTAGTGAGAGAAAGGAATAATGTGGGCTAGATTTGAACAACATATATCATGCACAGATGTTGAAGGATGGGTGAAATGTACATTTCAGTGGCCAGTCGTCAAAATGGCAATTGTGTGTAAGGGTAGTGCTGGGATCTAAGTCTTGTGTAGGCTTCAGGTCACAGTGTATGGTCGGTGGATGTTTGGTTGATTGAGTTCATTTTACCAGGTCGTTTTCGTTGGTGGTAGACCTGTTCTGTCATGTTGAATTGGGGGTGTGAACGTTAAATTGACATGTTTTTGGTAGACCTGTTCTATGGAATTTCCTCACATGTGATGGTGGATTGGCATCAAGTTGTTGGGTTGAGTGGTTTGCATGCTTGCAGAGTTGGGGTTGCTTGTTGCAGAGTTGGAGTTGCTGAGGTGACAGGATTAAAAATAAGGAAGGCTTGTAGCTTGGTGTTGTTGATGTGGAGATATTATCAAGTTGGAATTTGCATGGGGTGACAGCATTGTTGACATTGCAGGCTTGTAGCTGGGTGGTGCCGAAGCAGTGGCAGCGATAACAGCAGCAGTGCCCTGTGTGACAGCCAGTGGCATGCCAGGTTGCAGCTGCTGGTGTTGCGCTCAGAGACCTGCTTTTAAGCGGGTCTGTTAGTCCCCAGGGCATCTCACTCTGGCGGGAACTTCCGCAATTGGCCACTGACAGAGCTTGCTTCATAGACCAGATGTGATGAATGGAGCGTCATGCATAGAAAATGAATATTGTTATTTCATTTTCTGCAGTCATGGCATTCACATCTGGCTAGCATGCAGAATGAATCAAGTCTGATATCTGTAAACTTCAGGTTATATTTGCAGATATCCCTATATTGCAGCAGAGAATCACCTATAGGCCAAGACCTCACATCAAGCTCTTAAAATATTATGTCCATTCCACATGCAATAGATTTAATCGTACAAGTTGGATCATTCCGCTTCACTGCATCCACAGTCTCAAACATCATATGCTGGAGCAGAGTGTCCTTCACTTCATCATCCCAGCCCTTTGTGACCACACTGGCTCTCCTCTTGATAACTCCACAAGCCACATGAAGCCACTCACACACCAGAAGGTTCCCAACAAACTTCCGGCACATAGAGAACACGGTCTGTCGTGTACTGATGTCGGGAGCTTCTGGGCCCATGCTTCCGCGCTTCCACCAAAATTCACCATGTTCCATCCCAACAGTCAATCCCAGCTCCCATCCCAACAGTCAATTCACACACATGCACCATCCTCCAACTATTTTGGACCTTTGCATTGCAGTCCAAATTGATCCAAGTTTTCTCTGATGCTGATTGCGGGAACGACATCTTCGTTGACATAGATGTCATCAATGTCAGCTGAAGCCGAACAGTCAATATCTTCTTCCTGCAACATCACTGTGCTGACAATAGCCTTCATGATAAGGGGGACCACATTTAGGCCAAACCCCAAACATATCAGGCAGTACCAATTCCCTTCAAACTTTACGGTCTGGAATGGCCACAAAGTCTTGTGGACATGTACTTGGAGATACGCTCTCCTGAGGTCCAACAGAGATACGTGCGAACCTTTCTGCCGGCATTCACAGTTTAACATCTGCATTAGCAGTGAATGCATCAATGTGATGTTTGAGCTCCCAGTAGTCCATCACAGGAAGCACCTTTTCTTTATTCCGCTGCAGCACGGCCATTAGAGGAATTAACACTTTGGAAGGCTCCAGCTTTCCTTCTGGGTATGGCACAAGCCAACTATTATCTATCCATGTGTGGAGCTCCTGCTTATAGTCATCTCAGATCTCTGCAGCTACCGGGTATTCTGACACCTCATTTTTCAGTCCTTCCGGTGCATGGTACTCTGACCACTTCCATGCCGCAGTCCATGTTCGGCCCTGATGGTTGAAGGTGGCGGTGAAATCAGATTCATTGATAGAAATGGCTGTGCACATAGTGACCTTCTCATTGCTGATCTGCACTGATCCTGTTGGTCCAACAATGATGCCTCCTAATGCTTTTATCACATTGATCCCCAACAGCAGCTAAAAAACTAGTGGTTTGCCATGCAGCACCAGAACATCATGCTTGACAGAATCAACCTTGTCCATGGATATAGTGACTATTCCGATACCACAACATGCATTGGACATACCTGCAATCATCCTGACGTTCACCATTTCCTGCCTCCAGGATCGACACTGATATGCATCTACTATTGTTTGTGAGCAACCAGTATCAATTAGCGCCAAACACCATGCTCTGTCAATGTAAATGCTCATCTCCGGGAGTGCCGCATTTACATCTTGGTTGGGGAGAAGGCTGGCACTGATGCCTTGTCCCCTGGCTTGTTTCCCAGACAGTCCTGAGCTCAGTGCCCAACCTTGCTGCATCGATACCAACATGTTCCACACCTCTTGCAATCCTTTGCACTTGTAGCAGGTTACACTGGTGGTAGGCGCATGGCTGCAACCACCTCATGACTTTGGTTCCCAGCTGTTGTCAGTAGCCACGTTCTCGCTATCAGGTCTGCCATAGGTAGGTTGTCAATGTTTTGCGCCTGTTGAAGTCCAATGGAGATGGCATCAGGGAACCCAGTGACAAAAGCTAGTTTGGTGAGCCTTTCCAGCGCAACTCCCTCGAATCTGGCCACTTCGGCCAACTGCCTGACCCTGTTCACATAAATGTCTACCTGCTTGCCAGCCCACCTGACCAGGCTCAGCTTCCTGTAGGCTGTAAACGCACCATCGGAAAATGACTCCTTTAACCGGGCATCTATCTTATTGACATCCCTTTGGTCATCTTCATCCATCTCCATGTAGAGTGCGTCACCGTTCAAATACAATGGCAGCAGACTTGCGACATCATCCACCAGCTGAAGTCTCACCACCAGCCTCACCTTTTTCAACCAAGCTACTATGTCTCCTTCACTAGTAAATGGTTTTATCATATCCCTGCTTATGTGCACCTTTGCCATAGTAATGGTGCTGAAATAGCTTGTAACAGGAAATCTGGGATTCTGTAGTACAGACACTGGAAACACCCTTGCAATCAATCCTGTTTTAATATGCAATGCCGTGTATTACACTGAACGCACAAGATTCTTTCTACCGACTCAACAAGAACTTGCATTTTTTATACATTCTTGCTGACCCAGAGACTTTTCATACTGGGCACGCTCCCAGCTTCAATCTGACTCACTGACACATGTGCCTCATCATTCCAGCGCCGGTGATCGGAGAGTCTGCTTCGCTAGCAATTTGCTTGCACATATAGGCTACACTACTCTAGCCCTCTTAGACCTACAAGGTAATTCTCCACAGTTAGTAGAAGACAAGACTAATTTTTCCCTTACATAAAAATATTGTTTATTAATTTCTGGATTCTATCAAATTATCATCAGCTGAATCAAGGGTATGTGGTTTTGGGTCTTTCTTTGAATTTTTGAACTTCTTATGAGGGTGTGATGGATTCTTCTTCTCTTGTTACAAGTTATGCATTTATATAACTTCCTGTTATTCAGTTGTCTCGAATGTTTATATCCTTTCAGCTGGACTCAATCCCATGTTTATGTTGTTGCAGTCACCAATGTCCTTTGACGCCTGATTCTGCACTTGGTGGCTAGGAGGACACCTTCTATATCAACCTTTAAGGTTCCTAGATCTTTTGACTTTCTACCAGGACACTGTGTATGAAAGTTATTTGGTAACTTACTTAGAGTGAACACAGTACATATTAGGGGGTCACCACAGATCAACTTTTATAGATCAAAGTTTCTGATGGACATTAAATCCAACTCAGACCTGATATTTCCTGGCATTAATCACATACAACAGCTTAAGTCCTAACAATGGTAGCTTTCTTTATCTGCCTGTTGAACTCCAAGTCAAGAAACGGGTTGCTGACGACTGCTGATCTCAAGTAGGTGAATTCATTTACAATTTTTAGGTATGGTTTCTAATACTGAGGTTGAGCTCTTCACCAGTGTTCTAGGCTGTAATATCTTTTGACAGATGGAGATAGTAAATTTCATGTGTTGTATGCAATATAGCCTTGTGAATACAACTGCTTGTTTTAAGCAAGTTATGAGTTCAATCACTAGATGAGGTTAAGTGGAATTATATACTGGTTCAGTGGAGAAGTAGATAAACTTCATCAACTGATACAAAGAATAAAGGAATGAGAATACTCTTGTGATTCAAATAAAAGCTTTGGCTCAACCTTTCTACAAAGTCTCAAATGCAATAGAAAGGCTAAATAGAAGCAGTAAAACTGGGAGAATTGATTTGCATGGATCAGTCTGTATTGGTATATGGATGCAGGGCAGAGTGGTTAGAACATCAGTATTTTGACTATGAGGTCTGGATTCAAATCTAACCATGGTTAATTTGTCAAGGAGGTGACTTCATGATTATGATGGCTGGGGAGATGATATCAGTTTTTGGCACTGTCAGGAAGTACCTGAAAACCATGCCATAAGTTGACCTAAGCCTTGTGAGTGAAATTGAGTAGGTGAACTAATTTTGAAGCTGGTAATGGGTGTGTTAGCATGAAGTCACATGTCATCATGACCAAATATTTGAGTGTCTTGGCCTACTGTTGATCATACAAATTTATGCACTTCACTTTCAGAAACTGTAGCTAAAGTCCGCTCAGTATAGTTACAGTATACACCACAGGTTGGCTTTGTAGGTGTTGAAGAAACACAGATGTGTCTGAGCTGGTGTCTGTAACAGGGATTAGCGAGCCACTCTAGAAAACAGAGGTACTTTGGAAAATGAATAGCCAGCCAGTATATTGGTAACAATTAATTTAGTTATCTGGCCAAGGCTTTTCATACTTTATCATATCCAACCTTTTGTTTAAGAAATCTCTTTTGTGACAGAAAATGGGGGAAAATTCTAAGAGGCTTACTGTAAAAAACTGTCAATAAAATATTTTTCTCTTTTGTTTGCTTTGTACTCTTGAGTTGATTTCATGATAAGTTCTAACTGAAATCATTTTTAAAATAAGTAATATTGTACTTTATCAGCTTTAAGCCTGTATCTCTGGGAGCAACGCATTAAATCAAATAAGTTTTGTTGATTATTTGGTAAGCAAATATGATGATGAAGAATAAAAAAAATAAATTATGAATAATTCATTTAAGGATCAATGGAATGTGTTTTTATCTTTTATTTTTTTTCCAGTTTCTTTCTAAGCTTCTTTCTTTCCTTTTTCTTTGTTTCCTTCTTCCCCAATCATTTTCCTTACTTCCTTTTCTTTTTTTAAATAATTACTTTTTAAAATAATCTCTTCTTTCTTTCCAAATCATTTTTCTTTTTTTCCTTGCTTTTTAAATAATCTTTCTTTCCAAATCATTTTCCTTTTTTCCTTACTTTTTTTAATTAGTTCTTTCTTTCTTTCTTTCTTTCTTTCTTTCTTTTCAAATCATTTTTCTTTTTACTTACTTTTTTAATATTCTCATCTTTATTTCTCTCTTTTTCTTTCTAAATTATTTTTTCCTTTTTCCTTACTTTTTTAAAATAATTTTTCTTTCTTTTTTCTTTCTAAATCATTTTTCATTTTTTCCTTACTTTTTTAATAATCTCTCTTTTCTTTCTTTCTTTCTTTCTTTCTTTCTAAATCATTTTCCTTTTTTCTTGCTTTTTAATCTCTTCTTTCTTTTTCTTTATGAATCATTTTTTTCTTTTTTCCTTACTTTTTAATAATCTTTTCTTTTTAAATCATTTTCCTTTTTTCCTTACTTTTTTTAATAAAATCTTCTTTCTTTCTTTTTTTCTTTCTAAATCTATTTCTCTGGCTTTGATTTCAATCTTTTTGTTTTCCTTTTTTTAGTAATCTCTTTGATTTTTTTCTTAGTCTTTTAAATCTCTTTCTTTTTTCACCTGGTTTCTAGGTTTGTAGTCAGTTTCTGATCTCTTTCTTTTGAATTTTTCAAATGTCTTTATCTTTTTCTTTCATCTTGATTTTTAATTTATTTTTCTTTGTCTTTTCTTCCATTCAGTAATTAAAGTCATCAAAGTTTGTCTGATTGAAGTCAATGAATGTAAAGTTATAAAAATGAATGTAAAATCTGCATACTTTCCAGATATCTCCTTCATATTTGTTAAAGCTCTCCACATTGAATTAATTTAAAAATTTTAAGCTAACTCTTTACTCCTGTCCTAATGGTAAATATGATTGGTTTGATAATGTCAAATTGGCAGCTGATTTAAAAAAGGACCTATAATATGTTTTTAAATGAGGCAAGAAATGGCTTGTTAATTTTAATGCCTCTTTTAATCATCTTGAATCTTTTTTTGCTTTCTATCAGCTTGGCTGATGCTATCCTCCTGGGGAGTGACCTTGCAACTTCTCAAGCTAACGTTTTCCACTGACATAAAGTGGAAAGATTATATTGAATCCATTGCTAGGTCTGCTGCTAGAAAAGTTGATTTATTGTGTTGTGCTAGACAATTTTTCTTGCCAGAATCTATCTTACACATTTATAAGCCTACCATTCAACAATGCATTGAATATTACTGTCACATCTTGTTTGGTACTTCTGCTGTATATTGAGAGATCCTAAATAAAATACAAAGAAGAATCTGCAATGTTATTAGTCCTGACCTGACATCTTGGCTTCAGTCACTTTTGTAGCTTCCCTGTGTGTTTTCTATGAATATTTTCATGGTAATTATTCTGATGAACATTGTTCTTTGGTATATAGACTTTATGAATTTAATCTTACTACTAGATTCGTGGCAAAGTTTCATCACTTTACAATTGAAATGTCTAGATGTAACCATAAGTTCTATTCTAATAGTTTCTTCTCTCAGACTTCTCACTTGTAGTACTCTCTTTCCTTTTCTTGCTTTCCATTAAACTTTCATCTGTAAAAATTTAAATGCATTGTTAATACTTACTAATATCTGGTTCTGCTTATCTAGATTTTTTTTTTCATTTCATTCCCAAGCAAGGCAATAAATCCACTAGGATGCAAGAAGTTAATGAGTGTTAGAGAATATGAGAAAAACTATTATTAAGAAGAGAGGACAATAAAAAATATAAATTAATCAAATAGAAGACAATGATTGACAATGCATTTAAATTTTTGAAGATCAAAGTTGATTGGGAAGCAAGAATCCAGAAGAGAGTTCCACAAGCAAGAAGTGTGACAGAAGAAACTGTTAGCATAGAACGTACAGTTACATTTAGCCATATCAACTGTAAAATGATGAGACCTTACTACCAATCTAGTACTGCACCTAAATTCATAAAGTCTTGGTACCATCTATCTATCTATATATATATATATTTATATATATATATATATATATATATATATATATATATATATATAAAATTCTGTGACTTCCATTAGTCCATCCGTCACACTGTCTAAATAGCCAACATTGACTAATTGGGACCATGCATTAGAATCTTGCAAAAAATTCTAGTAGAGGAAAGTTCATCAGAACAATTACCATGAAAGTATTTATAGAAAAGGCACAGGTAAGCTACATTATGGTGGTGGGAAGGGAACTGAGGCCAAGATACTGACACTGTGTGAAGGGAAATTGAAATAAGTCTTGCTTCATTTACACATCAGTGCATTGACATGTATATATATTATTACAGAGAAAGAGTTCGTCAAGTATGAGATACTCTTAAGAGTATGTATTTTCATCAATGGAACATGCACTTGATCTACTATTACCAGTACTGGTGAAGCCTGAATAAACATCAAAACTCCATTTATTTACACCAGAAATGGAGTATTATTGCCATATTTTAGCTGGGCTGCCCCAATCCTCTCTTTCTAGCCATGACAGATTTCAAAAGCATCTACATGAGTTTGTGGGTGATAGATTATTTTCCACTCTACCCCTTTCCCCCAGATCCATAGAAAATGTTCTGATGAAGCACATTCCCTAGTTTCACCAATCCAGACATTTACAGCTAATATCCACTATGCTGGATACACTGGGGCTATACCAGTGGGTTGATCTGGGATTAGTCCTAGTCACTGAATGCAGAAGTACATGACCTCACACATGCATCTGACATTGCACGTGTGAAAACAAGAATGATAGATGGATATTTATACATATAAACAACAGTCCTAGGCATTGCTTTGAAAAAGGAAGTAATCCTGTGAGTCTGTAAGATCTCGATGAGAGTACTTTGGAAAGATCTTAGACAGGGATCGGCCAGGCAGGATTTTTGTCCAGCCTGCCAACTTAACACCTGGACACTAATTATCTAATTAATTTGCAGAGAAAGTGGCAGAAAAATATCAGATGGAGTTAATCGACTTATACTGCGACAAATTTTTTAAAATCAAAATTTAATTCTGAATCCACTGCTGACTTCTACAAGAAATATGTTTTGCCAAGTGGAAAATATAAAAGCCTATTGAATAATAAAAAAAAAATGATGGTATCATTATTTGGAAGTACATATGCATGTGAATAACATTTTTTGGAAGTGAAATCAACTAAAAGTTGTTTAAGAACAAAGTTGGGTGATGACCACCTGGATGACGTTTTGCTTTTGTCATCGACAAATATTTCACCTGATGTGGAGAAGTTATAAAACAATAAGCAGAAACAAGTGTCTCATTAAATAATTTGTCTGTATTTCGTTTGTAGTAAGGAATTTGCATTTTTTGTTGTTTGTCTTAGTTGTTATCCTGTTATTCTTGCAGAAAATAAAGAATCTTGTTTAAATAATATAACATTGACTTTGTTGTTTCTTCTTTAAACCTCCAGACTGAGGCAGCCTTCTGGACGAAGTGGTCTGAGGTCAAGACATTGATATCATGGCTCTCCACCAATACACTACATAGCTGTCTCTCCAAAAGGGTGCTGACTCCTGATCTAAGATATGACATCTTACTCAAGTTACTTTCATGCTAATATTATGATCATTTCCAGACAGAACTTGTAGCTATAATACTTTATATTGCATGAATTTAAAGAAGAATAAATGTAGTTTCAGGTAGTCATGACTGCAGTCATGATGATGCAACAAATAACAATGGCACTAATGATTCTTGTAATAGTTGTTGAATTTAATGAAATGATTTCATTCGATTAAAAAGTAAAAACAAAGTAATTTTTAGCATCATTTTGAGACAGAAGTCTTATTTTGTAATTACAAGGATTCCTGTCAGATTGTCTCCTGTTGAAAATTGAACAAATAATCTGCTTTTAATATTACAGAAATAAAAAAGGTTCAATGCTAAAATAGTAAAAATAAAGAATTACAAAGAATTTGGAATCTGACATTGGTAAGATGCCTTCATTCAGTTCTGTGAATTGTGATTTTATAAATCATGACAAAAGTGAATTGTGTTGTTTTTGTGTTTTTAATCATTTCACCCCCAAGCAAGGAAATAAAGCCACTTAGATATAAAGGTTTACTGAGTGTGAAAGAATTTGAGGAAAAGAAAAGCATTAAGGAGTGAGAACAATAAAAGAAGTGGAATCAAGAAATCTCAACAGCTACATTGATAAAATAGTTTCCTCAAAATTATTTGGGAAAGGTTTTTCCTGTTGAAAGTAATCTGCTTAAGTATTAGGTTGTTATATATATTCATTTGATTTTTCTGATGTTTTGTGAATGTTCTTGAAGAAGAATCTTTTGTAGCATTTTTTGCTTCTTAGTAACTCTGGTCATCTGAGACTGTTGTCTGACATTATTGAAATTTTATTTCAGATTAAACACCCCTTTGAGATGGAGTACCAAGTAGACAATAATGAGTACGTTTGACATCTTCATCTCTTTACTTTAAATCAAGGTCACAAAGTTGCTTGAGACAATTGTGCTGTGTGTGGAGATGACTTTATTACAAAGAGAATAGCACAGAAATGGTTTTTCCCTTTCAGGAAGGAGAAGATCAAACTCACAGACACTCCACGTTCTGGTCAACCTGTTCAGTTTGATGAGAACCAATCGTATGTGAGTAAACTTGTAGCAATGGAGGAGCGCTGGAGTTTATTTCTCTCTGTCAGTGAATGTGGCACCTATGCACCATGCTTCTGCGGTTTACCAGAGGGCTGATCTGGGATTAGTCCCAGCCACCAAATGACCTCACACCTGCATCTGACATTGCACGTCTGAAAACAAGAATGATGGATGGATAGTTATACATATAAACGACAGTCCTAGGCATTGATTTGAAAAAGGAAGTAATCCTGTGATTGTCATTGAGAGAAGATGACAAATGAATGAAACATGAGAGCTTGCCATCTTCTAAGACAATCCCCTTGTGGTTTGGTGTGATGCTTTTTGAAGAGGGGGTTCTGTTCAGAATATAAATACAGTCTCAAAGTGGATCCTGACTTCTTAAAGAGTTATCTATACTTTGTTTTTATTTACAAAATGTCAAGTTTGAAACTGTGCTTACATCATTGATTGATGCTTACTACTGATTAGTTTACATTATTATAATGCTATTCCTTATTTTATTCTGAATATCTAATACTGTCAGCATTTGATGTTTTCTTTACATATTCTAGTAGTATTAGTAGTAGTAATATTATTTTGAATTGTATTATTAGATGAAGTAGTGTCAACCATTATTAATTTTAACTTGCATTTCTTTTATTTTAATTTCTGTTTCTTTTCATTCTAACTATTCAGACTGACATTCTACAATAAAAAAAACTTGGATCAGAAATAAACAACAAGCTCTTCATTAGACATGACTTCATATCCCTTTTGCTTCAACAAAATTATATTTATAATGTTTTTCTATTTCAGATATGTGGGTAAGGAACAACAGTAGTTCACACTGAGTAGGAATAATTAACAAGCTTTATTTTAAAAGTCTATACACGTTGGTTCCCTCACCGGAAATCCTCTCCTTCCCTCATGAAGAATCCCTTTTTCTTATTCCCCTTATACCAATGTCTACGATATCATCACAATCTTAACAAGATGGCTGCTCTACCCAACTGAACTATGAGAGCTTAACAATTAGTAGAACATTAGTTTTAACCATATAATTTTTTACAGTATTTTCATCTGAACTGATTAGTTAGAAGTCATTGTGCAAGTGCAAGATAAATAACATGATCAGAATTAATAAAATTTGCAATGAAAAAAAAAAGTCAAATGATAAAACAGCAAGCAAGTGAACAATTTAGTTAAAGCAAATCAAAATTGGTAAGAAGGCAAAAGAACTCACAAACTAGGAGTTGGTGTTTGTACACAAAAGCAAGGTCGACCAAGCAAACACAGTATGTCTGTCTAGCAGTTAAGGCAAATCTGGACTGAGATTATTTATTTCTGAAAAAAACAGAAAATGTGGCACAAGGTCAGAATGGGGAAGGGGGAAAAGGACGGTCTTCTGTCTTAACTTTAAACTTAGCTAGCCACAAACACTGACCCAATCATACAAATAATATTCCCTGCACCAAAACAACACATTCTTATGTACCTTTCTCACTACATCCACTATAATACCTCAATGTCTCCATGAAAATACTAACTAGTCCCCATATGTGCAATTTGTCATCTGTGGGGGGAAGGGAACAAAACAACAATTTTAAAAACTAGCTCCAATGAGTACTTACAATATGAAATAAAACTATTTATAAAAAACTAAACAAAATAATGTTAGTAATAACCCCCCTTCCCCACAATCACTAAATGTGGCAGAAACATCAGTTAACTGGACGAAATCATTGCAGGACTATAATAAAATAAAAACATTCATTCATCCCAAGCACTCATTCAGACACAACAACAAATATGAAAAATCACATACGAAATGAAAGTCGCCCTGCATCCACCAAAGAACTGATCACCTAATGAGGGAGGGGATGGAAATTAAACTTAAAGAAAAAATAGGGACAGAAATAAAGGGGGCCAATGAGCATACATACCCTAGCTAATTGAAAAAAGAAATTAAAGATTCAAAAACTAAACCTAGGCTAACCTAATTTCAGGATGGGTTGCCCATGTTCAACACAGGAAAAGCAATATCCTGATGCCTAACCAGCATCAAAGTGCCACTCCAGGTCAGTCCCTTTCACATGACACAAATGCGCAAGATTCACCCACCTTTTGACAAATTCTGATGAAGTGAGCCGATGCTTTTCCGTCCTAATCTTGACTTTAAGCTGATGCTTAAAGTACAAGATCAGTTGGGAAGATGTGAACTTCTCACCTGCATAGAATCCCTTTTGACGTGTCATCCTAATCACGACTCTCATAACACCTAGCAAGCATAAGAACACATATAGTTCAGCCTTCGTCAACGGCGGCACCACATTGCTACAAACAGAAGAGGCCTCAAGGACAAAGAATTTTCCATGCAGCATGCAGACCATGAGACCCTCAACAAACCTGCACAATGGCGCTACACATCCTGCAATGAAAGAAGGCATGAACCAAGGTCTCGACTTCCTCACCACAGCATCAACAGTTTGGATATTTCTCCAAGCCCACCATTGAAAGTCTTTTGGTGATCAAGAGGACCCCACACATCACAAACCAGGTGTGTGATACCTCATTGTTATTGAGACATTTCAACTCGGGCACCCAAGGCCATATTGAACGAGCCTCCTGCTTTGTCAGACCGAGCTCGTCAATCAGTTCATCATGAACGAACCCCCTAACTAACACCTGATATAATGCCTTACAAGACAATGCCTGCATGTTGGAGAGGCCATCCAATGCCCATAAGAGGCATTTCAGAGCACGACGACCTTCATGGTAGAAGGAGGATTCGGCTCAGGGTAAACGGTGGGCCTCCTACTCACCCAAGTGCACACTTCTCAGGGATGGGAAGTTCTTACGGGTGTCTTCCTTCCAGAAGGTGCCCTCCTCATCTGACTCATGACACATTCGATCTAGGAACCAGATGCGAAGTATATATTGACGAATCCCAATGCAAGGCATACCTAGACTGCCTTCAGATGGATGAAGTCAACAGATCTCCCAAGAAACTCTGGTGGCCTTGCCTCCCCACAAGAAGAATAACAAGAGCTTTACTAACACCATTAGTGTGTCATACGAAAGTGGAAGCACAGAGAGTCGATAAAGGAGAATCGGGTAGATGTGTGAACCACATGCTTCCGCCCTCCCCTTTAAGGAAAGATTCTTCTGAGACCACAGATTAACTGCAATCTCAGCCTTCTCTTGTACCTCCAACCAATTCATTTCCAGCTGGATATCAGGACCAAAACAGATACCAAGTATCTTGACTGGTTCAGCCATCCAGAGGAAAGGTTCAGGAAGAGAAACTCCCTTCCATGCACCCAAGCGCAAGTCAACAGACTTATCGCAGTTGATCTTGGCCCCTGTCACCATCTCATAACCACTGATTTCTTTGCTGACTTCGTCAATCTCAGCTCTGCTCAACACAAGAACCGAAATGTCATCATCATAAGCAGAATACCTGGCCAAGGTGGTAGCACCAGGTAGGGAAATTCCACGTAGGACCGGATTCATCTTGCTAAAGAAAGGTTCCAATGCAAGAACGTAAAGCAAAGGTGAGACAATACGAAAGGCTTCAAGCATACCCCATTCACCTCCACCTGCACACTGGGAGTAGCATACAGAAGTTGGATCCAGATGCAAAAGTATGGCCCGAAACCAGCCACCGAAAAGACAGTCTTGAGAAATCGATGGTCAACCCTATCAAAAGCCTTGGACTAAATTGATCAGCGCGGCTTCACTGTCAAAATGCTCAATGATCAAGTGTACCATATGAAGGTTGTCCTGAATAGTCCTGCCCTTCACAGTGCAAGTCTGTTCGGAGCCAATCAGACTAGACAGGACAGCCTTCAAACGGTTCGCTAAGATCTTAGCCAAAATCTTTAACTCTGTGTTTAACATAGTTAAAGGGCGAAAATTACCTAACCCATCCCCACTAATTTTGTCCTTGCATAACAACTTGATTATGCCCCTGGGGAAGCTTTCGGGTATAGGAACAATAACAGGCGACTGTGTTAAGTACATTTTGTATGAAAGACCATCTAATTGCAGAGATTTGTCCAGGCTAACCTGTTTCAGTGCTTCCCAGATTTCTGATTCTGTAATGGGATCTTTGCACCTAGCCACTTCAGCTGCCCCAAGGCAGGAAAAGTCAGCTAAATAGGCATCGAACTGAGCAGGGCTCAGACTGGGCTCCCTGGTGAAAAGTTCCTGAAAGTACTCACGAAAAGCCTCACATATGCCCTCGTTTGTAGTCACGGTCCGCTTATCCGACAATGTGACGCATGTGATATGCTGCCGAGATGCACTCTGAACCTCCTCTACATGCAATTCAGTGGCCATATTCGTTGCCTCAGAGGACATTCTTTTTAACCTAGCCCTAACTACCAGAGCTTGATCCTTTTTGATAAGCAAGGAGGCCAACTCTGCCTTAGCAAATGCTATGTCCCCACTATCACAGGATTTGACCACCCGATCAACTTTTTGCTCACAAGCTGTTTGTGCCGTTAATCTATCTAGATTGAGTTGACAACTTGTTATGGGACCTTACCCATAATAACATAATGGACTATTCCATATGTAATAAATACTGCATCTCAAGAGGAAGCAGAGAGTTCAGTCTGAAGTCTGGAGTGAAGTTCGTCAGGAGTCTGTCAGTCAGTCAGTCGAGTCAGAGGCAGACCAAAACAGAGTCACGTTCAGACAATTACTACTAACCCTGATTGTTCATACTAACACTTTCTACTTCTCTGTATATATTCCTGTTTGTAATATATCTGTGTTATTCCATATCTGTGTTCGAGTTCTTCTTTATTGGTTCTACCTCGGACTATAACTGTGGTACAAAGAGCCGGACCAAAACACAACTATAATGCCTTCCAGAAGCTGAGCAAATTAAAAATAGGAGAAATTTGTTAGAAACAAAGAAAAGAGTGTTGAACTGCCATGCAATATCTGTTCTCATATATGCTAATGAATACTCAACAATTTCCTCACAGACAAAGAAAAACTTGAGGCAAATGAGATTTTGCTCTACAGAAGGATGCTGAGAATACTATGGATGGTGCATGTGAGCATTTTTAAGAAAAATGGAAACAAAAAGGATGCTGATACTTTAAATCAAAAAGAGAGTTTCAATTTCTGGGATATATAATGAGGAAAGAGGGCTTGGAAAATTTGACACTTGCAGAACATTTTGAAGGCAAAAGGGACAGAGATAGACAGCAAGTACATTATTTACATTATTCGGACTATTGTCCTCATCTTTGTTGCCATATTTATTACAACGTTTCAGCTGTTGTACGCTCTGGCCTTCTTCAGGTGGTTGGAATGTCGAACTGAACTGCTAGCTACAGCAAAGTAAAAAAGGATCCTACAATGAAAATGGAATGCAAACTGTCACAGATACTAATCAAGAACAAGAATCACTTTGCACCTAAGAGGTATAGGCAGTTTTCGCAGCATTATACCAAGCTACCTCACATATATGGTCTCCCTAAGATTCACAAAGACGGTATTCCACTCAGGCCGATTATTAGTTGCCAAGGCTCTGTGACACCCTCTGAGTCGCTTCCTTGTAGATATAATTGACCTATTGATTGGAAAGTCTCCTTTATATGTCCAAAAATCTGCCCACTTTGTGGAAATAATCAAAGATGCTCCCATTCTATCCAACCAGATGGTGAGCTTGGATGTGGTGAGTTTGTTCATCAAGGTACCCATGGAGGAGGCACTCTCATTAGTCAGAGACAGATTGGCTTCTGACTCATCCCTAGAAGAACGGACCAGTATTCCAATAGATAATCTGATGGAGATGTTGACTTTCTGTACACAAACAACGCACTTCGGAATGGGATCACACATATATTGACAGGATGAGGGCTTAGCAATGGGCTCGCCATTATCACCAGCAATGGCGAATATATACATGGAATACTTTGAGGAAATAGCATTAGAATCTATATGTCTAAAGCCAACTATATGGTTAAGTTATGTAGAAGACACCTTCATATTCTGGCCACACCAGGAAGATGTTCTGGTTCTACTGGACCATGTGAAGTTGAGATCATAGACAAAGAACACCATTGGAAAATTTGTAAACTTAAGGAATCAGCACATATGCTAGGCCACAAAACTCTCCTGAGTCAACCAAGTATAGAAATGAATACAATATGGGAACCAGTAATAAGGAGTGCTGGAGAAAAGTGATAATAACAACAAAAATTGCAGTATGAGCACTGGTAAAAAATGAGTGCTGAAGACATTAGTTTTATAATACCCAGAAATTCATATACAGATGTCCTCAAGTGACACAGTGGATAAAGGCGTTAATTAGATCCAGTGATGGAACCCAAAGAGTGTGAGTTCAGTACCCGGTTAAGGCAGTGGAGAACTTTCAGAGGGAAATTAACAGGAGATAACTGACAACTGACATCCATTAAACATGGCATGTGGAACTAGAACAGTCTACCCCAGTGAGTGAAATAAAGGGTTCAGGTTGACATTCCAACCACCTGAAGAAGGCCGAAGTGTACAACGGCTGAAACATTGTAATAAATATGACAACAAAGATGAGGACAATAGTCTGAATAATGTAAATAATGTACTTGCTGTCTATCTCTGTCCCTTTTGCCTTCAAAATGTTCTGCAAGTGTCAAATTTTCCAAGCCCTCTTTCCTCATTATATATCCCAGAAATTGAAACTCTCTTTTTGATTTAAAGTATCAGCATCCTTTTTGTTTCCATTTTTCTTAAAAATGCTCACATGCACCATCCATAGTATTCTCAGCATCCTTCTGTAGAGCAAAATCTCATTTGCCTCAAGTTTTTCTTTGTCTATGAGGAAATTGTTGAGTATTCATTAGCATATATGAGAACAGATATTGCATGGCAGTTCAACACTCTTTTCTTTGTTTCTAACAAATTTCTCCTATTTTTAATTTGCTTAGCTTCTGGAAGGCATCTTAGTATTTGGATTTCAGTATCATATTTTCCATCCTACCAGTTTTGTACCTTCTTGATTTGGCATTTCCAATTTGTAGCTCACATCTTGGGCTGTTTGTCTTGCTGAAAAAACATGAAAATAAATTGTCCTCCTTGTCAATGCACTTAACGCAATGTTTTTCTATTGATCATAAAATGAAAGTGAAAATTTCACATCAAAATTTAATGAATAACTATGTAATAGGCTAGTCATAGGCAACCTTTTTTAATGGTAGGCTGCATGAGGTACAGTACATCATAAGGTGGGATGTGCTACTAAAAGAATTATGGTATTCTTTTTATTAAATATACTGCAGCATTTCCTCAACAAAAGCATGTGCTTTAGAAATGGGGAAAAGTTGATTCTGTGTATAATTAAAAAAAAATAATTAAGTCTTAGTATAATATTATCACTGATGAAAGCATGATTGATACACATTTCTGGATGTGATTTGTTTCTAATTTATTCATTTGTGTAGACAAACATATTTGTAAAAGAAGAATAATTATCATTGATATTTCCTGTTTCTGAAGTCAAAGATGTTTATATGTATGATCTTCCATATTGAAAATTGCCAATGGTTTAAAATACTGACAACTTTAGTTTCAACAAAATGTTACAAAATTCAAGAAACATTGTACTTCAAAATTCAAGAAACATTGTTTATGTATGTGGCTGTGCACAAAAGAGTATGTGAGTGAACAAGTGAGAACAAACAGAAACAAATGACATTTTAATAAATATTATTTTCCTCATGAAATTAAGAGTGCCATTTAGAAAGCCAATCAGACCACATTTGGCCCATAGGCCACAGTTTGCCCATGACTGTAATAGGCTATGAACTTATTGATTCACTCATTTATAAACCATACAAGGATGTAGGTACATTAATAAGTCCCTAATGGTAAAAACAGCATTTATTTGACACAAGTCAATATTTATTTTTCAACATCATTTCCACCTTTGTCAATGCACCTAATTCAGTAATAACATAGATTGAACATTATACAGTTAAACTTTCAGATCAAAATTCAGCTAATCAGGCTATAAACTTATTGATCTACCTTTGTATGTATTAATACATTTGTGTATATGTATGTCTTCAAGATTGTAATAGCTGTGCAAAGACAAAAAATAAAAGAACATGGACTTTTTTTTTAATAGTGCAAAAAAGAGTTGTTTTAAAATATGTTTCAATGTCAGGGAGAAACAATGTCAGATAAAAGACAATGTGAGCAAAGATAGAATGCTTACGAAAGAAGTTAAAATTACCTCAAAAATTATGAATGAGCATTAAACTGAACACAGGGTTAAAAGGTGGTGATTGGATAAAGAACAGAAGAGAGCATTAGAGGAAGAGAAAAGAAAAAAGAAGAGAAGAGAAAAAGAATGAATAAGTTTAAAAAGGAAGAGTCAAAAAAGAGGATAAAAAGAAGAAAAGAGAAAAAGAAAGAATTATTTTAGCAAAGAAGGAAAAAAGAAGAGAAATGAAAAAGAAAGAGAAGATAAAAAAGGAGGGGAGGAAAAGAAAAGATAATTTTAAAAAAGAGAAGAAAAAGAAGAGAAAATGAAAAAATAATTTAAAAAAATGGGAGGGCAAAAGAGAAAAACAATGAACTTACAGATGAGAATGAGAAAGAAAAGAAAGAGAATCAAGTCAACCTGATAAGAGAATCAGAGTTGGTTCTATGTTGGTGCTGTAAACACAAGGAGTTACATCCCCTTCTACAATGGGCTATTGAGAGAAGACCTTCTACTTAGTGTAGGTGGTGCTGGCTGTTTGCATATGATCAATACTGGGCAGGTATTAACCAATAGTCAGCATGGATCTGGGACTGGGAGAGCTATATATCACTGTTTTTTTTTCTCAGTTGAGAGAACACTCTCAACATGTGGACATGTGTAAACCAAACCAAACCAAACCAAACCAAACCAAACCAGACCAGACCAGACCAGACCAGACCAGACAAACACAGAAGGATACAAAAAAAGAGATAGAGATAAAGAAAAGGCAAGAAAAAGAATAAAAGAACAAAAAAAAAGAGAGAAAATATATTGTATATACTCAAGTATAGTACAAGTTTTTATGATCAGTTTTTTATGCAAAAATAGCAGGTCACACTATACATAAGTACTTTTTTTGAAAAGGTTAAAATCATGCATTTTCAGTGACTGGTTGCACTATACACAGGTAAATTTTTCTGGAGGGGTTAAAATTCATGCAAAAAAATTCAGGAGTCACATTAGACATGAAGTTGGCGTATACACAAATATATACAGTAAAACAATGGAAATGTAATGAAGACAGAAAGGTAAAAGGAATTTACAAACACAAAAGACAACTTGAGAAATGATGGAAAATTAGATAAAATTTAAATGTAATGTCAATCATTATCTTCTGTCTTCTTAATTCTTGTTCTTTTATTGTTCTCTCTCCTTAATAATGTTTTCTTTTTTTTTTTCATATTCTCTCACACTTATTGTGTCTCAGTAGCTTTATTGCCTTGTTTAGGATGAAATAATTAAAAAGAAAGGAAAGGAAAAGTAATTAATTATAATTAACTTTTGACATTTTAAAAACTTATAATATTAAGAAATTACTTAAATTCAAATTTCAGATTTTCAAAGAGTTTTAATTTTTCTTTCCTTCTTAAACCTTTCTTTTTAGAAATATGTCTTAAATCTGAAGCATTCTAGGCACTCAGTATAATTGCAACAGGTGTAGATCAATTCAAAGATAATATCTACCCTCAAATCTCAAAGTAAATACTGCAAATTTTCAGAAGTGTCAATCAAAACAGAAGATAAACTATTAAGTTACTCTATCTAAGAGTTGAACTGGCTAGATATAACCATCGTAAATTCTGTGCTAACAGTTTCTTTTTTCACACTTCTTGCTTGTGGAACTCTCTTCTAGCTCCATGTTTTCCAGCCAACTTAAATCCCCAAAAACTTAAATGCAATGTTAATTACTATCTACTGTCTAGATTACCCTTTTCTTTTCCTGCTCATTAGTAATGTTTCTGTTCCTAATTCTTCCACACCCAGTAATCCCTTGTATTTTAGTGGTCTTTGCACAAATTGTTACTATTTATACTAGGTCCTTGGCAAAACCAAAAACTATTAAGAAATTGGTTTAATATATATATATATATATATGTATGTATGTATGTATCTATTGTCAGGTTAATCGACAAGAGTGACTGGACTGGTACCATTTAATCCATCACTACCTGCTGCATGGTTGAGTCATCGATAACTAAACCAGTTATCCCATCATGCTTTTCTAGGGTTTATGGCCATGTCATGTTGAAAAAACTGGTTCTTGTATAATCACCGAAGTAAAGCAATATCGAGCTTGGTCAGTACCTAAATGAATGAATGCTTGAGAATACTAGATATGTAGGTGGAGTAATGGATAATGGCTCAGAATTGGAAATTGAAGAGCCAAGTTCAAATTCCAGTTATATTAATTTGCATGCAAATACCTTTAGGAAAAGCATGAATACACCTCTTCTCCCCCCAGCTATGGGTTAATTACTAGTACTTGTGTCAATAAATCATTATTATCTCCAAAACATTTTTACCATCTGGCTTTCTGTTAGCACATTCTCTAGAATTGTTTTCACTACCATTACATTTTTTTAGACAAAAAACATGAGCATCTACTGTTTTAAAATTGTTATAACTTTCTTTGTATTATTGATACAGACTTGGTTTTTTGTGTACCAATAAAGCAATAGCTGAGTAATATTTCAATGTAATACATTATATCCTGCATGCATGTTTTGACATTGAAAAAACAACTAAAAAACAAAAAGTACTTTGCTTAAAATTAGTCAGACATGGATGATAATATCTGCTTTATATATCATTCTTCTATCACCACTATCACAATCAACTCTGACCACTTCACCATCAATGTCTGCTGGATTAATCCTTCAAAATCAACTTCTAAGTTTGAATCAAAGAAAACTTTTTCAAGAAAAGCTTCATCAAATGCAGGAGTGTCCATTTTCATCCCTGCCCCCACCAAAAAAATCAAAAAGAAATCTACATTCGATTTAAATATTTTGTACTTTGGTGAAACTGTTTGAGGAAGAATTAGTGTAGAGTGTGCTATGAAGTCTACAAATAGCCATTTTCAGGTTTTGAATTCAGGGTTGTTTTTCTCCTAGACTTGTTGTCAATTTAGGCTAAAGATCCATGTCTTCTGCTATTTAACTCATAGCTAGGGTGAGATGAAATGAATACATAACTTTGACAGGGGTATTTGATTTGTGTGAAAGTAAGATAATCAACAACCTTGACTAGAATTCAAACATGGCTCATTGAGGTTATATATATATATATATATATATATATATATATATATATATATATAGTACAGGGTAATAAGTCTGTTGGTATACAATCCAAGTAGATCCTAGTAATATCAAATAATAAAACTGATCCATAAAAAGAGCTCAATGTATTTATTACAACAGAGCATATGAATTACACACAAAATCCCAAATTACCTCATATATGTCGGGTATAGATCTATTTCCACTAATGAGAAGTACGTTAGTCTTATTCAACCCTGGTGTACAGACTGTGTCAGAATTAGAAATTTAAAATTTAACTTTGACAGCAGTTGGAAAATTGATACAGATTTTATCCATTTCGATGTTTCAGTCAGATGAAATACCCGAGTCAGTGGTAAGAGAAGGGTTGAAGGTATTAGCCTTAAAGGGAAGAGGTTTTATAAAATTAACCCAGATATTGATCTTATGACATTAAATTGGGGTTATATGAACAGTGAGGTGTTAAATAGAAACTAAAAGAGGGCTGAAAAGGGTGTTTTATATTAAAAAAAAAATTAATTATATAAAAAAAAGTTAGGATCCTACTTAAAAAATAACAAATAATACTTAAATTCTTTCAACATCCTTTTCTGAAGAGATGCATGCATTACCACTCTTTCACCATACATTAAGACCTCATCACAGATTGAGAAAATATTGTCACTGTCAGTTTTCGATTTAATTTTATTTTTCTCCTTCAATTTCCACTTTGCTTGCTTCTTTTTTTCTCTAATAAAAGTATTCACCTGAGCTTTTATTTTAATTTCATCCAGTGTCACTGGTAGATCACATATGTCGGAGAACGTTCTTAATTTCATTCTCAGCTCTTAGTGCTGCAATTACCACATCTGTCTATATTTCTGAGATGAGGTATTATGTACATTATTTACATATTTATTACAATGTTTCAGCCGTTGTACACTCCGGCCTTCTTCAGGTGGATAGAATGTCCTCAAGGACACATGGCACAGTGGATAAAGGTGTTAGTTAGATCCAGTGACAGGACCCAAAAAGTGTGAGTTCAATACCCGGTTAAGGCAGTGGAGAACTTTCAGAGGGAAAATTAACAGGAGATAACTGATAACTGACATCCATTAAAACATGTCACATGGAACTAGAACAGTCTACACCAGTGAGCAAAATAAAGTGTTCAGTTCAACATTCCAACCACCTGAAGAAGGTCGGAGCGTACAACGGCCGAAACGTTGTAATAAATATGGCAACAAAAATGAGGACAGAAGTCCAAATAATGTAAATAATGTGCAATTACCAATATCTTCTAATAGTTCACTCACATAATTTAGGTATGACTCTCAACAAACCATCTGTGTGCCTTAGCTTTTTTGATGGCAAGAATTCCATTTTAAATTTGTAATTCAACAGAATTGTCCTCCATCGCTGTAGTTGATTTGCTGTATGTTTTGGGATACTTTTTTTTTCAACACCCAAAATAGATAACAATGGACAGTGGTCTATTTGTAGGATGAACCTTCTACTGTGGATGAGTTATGAAATTTTTTCATAGAAAAAATTATTCCTAACTTGTCTTACTCTATCTGGCTATAATTCTTCTCATCTGATAAATGTTCTTGATGCATGTGCTATCACTTTTACAGGACCATCTTTGTGCTTATGCAAAATTACGGCACCAGTACCATAGTAAGAGCATTGCTTGCCATGATTATTTCTAATTTTGGATCAAAATGTAAGAGTAACAAGTCCAACCCTAGAATCTTTTTAATTTTCTTGAATGCGTTTTGGCATTTGGACATCCAATTCTACTTGGAGTCTTTTTTTAGTAAATTATTTAATGGTGATCATAAAAATTGCTTGTTCAGAATAAAAACATTATAATAATTTGCAAAACCTAAAAATGCTTGTGAAGATGACAAATTTGTTGGGGAGGACATATTTTTAATTGCAATTACTCTGATCGGTCTGGTTTCCTACCATTTTCGTTGATTATTTAGCACAAATATTTAATTTTCATCATGAAAAATTCACATCTCATCACTCAATTTAAACCTGTATCCATTTATTTTTCTGAATACCTCATTTATGCTGCTCTTGATTTTCAATTTTTATTAAAATGTCATCTAAGTAGGTGATCAAAATTTTAGATTGCTCAACATTGTGTCCATTACTTGCTGAAAAATTCCATGTGCTACTTTAATTCTGAAAGGTAATCTGTTAAACTTGTATAATCCCTTGTGGGTATTCATTGTTTAACAGTTTTGAACATTCTTCATCAACCTGGATTTGCAAATTTGAGTCTGACACGTCCAACTTTGAAAATTTCTTCTGGGCTTGGCAGTAGGTAGTTGTAATCTTGTAAGCAATCATTCAGCTCCATGGAAAATTCAGCACAGGCACGGATTTTGTTTTCTTTTTCATGTAGGCAGTCAGTGAGGCCCAATTGCTATAATTCCCTTTGGAAATGTTAATATTAGTTTGCTGGTACTTTCCCACGTTTTTTGTTAATAATAGTCAAATCTGACACTGTGTCTAACTGAAACTTTATATTTCTTCTGTTTATTTTTACAGTTATAAATTTTCTTTTTTGACCATTGTCTGTGTTGTCTGTTGTCGATGCTATGTTTACAGTACTCTTGAATTTTTACTTTTTATTTTTTTTATTTCTTTAACTTTACAATGCAAACTCTTGTGTCCCATATTTCCATAATTGAAACATTAAAAAGGCAGTTCCTCTTGAAATGTAGTTTGCCACATCTGTAACATGGATTTGGTCTTGTAAAGTATTTTATTTTCCCATATACTTTGGGGTGAAATGAATTTATGTGAGATACATCTCCTTCCTCAATTCTAGCCACATTGTATCATAAGTTCGTGGTGGACTTCACCACATTAATTTAACTTTAGATTAGGAAACAGGGCTGATGCAGAAAAGGATAAGCAAAAGACATTGTTACACATAAAATATGTATTTAACAAGATGTACAATATTAAACAATGATGTGAAGGAAAGCATGCATTTAAGAAAGAAAAGGTTGAATTAACCAAGAGTTGTCTCTCTTTAACTATTATTTCAGTGTTCCAAAGTTCACTGGAAAAATGTTCATGAGAGTTTCTTGTAATGATTGTTCTTGAAAGATATTGCTGTGTAAGAAAAGTTTATGTGAGTGTGTACAAGATATATGTTCAGCATGTGTGTGTGTGTGTGTGTGTGATTGAGAAAGTTGGCACATGGTTTCAACTGTCATGGATTCATTTGGCAGCTAAAATCTCACTAATTAGGATTAGAAAACACTTGCTTAAATAAGTGACCATAGGCTCCAAATTGCTGTGTGGGAAGAATTATTCTTCACATGCAAATGATCTGATTGGTTGGCATCGACCAATCAGTGAGCGAGCTTTGGGGAGACTTAAGAAAGCTTCTGTGATCTGTTTCTCCCAAAAGTGCACAAAATTGACTACTTGAAAATAGAGCGATTTCAAAATTGTCGCATTACTGCGATTTGTAAATTGCCTATAATAACGTAGTGGTGATTAATTAACGAATGAATGCTTGGCGTTGTATATGTATGTATGTATGTATGTATGTTCATGTGTAATAGATCTGCACAAGTTCACTATTCTTTGGCACTCTTCAGCTACTGCTTGCAAGGTCAATTTTGAGTCCTGTTCAAGCTTAGTCAAAATTCTAGAATGGATTTCCATATCCATCCTTGTACGAAGATCAAGCATTTAGTTTGTTTAACTTTTCACATTCCCTGTTTACAATATTAGCATAAGTGATATAATCTTAATATTCATTTTTTGCAAGATTTAAGCAATGTCAATATGCATTGAACAATGAACTTCATTCACTGAAAATTTTAATTAACAACATAATAGTTTCTTAAAACAACAATTCACTTGATTTTTTTGGTAGGATGTAATTCACATATTTTTTCATGTTTCATGGGCCCTAACTCGTATTAGGCGCACTGTTTTCTTGTCCAACCAACTTATACAATCTTTTTTATAGATTTCATCATAGCATCTGTAATATGCTGCAAAAATGTAACCTCTTCATCAGGGTTATATTTAAATTCACCAATTGCATTTATTACTGAGTCTTGTGAGAAAAAAAAGTAGACATGTTTTTGTTATTTTTGCTCTTCATAAAAAGTTCTAGTATTTTTTACTGTTGTTCTTGATGTCTCAACAATGTTCCTTGGAATTGTTGTTGTACTGAACAAAACAAGATCTAGATTTAAAATTCAAATGCTAAGCACTGATTATTTGATTTTTTTAGAAATTAAAAAGACTCGAATTTACAAACTTTGCTTAGCACACACGCAAAAGCAAATCCAAAACAAAACTTGTGAAATTTCACACCTTGATGTGAAATGTTTTCCAGCCAATAGAAAACTAGGAAACATTTAAAAACAAAATTCAAATAATCTTCAATTCACAGAAACAAATTCTTTTATGGACCTTTTCACGAGCTGACATGAAGTTTGTTCGTCGTCCAATGGAAAGGCCCAAATCATATCCGGGAGTGAATTCCCAAATGATCTTTTCATGCCCCACAAACAAAATAAAAGATGGGAAAGTTCACTTGTCACCAGAGAGAAGGAGACGAGAGTATTAATATGTCCCTTGACAAGCATCAAGTAATCGTTATTATTATCTCTACCTTTCTCCCTCACCTCTTTTATACTTGATAAATGAACAGAACATTTTAAGACTGAGCAATTACTTCAAAGACATTCCTACCCTTTGATAACGCTCATACATACATACATACATACATACACACATACGTCCCAGCCTACGTACACATAAACTCATTCTTGCAAGGACTACTACGGACATTTTGACAACCTTGTATCAACCAAAATACATTAATTTTATTTGTAAAGACTTAAATTGATTTATATGTATATAAATTTGTTGTTTCACTTTACAATTTTATTTTCTTGTTTTATACCCTCTTATGGTGGGCTAACTAACAAGGCCAAATCAAACTAATCTGCTTCAACACTCTTATACTTCACAATAACTGATAACCCACTATATTGTTACTGTTTTTGTTGTTCTTGCTGTTGTTTTATTAATTTCAACATTACTGCTTTCAAGTCCTCCATTTTTAATTGTTTGACTTAAAAATTTGTTTCCAAAGTATATTTCAGATGTTTTAATATTCCAATGTTTCCAGCGTAAGTTTTTTTTCAATTAATTTCATAAGTTGAAAAAAATGAATCTTTGTCCACTACTATTATGATAAATATTGAATCATCCTCATCCCCAACTGTTTTGATGTGGGGTCTGGTAAGACACAACACTTAACTCAACAGAATCAGTCTCAATAGTAGTATTCAGTATTCAGCAAGACAAGTCACTGCAATATTATTATCGTGTTTTTCTTCTAAACAATTACCCAGGACTACTTATCATGAATGGATCAGTTCATTCATGATAGTCAGGAGGGTAACTTGCTCTTACCACAACAATATAAAAGAAAAGGCTACATGAATTTCTTGCTTTCAAGGCATTCTGAAAATGAGATGAGTATTTATCTTTAATTCAATACAAAAAATGCTGAAGAAATATATTAATAAGCTTCAACATGAAACTAAGAATTATAGAGGAAATATACAGAATAAATATGAACAGCTTTTTAATAGTCACTCAATTTCTTTCTTCTTTAATCGTGAGAAACACTAGCTTATGGAAAAAAGTACTATGATTCATTATTTAAGCAGACACACAAATACACATGCACACATTTCTTTCTTACACTTTTGGATCAGATGAAGCCTAGAATGGTGAAACATGTAATCAAATCTAGTTTCAATGAAAAGTTTTCCATTTGTCAAATTTCTTAAAACTTAAATTCTATGTCCTATTTTAAGCACACACACACACACATACATACACACCTTTGGGGTACAGAATGAAAGCAGATTTTGATATCAAATTTTAGAGTAAAAAGTACATTTTATACACTGGAAAAGTATGGTAATTTAATTCAAAGCTGCTTTTGTATGTTATTATTGCTGTGAACTTACATATATGTACAAGTATTTTAATTTTTTTTTTTAAATCCATACTTACACATGAATCTAAACTCTTCCATTACAACCAGTAAAATAATTGGAAATTATTATAGCTGTCAAAATAAGCCAACAATATTTTGTCTTTTTAATTCAATGTCAATTTGTTAAACATATCTTCTATAACTTAAAGCCTTATTTATTTTGCTTGCTAAGTTATAACTTTTGAATATTTAAAATGTAAAGCAGAGTATGCTTACACACGCATACAAACAGCCATCCTTACATATCTATAAAACATACCCAACAAACAAATCTTGAAGCATGGAGATTTAACATAATTCCAAAACATCCTTATAAATAATCAATAATCAATATTTGATTAAGAAACAAGAAGTGTGGTAGATTTTTCTGAAATATATTTAAAAACAAGAATCAAAATCTGCCATATTTTCTTGTTTGCTAATGAAATATTGATTACTTCCAAAGATGTCTTTTAATTACTTTCGTTCTCTGTCGTAAATATCCATTTTACATTTTAAGAAATGACAAAATTTTCTCTGATTATCACATTAAAATTATTTATATTTAGAAAAGATAATAGAAAAATCCAGAACTTATACTGGAAATAAACTGCCTTCATATGGATAAAAAAGAATGAGTAAATACACCAAAAAATAGTAAGGGGCATAAAACAAGGATGTGTCTTCTCACCAGACTTATTTAACTGATTATAGTAGGGGTGATCCAAAGTGAACAAAACCTACCAGAATTCCTTATTAGCAGCTACAATCTTAACAATGTAAGATATGCTAATAACACAGTGTTGATGGCAGACACAGAAATGAAACTACTGGAACTCCTACAGAATATAGTAAAAGAAAGGACTAGATATCAATTGTAAGAAGCCAGAATGTATGGATGTTATCAAAAGGAACAGCCCAAGATTTGAACTATAAATTAGAGACACCAAATTCAAGTGAGTTAAAAAATTTAAATGACTAGGAATTGTTTTAACAGAAGACAGAAAATGTCACACCAAAATCTGAAGGTGTATTGCAATAGTGAAAAATGCCTTCCAAAAGCTAAGCAAAGTAATAAGAAACAGGAAGATTTCATTAGAAATAAAGAAAAGATTCCTGAACTATTAGGTTGGTGCAAAAATAATATCGTTTTTTGACGTTAAAAACTACGTCAAAAAACGATATTATTTTTGCACCAACCTAATATTATGTAATATTTTTTTCACAGATGAAGAAGAGACTTAAGGTAAAATAAATTTGGTTCTACAGAATGAAGCTGAGTGTGAATAAAAATAATCAGGACTGACAAAAGATATTAAAGGATAACCACTTTTATTTATCACCATGTCCTCACCGTCACTTCATTCAATATGGCCTCTGGTTTGCTTTTGGGTAGAAATCTGTTTTTCCCTGCAGAGAGTGCTCAAGGGAAGTTACTTCTGTATATTAACACTACTTCCCCTTTTTCCTTTTCTTTTCTGTTGGATATCAAATGTCTTTTGAAAAAAAGTTATTAGAGAATGTAACAATTCATTATACAGAGAGCTCCTTGGGCTCTGCTATAAACCCAAGAATTTTATATGATGATACTCCTTTTTTTGTCAAAGAGTCTGCAATTTGTGCATCAGTTGGTATCCAAGAGATTTCTGCAATCTCTTTTCCTTCTACCATTTCTTTCAAAATGGCCATCTCATTGCAGAGTCTTTTATCCATAATCTGTATTTGAAGAGTATACTGTATGATAGAGGCAGGAATTGTCTGTTTTGTAAATGATCTTGATATTGTCATGATGATCATTCAGCTGCAGCAGCTGCAATAACAATTTTCTATAAAACAAACATGCTTCTGACATGTTAACCGTAGTTAATATTCCAGAAACTAGGGTACTTTTAATAATTCTTCTAATATGCTTGGATTGCTAAGCAATGGGCATATATTTATTGTTGCTTCCTACTAAAACGAGTATGTAGCCTCCTTGGAATCCACCATCAGTTAAATTAGTAAAAGAAGCATCAAAATATACAACAATTTTTAAATCTCCAAGGATTCCTAAGTATGGAATAGCTATCTGAAATTTTTCCTTTTTTGCTTTCTTAATTACTCTGTTAAATTGTTTTATACACTCCACATTTTCTTGTTTTAGCATGGAACTTAAAGCATTGACATCATAGCTTATATTAGGTCTGGTCTAAGTGGCTAGCCAATTAAGTTGGTCTATTACTTGTTTGATTTCAATAATTTCTGTTGAGGATAATGTGTCTTTTAAGTTTCTACCTGCTGCTACTAAAACATATTTTAACTTTTTCTCTAAGTTTAATGCTTTCCCTGTTCTTCTTTATGTCTAGTCCTATGTACTGAAACTCAGTAACCTCCTCAGATTTAATGGCAAATACATGTCAAAATCTGTCCACAACCCTCCTCTGAAAAATCGTCGACATGAGCAGCAATTATACCTTGTAATTTGTTTCCAAAATACTGTGAACATAGCCTGATCATATTTTGAAGCTACAGCTTCTAACTTCATTAATTCTTCCCTGACTATCAGTTACAAGGACCGTGAAGCATCCATCAAGCTATATACACATTTGGAGAGCTTCCAAATATAACCTGGACATACCCCAGGCTCTTTCGGAGGATCCAGATAAACCAACTGCTTGCCCTGTAAAAATACTGTCTTTATACCCATTGATGGTTAGATGCCATTATTGCTAATGTTATGTGGAGACCTTCTTTAGAGCATATTGGAGAATCATTCCTTGTGTCGCAGACATCTTTGTCCTGAAAGCCCTTGGTAACAAGTCTAGCTCTGCAGATCTGGTTACCATTAGAGCTTTTATTGCCATAAATCCTACTTGTGGAAATCTTGGCTTGACCGTGGTCAAGTACTGGCTGTTAAACTTTATTTTTAACCCAGCTTTGGAGTTCCTTTCTTCTTGCCTCACCCCACAGATCATCATTTGAAGAGGAAATCCTTATATTTTCCTCATCGCAAGAGGTATGTTCATCGTCTTTTGTTGTTTGCCCAGTTTCACTCATTTGCCATTCTGATACTCCATATTCTAAGTCCAGCCAAAAAGGTTCACCTTGTTCCATTGCTACATTCATTGGACGTTTGTTTTTGCCAGTGGCTTTGCCTGCCCTATTGATGATATTCATTTTTTTCATTCAGAA
Organism: Acanthosepion lycidas; assembly: GCA_963932145.1. Taxonomy (NCBI): domain Eukaryota; kingdom Metazoa; phylum Mollusca; class Cephalopoda; order Sepiida; family Sepiidae; genus Acanthosepion; species Acanthosepion lycidas. The sequence goes on from OZ010588.1 coordinate 19,598,367, forward strand.
TCCTCATCATTGGCAAACTTTGCATTTAGTAGTTTGTCCTGGTTTAGGAAGTTCAATTCTTTTTGGGATGATGTTTTGTTTATGGGCTCCCTTTCTTGTTATCACAGTTTGAAGTTGTTTGACATTGTCATTTAGAGTTTTTAATGTTTCCTCTATATCAACTTCTTCAAAAATAGACACTTTGGAGGTTTCCTCAGGTGCATTTTGTTGGGTGTTGGGTTCAATTATTTTTTTCATGCTAAGGGATTTTATTTCAGTCAGTTTAGAAAGTTATCAGTTTACTTTCCAGGAAGGATAATACCATCAAACTTCTGTTGAAACTGCTTCTTTTGTGACTTTGTGTTTGATGCCAACTTTACTTTTTCTCCACTTAGCAGTATAAAACTTTTTCTGTGAACAAAGCATGTTTGTCATTCTTTTCAGCTATTCCATTCTGTTTGTATTAAGCTGTTATTATATCAGAGATATAATAATGCCCATAATGGGTTAAATGCAACCTGGGAATAAACTTTTCTCACATTGCACAACCATTAAATGGACACCCTGATGTGATGTGATATTAACCCCCATTAATCTTGTTAATGTGGTTTTCTGTTTCTTACTTCATTCAAAAGCAAACAGTGTGAATTTGCTCATTGGAAATAATGACTAACACCAGAGTATGATTAAAAGAATTTACTTCTTGGCAAAAAGACAGAAGAACTAAAAAAAAAAAAAAATCATTAAAACTTTAGGTGACTTTGGGCAATCTTTTGGTATGAAAGTATTTGGGTGTGTGTATGTATTCTTCAGTTATATTCATTTACCACAATAATAATTTTAAGTTCTCACAACCATCAAATTTTAATTTTGCCTTGGGCATTTCATGACTTTTCAATTCCAAAAAGCTATCTTCTATCAGTTGCTACTACTGATGGCTGGTTTTCATTCTCTCATATTACCAACTTTAACTGCAGCTCTTGGCTACCCAGATCTTAATTTTCTCAGTGACTATTATGGGCGACACTTTTCCTTGGTCCCTTCTCTTTATCACCAATAAGGATGCTCTGGTGTCTCTATTACAAATATGAATGATCAGGACCCTTTCTTTTACTCTAACACTGATATGGACACACCAGACAATTTCTTCTGCTTTGCCCTCTCTATCACCAATGTAGATGGCCAGAACCCCTGCTTTACTGTTGTTGCCTGTAGATGCTAGTTTATATAGAGAATTGAGTTTCACCTTTAACTTTGCAGATGCTCTAGAAATGCAAAATTTTTATTTTTATGAGTGATTATTTTTGCTTCGTTTCATAGACTTGACTACTTGTCAAGTTCTCAGGAAAAAAGAAACAAAGTGAATGAAAACCAACAACACAATCTATCTTGGCTGGTAGTAGTGACCCAATTTTCTGTTTTTAATTTTCCCCAACTAAAGTAGTACCAATACATCCTGATTTCATAAATGTTGATTATATTATTTTAATCATGCTGAATAGGAGATGAAATATTAATATATTACTTGCTAAATAGCAGAGATAAATATATTTTTACTTTTCAAGCCAGATCTTGGCTGACACCTTCCTTTCTGATAAATGTCTGACACTTGTGGGGGGGGGGGACACACAAAAGTTATTTTCCCAGCCAAATGTTGGCTGACACCTTCTATTTCAATAAATGTTTGACTCTTGGGATTACCTCAAAACATACTTCTGGAAATGTAAAATCAGTTTCAAGCTCTTTTGATGCCCTCTCTAAATGTAATGGTTCTAATTAATGTTTTTGAATTGTTCTTTATTTATTTTAATCTCCAGTAATTCATGCTTCCATTCATATTTTTCTTAATATGTTAGATTAAGAAAATTACTTCACTGCTAGAAATTGCCACTTGATATTTTATGCACAAATAATGCTTGAAATAAGGTCATCTTCTTGTTACACACATGTGATATGTATTTCTACAAATTATAGTGAGAAGACATTGATCCCATTGATAGTCTAATTTATTTGAAATTTGATCAGACTTGTCTACACTTCCTTTCTGTGTACTGGTTTGGTGATATTCAGTAATATACAACTAGCCCTCCCTTTTCTTTTTTATTCAATTCTGACTGAGATTTCAAGCCAGAAAACATTTTTTCTTGGCAACCTGTTTATGAAATTTGAAAATATTTACCATCATTTCTTATTTTGATTGTTATCATGCTTTCTAGTTTGAAGAATACATATTTGATTTCATTTTCAATCTGACTGTAGATCATACCCTTCAGCCAATTTGGAAGAAAGAGTAAAATGAAGGGAGAGATAATTAAAGAGGAGTAAAAGATAACTGGACTCAGAAGGAAGTGCAAATTGTTTATATTAAGGGTGCAATAGATAAATTGTCATCTAAATTACACAAAAATGAAAATAAAACTGACATCTCATTTTAACAGATATATTTACCAAAATTACACAAAAATATCTTGAAATACTAAAAGGTAAATTTATTCAATAAAATCACCATTAGCTTCAAGCAAGGCCTCCAGACAACTTTGGAATATCCTGCAACTCTTCTCGGTGGTCTCCTTGTTTAAGTTGGTGAATGTTTCTCTAATCCTTGCCTTCAGTTCATCTTTGGTATTACAAGGAGTTTTGTTGGTCTCTTGCTCATCTGCACCCTCACACATAATAATCAAGGGTTTTGAGTCTGTGGAGTTAGGTGGCCAAATGTAAAGAATGATGTGGTTGCAGAAATTGTCTGACAGATATGACTGGGTTCTCATTCTTGTGTGGCATAGTGCAAAATCTTGTTGTCAGACATAGTGTCTTCCAGCAGCCACTCTCTTGACCCAGGGCAGCATTACATCCTCAAGGCACTTGATGTAGGCCTCTGTGTTGAGTCTAAGGTCCTCACCAACAAATTTGGGAGTTCTTTTCTTGTCAGAATGATCAGAGTTTTTCCAAGCTGCCATACGTTCATAATAGACTCATCTAACTCTTTCTGAATCCTCTGCACTGTCATTAGATTCACACCAAATACTCTGAAATGTGTATATTGGAGCTTCCTAGCATGAATGCCAAGCAGTACAGCATGCTGTTTTCAAATTTCTAGTGAAGTGAATTGCATCATAGTGCTCTTTTTATCACACATGGTGCCCAACTGATCCTACTATACTGTGCAGTTGACAAAATGAAAAACAAGCTATGTACATGCATGAAAGTAAAAATATAAAATGGTGACAATTTATTCATTGCACCTTGTAAGAGTAATCATTAAAAAGGATATTCTTTCTTAGATTTTAATTAATTTGGCGGAATCAAAAAGGACACTTGTACTGAAAACCACTCTTTCTATATAAGAGTGAATAAAGGGTAATTTCCGTAAAAATGAAGAGGAGACAGAATTTAGATAATTTCTGTAAAGATGAGGCAACAGAATTTAGTTTCTACAAAAGGATGCTAAGAATACCATGGATGGAACATATAAGCAACGAGGAATTTTTATGTAAAATAGGAACAAAAAGGACACATATATTTAAAATCAGAAAGAAACACTTGAAATTTCTCATACACATAATTAGGAAAGGGAGCTTGGAGAATCTAATGCTCACGGGACATAAGGAAGACAAGAGAAGCAATGGAAAACAGTAAGTAACTTACCTAATGTGTTTATATAAATAAATGGCAAAACAGGGACTAGGTGGATGTTCATCTTTTGTCTACAGTATGAGAGTCACATCTCTAATCACTTCAAGCTTTGTCACCATTTGTGAGAAAACATTTAATGCAATAATTTGCAAGTAACTATCTAATGCCACTTTCTTTGTAATTTTTTGCCATATACGATAGTTTTTCCCCCAAGACAAACAAAAAAATAGTCCACAGCCATTGACTTAAGAGAGGTGAGCACTTTTAAAAACAACTGACTTCAGAATTTTACATTTATAGCAGACTGGTATTTACTCCAACTACATTTCAAATTTAAGATTACCTTTACTTGTACTACTACTTATTCCTGATCAGCAGGAGTCTAGCAATAAATGTTTATTTAACCTAAAATGTTCCTGATAGAAAAGGAAGAAAAAAATTAAGATTAATTATTGCTGGATGAAATGATGATATATTTACTTTGTAAAAAATATTTCGATATAAACATATATAATGAATACTTTTAAGCAAAATATATGTATCATTACATATTTTATATAGAAACTTTTTTACAAAATAAATAAAGGGAGACTACTCTAAAGTTAGCCAAACTTTAACTACATTTGAAATTTAAAGTTAGTTTTACTTATGGTTCAACTTATCCCTAATCAACAGGTGTCTTGTGATAAATGATTTATAAAAAACATGCTTTCAATTTAGAAAAATTGTTTTTTGTTATATAAGTAAATGATCATGTGGAAAAGAAAAGAAAATGAAAAAGCTGATAATATTATATATGTTTATTATTTTTCACACACATAACAGCTGGAATATAACATTCAATCATTTTTTATATACATGGATGGATATAAGAATTTATATTGAAAAAATACTGAATTTAATAAATTTAATGTAGACCCAATGTTATTATTAAGTTACCATTTGGATTGGAAATGGTATTATTTGTCAAGCTAAAGAATTTTAATGCTAGTGCTATAACAAATCTTGCTATGATGTGCTTTTTTTTCTTGCCATGTCCCTTCAAGATGAAGATGATCATAACTCTCCATAGATTTCTTAATTATATGAGAATTGCCATAACTTCTTTGGAAAATATAATGAAGTGGTTTTCTGTTGCCTTCTGCATTGTTTAGAATTCAATATTTTCCTTTTCTTAGATGGGTTACCATCCTAGGTGAGAGAGCCCAGTTTACCCTGCTATTTAAACCATAGCTGGGAGAAGAACAGGTGGATTCATACATTTCCCTAGTGTATTTATATAAAAGTGAATGTAATTTGAACTCAGCTTGCCAGGAATTTGAACTTGGCCTGCCAGGAATTGAACTTGTCAATTCTATTTTACATGCTGCTATCTGTTACACTAATTGTAGAGTCAGCCATCTCCTCAGTTAGCTGAACTTATTATCCATAATATCTGTATAGTGAATGTAACATCATATTTACCTCCTCTTAAAAATGGCTTTTGTGGGGAAGAGAAAAATGTATCAAATATAAACACAACAATTAACAACAGTTATCCTTAGCTTAGCACCAAAAACTGAACCATAATCTTTAGAACTTAAAAGCCAATGATTTAACCACTAAGCTGCCACAGACATATGAAGATGTTTCTTTTGCCTAATGTTCATTCTTATCTGTATCAGCTGAAACATTAATCAAAGAAAATATCTTGGCAGAAATGAAAGACTGGAATTTTTGTTCAAAATGGTGGCCAGCAAAATTTCATCTGTTGTTTTTTGTTTTTGACTCTTTGCAGATGCTATTATTACATTATATATATATATATATATATATATATATATATATATATATATATATATATATATTATTACATTTCAGGTGATAAAATTGTCAACATCAGCCACCTTCTAGATCTGAATATATACTACCTGTCCAGATTTTTATTTCCCCTTATTTTTAAAAGATTTGTTGATAATAAATTTAAAAAAAGAAATCTTTACAACTTAATTCATCTGAAAGGAAAGCCATATTTTTTTTTGATAAAAATGATCTGCTTTCATATGTCTATCCATACTAATTTTATTTGATTGTACAATGTTGTTGTTAAGCAATTGGAGATTTGGTAATCTATTTGTATATCCTCCTCATTATTAAGATTGTAAAAAAATAAGAAAGAATAACAAATCCTTTTTATTATATATAAAAACAAAAAAAATTTGAGTATTATTTTCAGTTAATCAAATTTGAGACAAATTTGTGTATATAACTTCAGTATTTCCATCCTCAGATCAGGGGCGTGGGAGTGAAGTCCTTCCCAACTGGCAAGTTTTTTTTTGCTGGGGGGAGTGATTTAGGTAAATTAGTATACACTTCGGTACCTCAGAGAAGTGAGGAAGCTTAATTTTTTTAAGGAATATTTTTGATTTCCCAAATATTATTAAAGAAACCCTGTTCTTTAATTTTGCACTGCTTGACCCTTTAAAAACATTTCTGATTTTTCTTTTTTATTAAGTTCTTCCTGCTTATTGCATATAGAAAAAAGATTCCATCCCCACAATTATTAAGACCCTTTGGAATTTTCTTCAAACACAGATTCTACATATCACCATAACATGAGAGACTGTTGTTTTGCCTCTTTGGTTGGTGCTTATATATCTACCTGTGATACAGTTTTTTCCTATGTGTGCACATCCTACGTGCAGCAGGATTGACCATATGTTGAGGCAACTAATGCCATTTTATACTAAAAATTGTTTTTTTTACTTATTCTGATGTTTTTTTTGTTTGTAATCAAAGCAAAATAAATATGCTTAATTGTAACCTTTCTTCATTTTTGCAAGGTTGTTTAAAGGTGCTGCAAATTCTACAACTGCCATATATTATATATATATATATATATATATATATATATATCTACATATATATATTATATATATATCTATATATATATATACATATATATATATTATATATATATTATATATATATATATATATATACATAAATATATATATACATATATATTAATATCTACATATATATACATACATATATATATATATATATATATATATATATATATATATATATATATATATATATATATATATATATATATATACATATTTTAAGACATTTTTATGTTTATACAGTCTTTTGATAGATACAAATATTTAAGTAAATGGTCTGTTTATAATAAACAGTATTAAACAACATTTACCAGCCTGAATGCCCGAGAAATTTTCATAGAAAATACTCGTACTCTGACAGGAATTGAACCTGCATCCTATACGGAACCATCATCTAGCCTGATGTGCCTTAATCGTTTTGGCTACAGAGGAGTGTTCAGTTAGCAAAGTCGATTTTACTGTCTTTAAACTACAATCTTCCACAATTCTCTCACGTACATTCATATCTGCTCATGGCGTATCCAAATGTAATCAAATGGCGTCACACATTATGAATATACGTGAGAGAATCATGGGAGATTGTAGTTTAAAGACAGTAAAATCGAACTTGCTAACAGAATTCTCCTCTGTGGTCCAAACGGTTAATGCACATCAGGCTATATGATAGTTCCGTATAGGATACAAGTTCAATTCCTGTTGGAGTATGAATATTTTCTATGAAAATTTCTCAGACATTCAATCTGGAAAATGTTGTTTAATACTGTTTATTTTAAAAAGAGCATTTACTTAAATATTTTTATCTATCAAAAGAATATATAAACATAAAAATGTCTTAAAATAATTGTCGGACTTTGTCCATTTCAATACACATATATATATATATATATATATATATATATTCTACAACCACACATGCTACATACTGAGTATATCTTAATTATTTCTAAAAATGATGTCAGTGTATTTCATGTCATCAGAATTAATTTTTTTATTTCCTTTGTTGAATGACATTTTTTTCCTGCTCATAAAAAATAAACGTTCCCACAATGAGCAAAAATAGGAAAAAAATTTCCCATTTAATATATTTTATCAAGGTTATTGGCCTAAATGTTTTTTGTATGTCTTTTTTGTTACTTTATTTTTTTATTTGAATAGCAAAACAATTAGTTACTATTAAGTGAAAGTACTTAAAAACATCTTGAATATTTTCAACATTATTTGTGAATATTTTTGAAAAGTTAGTGATAGAATATTCATTACTGGGAGGCACTATCATATAATAAATATATATTAATTTAGTATATATCATATTAGCTTATTAATATATAAATAATATACAACATAATTATTACAGTGTTGATGGCTCAAGAGTAAGAACACTGACTGGCGCCGAATCGGTTGAGTTTTGATCCAAGGTCATCTATATCTCCTGTTCTTCTTTTCACTTCACAATAAAGGAGAAGCTTGTGGCTTAGTTCTAGATATCTCTAAAGCATTTGATAGGGTTTGGCATGTCAACCTGCTTTGTAAGCTTCAGGGATACAGAATTTTCAGGTCGATTATGACTTAATATGATCATTCTTGTCAAATTGTGTAATGAAGGCTGTCCTTAATGGGTTCTCCTCCTGTTCCTTTCCCACAAACACAGATGTTCCCCTCCCCAATGTTCTATCCTGGGCCTACTCTGTTCCTTATTTTCATTAACGATCTCCCTGATGTCCCCAGTTCCTAAGTAGGCATTTATGCAGACAATACTAATATTTACTCCTGCCTCAAAAGGATTATTATATTTGTATAACCAAATATAAACAAAATATATATTAAACCTTAAAGTAAACTTAAATAATTAAATTAATATGTGTTACATATATACAGAAAATCTTCTCGTGTTTTTTAATTAAGAATCAGTTTTCTGCATTATAATTAGTATCTACTTTTCAAAAAAGTAGGCACTGGTGACTTTTACACACACCTTAGTTTTTTCAGCTTAGTAAATTCTTAAAAATAAATTTTATATTATAATCATTTGTAAATAAATAATTAGTCTGTAATTAACTAACTACATTTAAAATCTTAAGTTAGCTTGTATTCCGACTAATCTCTAATCAACAGAAATCTACTCTTAAATGATTTTTGAACATACATACTTAGAATTTAGTGAAATTGATTTCTGTTATTAAGTATAGAAATATTCATGATAAAAGAGGACAAAAATGAAAAAAACTGATAATTTTTGCAAAAAATAATGCAAAATAATGATATATCTATGATATTTTCATACAAAAATATGTTGATTTTTGTTGGTTGATTTGTTTGTTTAATGTCACATAAACTCATTATGGGTCATTTACTGTCGAAATTTAATTTTCTTGGGAGCTTTGATGTAATAAAAATATATATGTTATTCTGCTTTCACAATTGTATACATGGTAGATAATTCTCAGTTTTTGCATATACATATTTCTGCAGACATAATTACTAGAGGTGTTGATATATGTGTTTGATTTGGTAGTTTTGTTGAAGTCATATTTTGAAATACAGTTTGATTTCAGAAATTGTAGAATATTATATTGATTAATATCATAAAAGTGTTGGTTGTTTGGTTGATTTTATTTAGTGGCATATCAACTTCTATGGGTTATTTAATGCTGAAATCTAAATAATTTGAACATAATTTTATGGCTTCAACTAAATATATTTTTACTATAAAAATGTATTTTTATACTTTCATGGTATTTTGTTTGGGAGTTCACTATTTGCCTATATTTAGGACCCTAACACATCCTTCTACCCTGGGTTTGGCTTTGGACCAACAATTAAGAGGTGATTCCATGCTCCTTAAAACCTCTAATGTCCCAATCAGAGGACTTGCTGACAGATTTAGTTTATTGTCATACCCAGGACTTAAAAATATGTAAAATATTTTATAATTGAATTTATCATTATTTCACATGTATTGTTATATCACATGTATCGTTATATCACATGTATCATTATTTTATGCAACAATTAGTAACCTTTTCATTTCTTTTCCTCTTTTGATGTTTATATGATTTTTTTCAGCTCTTCTAATGAACATATAAGTATCAGTTCTTTATTACTGAGGCAAGCATAAATAAAGTTACTATTATAAATAAGTTGCAAATTGGATTAGAAATGATTTTATTCTTCAATTTAGAGTAGGTTAGTGGTATTTTCCTAATAAAAATCTCATTACAATTTGCAGTTTTATTTTATTTTAGGGTAACAAACACTAAAAACATTGAAATTAGATCATTATAATGTAGACTGTTGGAGCATACCGATGGATGATAATGGGTATGTTCTCATTCACATAAATACAGTAGTAAATAGAGTATGTTGGTCTGCAGTTGGAGATTTGTCTCCAGCTGTGCCCGTCAAACTCTCTGTCCAGAGGTAGGAAGGATCCCCAGATGAGGCTATGTCAAATGGCAGAGTCCATCTCAGGAAACAGCTACCTGACCCCATTTTATACAGGGTCTATGGGGAATTTTTGGCCAAGCCTACAGGCTCAGATACCCCACATTAAATTTGGCCTTGTGCCACATCTGACCACACGGGGTGGTTGGTAGATATCCTGCAGTTGGAGATTCATTGTGGAATTCACTTGACTACTCTTCTATGTGCCACTGGCGAATCTTATATGTGTTGTTCTTGTTCCAAGTATTATCTTTCATTACCAACCTTTGTGGCAAATTGGGCAACTCATGTGACAAGAATTTCAGTTAACGTGTATTTCTTTCAAGTTAACACATCCTCAAAATTGGCCAGGTTACTGTGGGATGAGTATTATTGAGTTAACATCTCTAGACAGATTGCTGACCAAGGCTGAAGTACTTCTATCTGATCATTAGCACAAACACTGACAGCTTCTGAACAGGATATAAAAATTATCTCACTTGTTGGCTATTGTGGTATGTGGGGGCTTCCTTACTTTGCTCAATTCAGCAGTAGCAGCAACAGAAATAATCAGCAGGGAACAACAGGAATCCCAGAACTCATAAAAATGCTGAATGAGCCCTATTTGTCCTTTTTTTTACTTTTCCTATCAGCTGGCCACTCCTTTCAAGGCCCAGCTTGAAGGACTACTCACAACTCTTGCTACAGAAAACACATGGCCTGTCCTGGCAGCTTAATCTGAGATTTCTCATTCCTCAAGGGAACAAATGAAAAAATCTCTCTCTACAAAAAATCTACTCAAGAGGAAGAACTTTGTTAACTGGAAAACCCAAATTTTTTCCCACAAACAAACGCTATTTTGCACTCTCCTTCAACCACAAATAAAAGCTGTTAAACAGTTATTTTGGCCTTGGATTTGTTCATTCCACTCTATACACTGCCAAGCATGCACACACACATGCACCTAGCAAAAATTCCTACAAGGTTTTTGTATTTGATTTCACTTACAAGGTTTGAGGTAACCTGTGGCATGGTTTTCAGGTGCTTTCTAACATGCTCAAATCATCTTTTCAGGATAACAAGAAATGAACTTCTAAGCTAATCAACCATGGTTAGATTTGAAACCTGAGTTTCATAGTCAAAATGCTAATGCACTAACCATTTAGCTATGTTCCCTATAATATATTATATCATAATATATATTATATAGATAATATATTTATTATCAGATGGTGGTTCCTTCTGCAAAGTGGAATGTAGGTTCAAATCCTGCCAGAGTGCATATTCTCTTTATTAAGTTTTCTTGATTATGCAAGCCCGTAGATGAAATAAATACTGTTTGAAATAAATGGTGTATCTACTCAAATATGGGTAGCTACTAAAAATAATGTTTGAAGTAAAAAAAATATGTTGGACTAAAAAAAATGAAAAAATTCATCAATTTTTTAGTAATTGTTTTGTTAATGTTTCTGATATAAAACTGAGCAGATATGCATATTTAGAAAAATCTGAACGAGTGAATGTGCTTTAAAGGCAAAATAGAATTTTGCTTGATTGTGTTCTTCATGGTCGAGCAGTAAAAGCACACCGGATAAGATGGTGGTTTCTCCTTCAAAGGAAATGCAAGATCGCATCCTGCTGGTGGACACATTTTTTTATTAGCTCTTTGAGCTCTGACCACTGCTTTACTGGTGGTAGAGAAATCCAGCCACTGGTTGAACAGTGGTAGAGAAAAAATGATTTAATGCCCAGCCACCAGTTGAATTGTGGGTAAACACTTGTAACTATTTTTACCATGAAACATTACATACCAATTATTTGCGAATTTTGACTCAGGAGCTCAGGCAGAAGGGTTAAAAGTGTTCAGGACTGCAGTTTCTCAAGTATACAGGCTGGTAGACAAAATAAATACAGTTTAAAATAAATGGAGCATCTACTCAAATACAGCTATCCACTATGGATAACACTTGAAGTACTAAAAATATATTGAATGAAAAAATAAAATTCTATTAATTCATTAAAAATAGATAATATATGTTAATTGAATATAATAATTATTAATTACTCAGATACAACATATAAAATTCAGAAGACAGCAAATTAAGGAATAATTGATAAAGGTTTAGATATGAAAGTGATATTGATGTAGAATTTGATGTGTTGAACAACATAACATGTAAATATATCACAAACTACAATCAATATAGGTGTTTCAAGCAACTAACATTATGTCTGGTTGCTATGACCTTGTCTGGCTTGAAATATAGATCTACAGGATAAACAAAAAATGTGTGACATTACCAGATAGGCACAAGTTTTAAGTTAAACTGATAAATAAACAAAAACTTGTAATTATAGGAAAATGGTATGGAATTAGACTGGAGGTTTTAATGACTTGAGGTTTTAATCTTCTGACAGAAAATTTTTTCTTCTAATATTTGTATGTTAAATTTGTGATAAATATATAACTTCAGTATTTCCATTGGTGGATCAGGAGTGTGGGAGTGCAGTTTTCCCCAACTGGTAAGCTTTTTTTGGGTGGGGGTAATTAGGTGAATACACGTAGGTGCTTCAGAGAAGGGAGAGTGCTTAATTTTTTTAAGGAAGTTTTTCGATTCCCCAAATATTATTAACATGGTAAAAATTTATCTGGGAAAGATAGATTAAGTGTTTTTGTGATGAACACTCATCAGTACAAATGCAAAAGAACACCTGGATCACATGCAGACATAGTTTTCAACACAGGTTACATCCAAGTTTTCCCTGTTAGCAGCAGGACAGCTTGGTATGTCTAAATATTGGCCTCTCTGCAACTGGTCAAGATCTGAGTCTTTGTAAGATGCCTCAGGCTAACTAAAGCAACAGGAAAATCAGCAGTTGGCAAGACAGTGTCTTGTGAAGTCAGTCCCATGGGCATTTTGTTCCTAAAGTTGCTGTGTTTTCCAAGGTAGTGTTATTTTTGTTACCTCCCTTATCTTTCTTCTCTCTGCCTATTACTCCTATAGTAGCTGGGAAAGCAATTGGTTAAGTGTTTTCCCCAATCTTGACATACTCTTGCTGTACATTACAACAGATTTTTTTAAGCTTTATAGAAAAAATATATACAAAATATACTAAAGAAATAAAACCATTAAGTTAATACTCGAAAACATCACATACATGACATTATGGTAAGAAATACAACAATATTTTTTCAAGACAAATAAGGATATAATTTAAATAATAAAAACAGAGGATAACTGTTCAGTCTAAAATATTGTAAGAACAGAAAATTAATGGAACCAAAAACATTTTGTAACATGACAATTGTTATTTGGAAATCAGAAAGTTCAATGAAATCCCAAGGAATAATCATACTAGAATAAAATGCTTACCATCATGTTTTTTTAATGTCTTTGTAGCATTACAAAACGTAATTATCTGCCCTTGACTCAAATATAATTTATACACATGTCAAAGGTTCAAAAATGCATCAGATGACAGTCTGGCTAGAAGCATGATGTTTAAGTTACCTCACAATTTTTCAGAAGACATCTCAAGTACTTTAATGTACATGTTAAAAATATAAACCAGAATGTCTCTTTGGAAAAGCTGAAACCTGCCTTCTTTATGCTTTCTGGCTTGATTTGGTCACTCCAATGGTTTTTCCATCCCTTATATTGCTAAGTGTGACAAAACAGATTCAGATATAGTCTGCTTGTCAGGTTAGATGGCCCAAACATCTATCATGTTCATATTTTTCCATTTCAGGTGCATTTCCTATTACAGATAAAGTCTTATTTTAAAAGTTCATTTAACTGAACAGCCAATTGTAATTTAAGATGTTGTTTAAAAATATATTTTTTTGTATAAAAGTTATGGGATTTTTGCCACATTACCAGAAGGGACCTATACATAGAGATGGACAATGCTTGATCCACACAAATATTTATTTCTTGCTAATGAAAACAACAACTGTCATTAAAATTTAGTTGTTTAATTCAGATATTTTTGTCCCTTTATAATCAGATTCAGTTTCCTATAGTTTTTAATTTCTCAACCTTTTTTTATTATCTTATTATTATGACTCATTAGTTTACTTAAATCATCAAAAAATAATATTTAAATAATTTTATGACTGCATTGTACTTTTTGTATATGGATTGTGATGTAACAGTTAACTTTATTTTTGCTTGTTATCTTCCAATCTTAGACTTCATTCAAAAGTTCTTTTCATAAGTAATTCAGATTTGCTTTCCTTGACTTCTTGTTGAAAAATGGTAATTACAAAAAAGAAGAATTCTACTTTTTAAATCATTAAAAAAATCATTTGAAATAAAAAGAAAAATACATTAGCAATTTGTATTTCATTGTTATGGTAACAGAGCGTATTCAATTTAAGTCATTTAGAATCTTAGAAGTATAGTACTCAACAATTAGAAATACAAAAATGTTTGAGGAATTTGAATTTATATCTCCTTGCATAGTACTTGTAAAAAACGATGGGATTATTTATGGATGGATAGGCTTTTCTGCCAAGTATCTGTGTGCTTTTTCTAGGGTCAAAGTGTCACTTCCTGATACTTCCACCTCAGCTCAGTGCCCTCTGTGAAATGTATTGCACACACGCACTCACACACATACACAAATACTATAATCATCAAACACCTATCTGTTCATTTTGAATGGTTTTCATTGGATGTGATGGTAGCATAATGGTTCTCCTGTTTGTGTGGCATAGTGCAGAGTCCTGTTATCAAACATAGGGTCTTCCAGTAGCTGGGAAACAAAAAGCAAGTCACACCAAAAATATCATGGAAAATAAGGAAAAGAACAACAGCCTACAACAATCAATCCAAAAACTGCAAACTCTCTTTGGAGGAAAAATAGCTATAATTACCTTCCCAGACCATGAAAACAAATTTTTACTATGTTACTTAAAAATCAAAAACTAAAAAGAATAAAAAAATAAGCAAAGACAAGTAAAATAAATTAATGCAGATTAAGTAAATAATAAACAAATTAACAAAAACAACCATTAAAATAGACTACCCACAATGCATCACTGACCTGTATATATAAATAGTCAAGAAAAAACACAATGCATGTGGCCTGACAATTACATTTAGCATGAAAGTCTGTTGCCTCTGAGTGTTGGCTTCAGTGTTCACTTTTATATTTACATACACTCTATCTCTGATATTGAGTACTGTATCCCATAAATATAGCATACCTTAAAAACTATATTTCTTCATATATATATATATATATATATATATATATGAACAAAAAGACAAGAGAAAAACTATTCTTAGCTGATATGTTTTGTCCTCAGAGGGACTTTATCAAGGCAAATGATGTGTTTGGTAGTGCCTTGATAAGGTCTCTCAGAAGATAAAACATGTGAGTTAAGAATAGTTCTAACTGTTGTCTTTTTATTTGTTTTGTTCCTTTACAGATACACTCTATCTGAAAATTATTTACATATTTATATATATATATATATATATATATATATATATATATATATATATATATATATATATATATATATATACATTGTTACATAAATGTTATTTTTACATAGGTTTACTTAAAAGTGGAATTTACTTAAATATAGTTCTATGCTAACAGTTTCTTCTCTTGCACTTCTCACTTGTGGAACACTCTTTTTTGGCTTCTTGCTTTCCAGTCAACTTTGATCTTCAAAAATTTAAATGTAATGTCAATTGCTATCTTCTGTCTTCTTAATTCTTGTTCTTTTATTGCCCACTCCTTAATAGCAGTTTTTCTCATATTCTCAAATATGCAGTCTTAGTGGCTCTTTTGCCTTGCTTGTGGTGAAATGATTTTAAAAAATTCTACTGATCATAAAGTAGAGGATCAGTTTTATATTGTTACTAACTAATAAGCTGATCCCTCAAAATTACTACATATTAATATAATAATGGGAAAAATATACTTAAATGTTTAACATGTATAAACAATGGTTTAAGATTTTGTGGTTGTAGAGTGGAAGAAAAGAGAAAAGTTTTGTGCTCTTTCCTCTTATATTGATTTATACAATACCACCTAATGGGCATTAAGAGAAGTACCCTGGGAGTAATCTCATAAGGTGGGGGTAATCCCATAAGTTTTTATTGATTGCTGTATACAATATTGGAACATCAATGCATAAAAACCAGCAGGGCTTCTGAACTGAAACATTAAATTGAGTCCTTGCATGATACAAAAGGCTACAATTTTATACTTATTTTTTTCACCTTGAAATCCAGTTCTTGTATTATACAAGAATCATGTTATACATAAAAAAATGCAGTAACTACTTGATGTATTGTATTTCTCCATTTCTGTCTTAACTGGTACACACTGTCACTGCATTAGTTGCTCTCAAAATGTTATCTTTAGTGTTGTTGAAATCAATCTGAATAAACATCAGTTTCCTTGTCAATATAATTATTGCATTGACTTATCTGAAACTTGAATGGAGATTTACTCCTTAATAAGATAACTGATTTTTAAAGTACTTGACAAACTGTTCGGTTAATAATTCATGATACCTTTGTGTTTGGATTTGTAGGACAATTGGATCTCCTCAGTGAGACATCAAAGAAATCAAAGTGAAATTTCCTTATTTCTTTATTATAAGTATTTATGCAAGTACTGACATTATAGATAGAAGATGTTTAACAATGCATCAAAATAAATACAATATGAGATCTGTTAATAAAAGAGGAAAGAGAAATGACAGCAAAACTTCAATAGCAGCAGCAGTAAGGAAAGAGAAGCTTTGGTGAATGCAGTCAAGAATAATAAGCAGGAGGCAGAGTAAGTTTAAAGCATAAAATTCAAGACTCAGGATTGTCTCATGGGACAATAATCTAGTTGATTAAATCTGTGATTCACAAATTTTGTGGCATAATTGTGAGTTCAATATCTGGGCCGGGCAGCGTCAACTTGGACTCAGCGGAAATAGGGCAAGCAACAACTGAGCAGTACTAAATAAGAATAATATTTCTAGACATGGAAAGTGGAATAAGAACAATCTACCCCTGTTAATTAAATAAAGACGTAAATTCAAAATTTGCTGAAGGTTATACAGATGAAATAAGGACGAAAGGTGAGGAATGCAAATACCGTAGATAACTTTCACTCTCTTTTATGAGAACATGGATGTGGAAATAATGTAATGAACATTGGCACAAAAAGTTAAATTGGAGAGCCAAGTTCAAATTCTATCCTTATTTACTACATGCACTTTCACACAAATTACTTCGGGATAGGCATGTGTCCATCTCTTCTACCTCTAGCAAGGCGTGAAATAGCAGTGTAGACTGGACTCTCTCTTTGGGGGCAACCAGCCTAAGAGAAGAAAAAACTTCCAAATTGTTGAGAAAGCAACAGGAAACCATTTCACTATCTTCCCTAAGAATGCAAGTATAATCAAAAAAGGAAACTGTAGAATGACATGATCAGCTATATCCTGAAGGTTTTTATTATTGATTTTTTTACAGCTTATCAACCCACTGCAAGTTATTTAAAGATAGAAAATATTTTTAGATTGTAAGAATTTGGAGGGGGACAGGATAATAATGAGAAATCTTACTAATTAACCCATAAGTGGTGGGGAGAAGAGGTTAATTTATACCTTTTCCAAGGGTATTTGCACATAAGTGAATATAACAAACCCAACAGGAATTTGGACTCAGCTCTTTGATTAACAATTCTGATCCATTATCCACAACACCACCTTGTATTTCCAAGTAGTCACTCATCTAGGTACTGACCATGTAGGTACTGTGATGTCAGTTATTGTTCATTCCTGTTGAATTGGGGCTTCACTACCTGATCCAAGGACTGACCTCATGACCATCTGATGGATCAGATAATGAAGGACCATTTCAACAGGTACGAACAATAACTGATATCACATGGACAAAATATCACAATAATCAACAGATTTCCTATATCAGCCAACAACTGATGATGACCAGAGGATAGTTGGTTGAAACATTATGTCTATAACATCTATATCAACCAAGATGAGGACAA
This sequence comes from Acanthosepion lycidas, assembly GCA_963932145.1. Classification (NCBI taxonomy): domain Eukaryota; kingdom Metazoa; phylum Mollusca; class Cephalopoda; order Sepiida; family Sepiidae; genus Acanthosepion; species Acanthosepion lycidas. The sequence continues at coordinate 19,616,321 of OZ010588.1, forward strand.
TAGTTCAAAACAATACAAGTATCTTAACTTGCTATACTGCAAATATCTCATAAATGTCTAATGCAAAATAAATTAGTGCTAATGATATCAAACTTTGTAGTTCTTAATTTTTAACAGAAATTGGCCTTTGTAATTAGCACATTTATTTTTTTGATTAAAACTTAATTTTAGAAAACTGAATACTATGAATGTAACATTAATCAAGATGTGGACCTCTTCAAAACCAGAACCATAATGAATGTTGAGTTTTGAATAAAAGGTGAGTTTTCCTTCTATCTCAAAATTTCCAACACAAATAAATACAAGACTTACAAAACCTTTGTTTTTTAGTTGTCATTTTTTTCTTTGTGGATCATTGTGCATTTTTGTATATAGAAGTGTTTGCAAAAAATCATGAATAATGTCATTGTTTCCAAACTCATCAAGAACCTGGCTGTATTCTATCAAGGAATATCACATTCTTGTTTACTTCTTTATTGTTGTAAATTCCTGCAAGGGCAAAAAAAACATTTCCAATCATTGTGTTTGGCTATGCTGGTTTGGGTTTTTGCAAAATCTCAAATGGATTTTTTTTCAGAAAAATCAATGATGGCTCTTTCTCATTCTCTGATTCTCTTTGGCCATCTTCTCCCTCCATTTGTTCCCCGTCAAAAAGCTCTAATCCTTCCATATTGTTTACTCTCTTCACATCTTTTGCTGGAATCAAAGATCTGATGACTTCTTTGATAATGTTGGGGAAGAGATTTGACATTATTTTTTCATGAAACCCCTTCATTGATGGGCCTTCTAAACATTCTAATTCCTGTTCAAATCCAATTTTATATTTCTGCATGACAACTGCAAGAACTTTGTTTCAATAGAATGCTGCTCAGAAGAGTCACCTCTAAATTATTTTTTAAGTAACAAAGAAAGATGGTATCTTATGCAACTAAAATATTACTTTGATTCATGATTTAAATACATTTTTAAATGAAATTATAATCTGAATGCAGTTTTAGGATCTATATCAAAACAGTTTTGCAATTTTCGATGATCATTTTTTTTTTTTACTAAAGTTCATCCAATACAGGGCACAAGAGCTACTCAAGGTAGAGGGTTACCTAATGAGGTGTGTGATATGAAGGCAAGAAGAGGAAGTGAAAATTATGAATGTAAGGAAAATAGATAATGATTAATCCTTGACTTGAAGAGGAAAAGATTGTAGTGTTCACAGAAGCATACAGCTGCAAATTTGTTCCACAAAGTAACAGTTCTTGAAAAAAAAACTGAGTGGAACTTTTTCTTTACATTTGGAATATGGAGAAATTGAGAGTGATTCAACATTGCATAGCAAGTCTTAGCTGTAAAGGTCTGAACTGGTGGAACTAAAGAATGGAGTTCATATGAACATTTGCCATAGAAACAGTGATAGAGTAACATTTGACTTGTAATGTTGCATCTGTGGGGAAAGAGACTGCAGAGTGGAGAATAAGCCTTCCTCACCACAAGACAAGAAGAAATGATTTTGAAGGTTGGTAATTGGCGGATTGAGCAGCTCCAGCCCAGATATAAGTTGGGCCAATAGCTTTTCAACATCTCCATACATATATGAATTCATATAAGCCTCTACAAATATATATTTCTATTTCTTGAGATAGGTGTGGAGAATGAAAGAAAAAGAATAAAAGTGAAAAGAAAGAAAGTAAAGGACAAATACCAATATAAACATAGATACACTCATATATCCAATTAGAAAGGTAGTTTTACATAACCTCTCTCCTTTCTTTGTTACCTAAATGAACAGAGAGTTGAAAGTATTTTGCCAACCAATGATATCTGCCATACATTTTTTCAATGCTTCAAACTTTAACAAATAATCACTTTTTTTTTTTAGAATATTAAGATCTCAGGTGAATGTAGTTGATAAACAATTTAAAAGAACATCGACTTTGCACCCAAAGAAAATGGCAGAAATATACACACGTGGGTGGATGGGAAAGAATTTTGCTTATGGCTGTGAATACACTTTTATGTTTTCAGACATATTGGAATGTTTCTCAAGTATTGCTGCGTGTGGTCGTTTAATCATGAAGACCAGACATTTTGCTGATAAACAAATAAATTTCTTCATTTATTTATTTACTTGTTTGCTTTCTCACTAGAATCTCCATTATTAAACCCAATCTTTATTATTCTTCTGTTTTTTGGATCTAATGACGGAAACTGAAAGGACTCTCAGACAAGGTAATAATGAAAAACAAAAACTGTCAATTGGAAGAAGGGAAAATGCATAATTGTCAGCAAAAGAGACAGCCCAAAATGTGAGCTAAGTATTGGGGATGTTAAAATAAAACAGGTAGGGAAATTTAACTATCTATATAGTGTAATAACAGACAATCAAAAATATGACACAGATTCACAAGATACACAGGAACAGAAAAATATGTCTTCCATAAACTAAGCAAAGTATTAAGAGATAGGAGAATTTTGGTGTGAAATAATTATCCATGGTTAAGTATAATTGACAAAATTCTCAACAAATGGAATTGTCAAAGTTTTTAATAAAGACTTATAAATGTGTAAGATAGATTCTGGCAATTTCATCTTACACATTTATAAGTCTACCATTCATCTTTGCTTTGAATCTTGCTGCCTCATATGATCTGGCACCTTTCCTATATATTTAGAAATTCTTGGTAAAATCAAAAGAAGAATCTGCAATGTCATCAGTCCTGACCTGGCATCTTGACTTTCCCACCACCATAACATAGCTTTCCTGCACCATTCCTATAAATTTTTTCAAGGTAATTGAGCTTTCCTCTTTGGAACCTAGACTTTATGAATTTAAGTGCAGTACTAGATTGGCAGTTAAGTCTCATCATTTTATAGTTGAAATGGCAAGATATAACCATAAGTTCTATGCTAACGTTTTTTTCTCTTGCATTTCTCACATGTAGAATTCTCTCCAGCTTCTTGCTTTCCATTCAACATTGATCTTCAAAAATTTAAATGCAATGTCAATCATCTTCTGTCTTTTAATGTCCTCTCTCTCTAATAATGTTTTCTATTTATCATATTCTCTTACACTCAGTAACTCCACTTAGTGGTGTTTTATTTTGCTTCAGGTGAAATGATTAAAAAAGACAATAAGAGAAAAAAGAAAAAGAACAGGGCAAAATAATACCAAGCAAACAATATATATGCAAATCAAAACTAGGCAAAGCAACAATAATAAGGTAAAAAGTTCACAAAGTAAGAAATGTGTTCCTATACAAAAGGGATACAGTCAAGTGTTCTTAACATTCTGAATTCAAGACAAGAAAGAACAAAAATATGGGAGAGTAACCAAGAATTGTCCATTTTTATTGAAGAATTTCTAGCATGCAACAGTAGGTTTTATCTATAAATTTAAAGATGGGATGTTCCTAGCATGTAGTGGATGTTCCTTATAGCATGTAGTGGATTGGAAAATAGGATTGTACTGATTTGTATATGTTAAGTAGAAGAGATATAAAGTGTATGTTAAACTAAGAGACAGGCAAGAAGTTGATGACTGATCATGTGTTGTAGAACAACACAATACAACATAGAGATTGGAACCAGCAATTGAAAAAATATAAGAATACTGAACTTCTATGCAATATGTAATTTTCTGTAAGGAATTAAGTGTTGGACAATCAGAAACTTGAAATGACAAAGATATAGTTCAATAATTCTATCAATGAATTCTGATAATAACATGGATAGAACATGTGATCAATGAGGACATCTTAAGGAAAACAGGAACAACAAGGAAATATACAATCAGAAAGAAAGAGTTGAAATTTGTAGAACATATAATGAAGAAAGAGGATCTAGAGAATTTAACACTCAGAGGACATACTGAAGGCAATAGAAACAGAGAGAGAGAGTAGTGAGTAACCTACTTAATGTGTTTGGAATGATGTTTTTTAGTGGCATATTAACACCTCTATGGGTTATTTAATGCTAAAATCTAAATATTTTGTATGCAATTTTATGGCTTCAGGTACAGATATTTTGTACATAATTTTATACTTTCAGGATAAATGTATGTTTTTTAGTTATATCATTTGTAGATGATAAAAATGTATTGCTGGTAATTTTACTATAAAAATGTATTTTTTATACTTTTTAATGTTGTATTGATTGTCATTTTGCTATGAAAATGTATTGTTGGTCAATTTGCTATAAGTTTGAGTCCAAACCCCATGCGGGTCAGGTAATACCTTTGCCCCTTGATAAGCACAGTTTGATAGGGCCACAGTGATCGGTGCACATGCACTTGAAGGTATGCCTTGCGAAGATCCAGCACAGATACATTTGATCCCGTCTGTCGCCATTCCCTTTGCTTCTCGGTACACACGTCCGCGCAGGCTGTAAAAGGGTCCACGTGCTCGTTCAGTTCCCGATAGTCGAGCACCGGCCTCACCTTTTGTTTGTTGTGCTGGATAACCACCATTAGCGGGATCAGGCCCTTCGGCGGCCCCAATTCCTTCTCTGGATAAGGAACCAACCATCCGTTATTAATCCAGGTTCGCAACTCCTTGTCGTATTCTGCACGAGCTCGTGGGGGGATTTTATACTCTGGTACACTGTTGTACAGCTTCTCTGGCGGTTGATCGTCCGACCATTTCCAGGATACCGTCCAGGACTTTGTGCGCTGGTCAAACTCCGCACGAAAGTCAGGCCGTTCCAGCTCCATTGCTGCACCTAGAGCAAGACCAGTTTCAGTGAAACGCGCCCGACCCTCTTCGTCAACATGGACGCCACCCAATTTTTTGATGACGTCCATTCTCAGGAGCAGATCATAGCCAAGCAGCTCTCCGTCCACGACCAGGGATGGTACGGCTACTGCAGGCCCATCGCCGATGCTTGTGCGGATGACACTCACTCCACAAGAGGCTAGCAAGCCCCCACCAACAGTCAGAACTGGAATCTTTTTCTCATCCCACGTGTCACAACATGCCTTGCGCACAAGGTTCTGTGTGCACCCAGTGTCTACAAGCGCGAAGGGCTCATGCCCGTTAATCCGCACGCTCACTGCGGGTAGCGCCTTGTTCAGTGGTGATCTGGGGAGAAAGCTGGCACTGTAGCTTACTCCCCTTGCCCGTTTCCCGGACAGCTTCTTGCTACGTGGCCCAGCTTGTCGCACCTGTAGCAACGCATACGTCTCCGTGTTCCTCGGTTATGCGTATCCTTCACACTGCTTCGGCAGTCTTTGGAGAAGTGGTTCAGTCCGCCACATTTATAGCACCTTGTGTCCTCAGTTGGCAGTGCGGGTGCTTCCACAGCTGCTGAGACCGGCTCCGTGTCGTCCTTCAGAATATTCCGAGCTCTGGCCAGTAACTCGTCTAGCCCCAGCTCATTGAGCCTTGACGATGCTCGTAGCAGTCAACTAGCGTTGTCTGGGAGTCCTGCCAGAAAGGATTTGGTCGCTTGCTCCACCGAACGGTGCAGCCAGCTTCCTCAAATCGGCCAGAAAGACATCTACCATTTCATCTGGCCCAAGCCGCCATTCGGTGAACTGCCTCCAGGCGACAAAGGTGTCCGCACCGAATGCCGCATATAGAGCCTGCTTAATTTCTTCCAAGTCTGCATCATCCCTAAGCTGCTGATATACAGAGGGATGACCAGTGCGGGATCCTTAACTTTACACAGCCGGCAGACCCGCTTGGCCTTTTCCCACCACTCGATCACAGACGGGCCAGCAGGGGAGCTGTCGAACTCTGGTATCAACTTCAAGTCGAATCTGTCCATGTTGTAATAATGGCCGAAATAGCTTGTAGCAATGGAGTCAAATTCAATATGTAGTGTAAGGGACACAACTCTTTCCGTAGGAAAAATGTCTGACACGACGCAATGCAAAGCAATGTATACCAAACACGGGTGTAATGGCTTCTGCCAATTTCTCCAAGTGACCTGCTTTTATGGAGACCAGACACACCTCATTAGCATGCGTGTAACGTGACTTTGCGTGACTGCACAGGACCGTGAATATTAAAAAGTCACGGACGCCATCTTGGACCCTTTCTTTCTTTTCTCAACCCACAGGCCAGACAGACGCGAGGCGTTTGGGAGGTAAGCCATTTCTATTTTCCCCACAGGAAAAACAGCAGTTAAGAAGTGGTTCCATGCTCCTCAAAATCTCCAATCTCCCGGTCGGAAGCTTTGCTGCCAGATGAAGTTTATCATTTTATACCCAGGAGATTTCATCGCAAAATATTGTGCTCTCAAGATATTGTAATTTTTAGTAGGAATTGTGACTGCTAATTGTATGAAAACACTTGTAATGTAACTGAAAAAATATTTCAATGAAATATTTCAATGACTCATGACTGCCTTAAAATTTCCACTTTGTTTACAGTATGCCTTATCTACTTTCCAAACATTGAACCTTCAAGTTTCATTTGTTTCATGTTTTGTGTTTTTCAAAAACAAATAATATTTGTAAAAATTAAAAATCAAAACATCTAATACTCACAAGAGTGAAAAAAACAAAAACAAACCCAATAGCAAAAAGTTGTTCTTATAGATAAAAAGCAACATTAGAAGAAATGCCCTTGGCACATATTCAGTATTTCATGTTTTGAAAAATTTAAAGAAGAAAACACCACCTACACACTCAAGGTTATAGCACCTGGTATTCACAAACAATCACCCATCTTGGTACTGACCATGATTGACGTTGCTGAAATTCGGTGATCGTATAAGAACTGGTGTTTCAACATGATGTGGCCATAAGCTACAATTAAACGAGATATCTCTAAACATGGTCAGTGGAATGAGAACAAATTACCTCCATAAGTTAAAGGGTTCACTTCAAAATTGACATGGTCTTATTTTGGGAAGTGTTCAAGCAAAGAACTTGCCTCTTCTCTCGTATATATACCACTTTCTTTTTAAAGTCAATATGTTAAGTAGTTATTGTTGGAATTACATTTACCAGGGGTAAGCATAAATATTGCACTTCTTGGAAAATATGTCAAACTTCTTCTTCTTTTATGTGCCATCTTCCTTCAGAAGTTTGAAAATCATGGCTCTCCACAATATCCTGTTCTTTGTAGTTCTTAATAAATTTTCTCTTTTTATTATCTCTCATAAACCTTGCACTGCCATCCATATACTGAAGCTCACGAGATAGGTTCTATGTGGATTTCCCCTATCCCTCTCGTCTTCAATCTATCCTGTGAATATGAAATAATTCCAAGCCCTCTTTCCTCATTATATGCCATATAAATTTCAACTATATCTTTCTGATGTTAAGTATCAGGGTCCTTTTTTGTTTCCATTTTCTCTAAAACTTTGCTGTTGATGTCATATTTGGTCCATGGTATTCTCAGCATCCTTCTGTAGAATGACATTTCTGTTGTTTCAAATCTCTCCTTCATCTGTAATGTGATTGTTCAGTATTGACTGCCATATAGGAGGCTTGATATTATATAACAGTTCAGTAACAAGGCATACCAATTATAGTGCATTATTTTCAGTATAGTATAACATAGTATCATATCAATGAAATATCCCATCAGGTGCTTCAGGACAAAGAAATTTCTTCTGAAATAACTTGTCAATTGGTTTCAATTAGTTAAAAGATTTAATTCTATTATTTTGGGACATTTTCCACAGTTAGAAGGACATATGTTTGTATTTTTGACAACTATTTTGCATGTAGAAGTATCAGTAATGATTTATGCAGCATTTGCTATAGCAAAACCCAAATCCAAATAGGTCAGCCAAAAGTTCTCAGAACAAACAATCATTTCCACAATTTCCACAAAAAAATCATTTCTTTATACAAGAAAAAAAAAAACACAATAAAAAATTAACAGCAGTACCTTAGCAGTTATTTTCAATGAAATATATATTTCTCTCTCTTTCTATCTCTTTCTCATATATATATATATATATATATATATATATATATATATATATATATATATGTCCCAACACAGGTGCAAAGGCAAAG
>OZ010588.1:19629286-19751786 GCA_963932145.1 Acanthosepion lycidas
ATACTTATAAATTTATACTATAAAACAAAAATTCTAGAGGCACTAGGGGATAAGAACAACTATAACTTAATCAACATATAAAAAATTACATCTCTTTACAACATATAATAAGATATTAACAAAAAAAAAGAAAAGGATTTCCTAATAAACTTCATCCCAAAATCAAGCAATTTCTATGAACTACCAAAAATTCACAAATCAAGTGAAACAAAAAGTAGATATCCAGATACAAAAATCTGAATGTACTACCACCCCAAACTCCAGTGACCTTACGTTCAGACTTATAGTAGCAAGACCAGCCTGTCCAACTAGAAAACTCAGTAACTTAATAGACACAATACTACAACCATCTACTAAACAGATTAAAAGCTACATCAGAGACAATATCCACTTCCTTAGCTCCATACCACAAACAGTACATCTGGGGGCACTTATGGCAATGTTTGACATCAGTAGCCTATATAGCAACATACCCCATGAGTAAGGTAAACAGGCAATTTCATTCTGGATTGAAAAACACCCAGAAATACTATATTCCAGATTCACTAAGGAATTCATTATCGATAGTATTGGCCTAATTCTGAACAATAACACTTTTGAATTTGACAACAAAACTAAATCCAAACCCTAGGTACTATGATGGCACCAACATATGCTACCATACCTAGAGGAAAACCTCTATGAAAAGATAGAACAAATATATGGGGAATATATAAAACACACTTCACTAACCTCATCCAAATTTAGCCAACACCCAATACATGGGGTCACAAAAGGCAACAAGAAAAGATGTGGGGTTTGTGATATCATTATAAAAGGAAATTCGTACCCCCACAACAATATTCACAATAAAGAAAAATTTAAACTGCAACTCCAAAAATGTGATTTATGCACTCAAGTGCAACAAATCCTATATAGGTATCAACCAATCACTAAACAACAGAGTTTCCTTTCACAAGAGCAACATCAAATTACCAGACAACAGAAAACTTTTTGTATCATAACACATCTACAAATGTAATCAAGGTAAATTTTAAATTATGCCAAACAGACAATTATTCTTACCTACAAATACAAAAAAAAACTTCATAAACAAATTTAAACCAGCACTAAACAGATCATCACTCCACATACATAAACACATAATGGACAAACACACTAGTCAAACCACACACACACACAAATATCTATGGAGAACGAATATATATACACATAACCGCAAAGACAAACACACTAGACTGACTACATGCACACACACACACACACACACACATGAACCCTACATGACATAGGAAATGTATATATATATATATATATATATATATATATATGATCCAAAATTGATTCTATCCATGATATAAGAATAGACAGTGCTCAACAGCAATAGGATCTAATATACAAGTATAGGATTGGTGTATATGGAATAAATTCCAATAACCAACAAATACTATTCTTAAAAGAGTGCTCAATCCTATACAATATATATATATATATATATACTAATTCCTTATGATAAGACAATTTGTATGGGGAAAGGAATTTGTATACACATACCAGCAAAAACACACATGCATGCACAATACATAAAAATGGAGATAGGTTTAAAAGATACAGAGGTCATAAAAAGATAAGAACAAAGACCTCCTTCCTTTGCTCCTTTTCTGACCAATCGTAATTGTTTTATTACCCCTTAAACAGAACAATATTTTCTCCACAGGTCAAAGAAAATTTAGATTACTACTGTGCACAAAGGACAATGGTTTAACACTGGAAAACAAGGAAAATCAATTCCTTTAAATAATATGTGGGAATAACCACTTTTCTCCTGATGAAGGTCACAAGATCAGAAATGCGTGTAGCAAAAATATGGAAAATAAACTATAATATATATATTTAAAAATCCACATTATAACCAAAAAACAATTGCAGCTTCTCTATTCTCTTTAAAATATTCACTTTTCTCTTGTTGGAAAAACTATCACTTCTTCCTTTACGTATATATATATATATAAATGATATAACGATATATAATTTTGCATAATTTTATATATCAACAAACAGTATTTAGAAAAATGTGACAAACTGGAAAAGTTTTTGTGATGTGTTTCATCTGTTAGGATTTCAACGGACTGCGCCTTGTTGATGTCATCATGTCTGCACATGTGCACAAAATGAGAGATGCAGGTAATTTCAAAATTTTTGAAAGAATATTTTGAGAGAATATTTTTTTTTCTCATACTAACTGAAATTATCAGAAAGGAATACAGATAATTTTAGCTAAACTGAGAAAAAAAATTCTCTCAAAAATTTGTCATATATATATATATATATATATACGTAAGTAGATATTGAAGTCAATACCCATGCTTAATCATGCTTAAACACAATCATCAGTACATATGTGTTTATATAGCCTGACGATTGTGTTTATGCATTAAACAGACTTTAACCTCTGGATGTTGACTTCAATGCCCACTTTTATATTTACTTACATCAGCTCTATCTTTGATATTGTACACTTTAAATATAGTATAAGTTAAAGCTATATTTTATCATGTATCAAGGGTAGAGACATATAAGATATAACACATTGTTGTATAAGACGCACCCCAATTTTAGCAGGGCAAATCAAGAAAAACTTAGTAATTAGTACAATTAGTAAACCTACATATAGCATATATGATGCAGAGGAATTTTAAAAGATATTTTTAGTAAAAAAAAAGGGTGCCTTATATGCCGTCAAAATATGATACTTGATAACAACATGGTGCCAAATTTTGTCCATTTTCAAGATAGTTGCTGCTAGTTGCTTTGAAGTCTTTGAACAATCAGATGTCAGTTAAGCTGGAAAGAAATTATGCAGTTATTAATAAGAAGAGTTGAAATTAATGTATGCAAGATTTCACAGCTCTAGCATCACTCCTTCATAGTCACCCTATGAAATTTTCAGCCCACACTCACACATATATATATATAAGCACTGCAATCAGTCTGCAAACCAATGATAAAAAAGTATCTATTTTACAAATGAATATTTAGTTTTTAAAATGATTAATTTCCTTGTCTATTGTCCCAGTTATAATTGGAGCATAAGGATCTATATTAAGAAAATCAGAATAAATACTAGTATTCCATCACTTCAGAAGTTTGCATTGACAAGCAATGAAATTCTTCAAAAGATGCTATCTGTTTGAGGTCATCCAGCTTAATGGAAAACTCCAATAATGCAAGGTCTCTTGCTGAAGTTTGATTCTCATGACTATTGTAATAGTCTGTTAAATAAGAGTAAGTCTTCTACCCCTCCTCTTTTCATTCAATTTGAGATGGTATCATCTTCTGCTAACAAAACAGAATGTTTTGATTGTAAATTATCTTCCAATTTTACTCTTAACTCGTTTGGAGTATCATTACCAGACTTTCCAATTAGAACTGAGTCTCTGTTGTGTGATTTACATAGAATTACGTCCATGGTTTCTGTTATCATCTCTAAACTGAATGACCACAAAGCATGTAGACATAACATATCTTCCCTGTGTCTTTTCTAAAAAATATTTTCATGGTAATTGTTCCTCTTTGCTACCTCAACATTACAAATTTAAGTGCAGTACTAGATTGGTAGTTAGGTTTCATCATTTTAAAGTTCAAATTACAAGATCTAACCATAAGTTCTATGCTAATAATTTTTTCTCTTGGACTTCTCACTTGTGGAACTCTCTTCCTGCTTCTTGCTTACCTGCCAACTATGATTTAAAAAAAAATTAAATGCTATGTCAACTGTCATTTTCTATCTTAATTCCTGTTCTTTTATTGTTCTATCTTTTTTTCTTTTTCTTATATTCTTTCACACTCAGTAATCCCTTGCATCTTAGTAGTTTTATTGCCTTGTTTGGGATGAAATAATTTAAAAACAAAATTGTTTTTCCTCTTTCAATGATTTTCTTTTTCAGCTTTTGTAACAAATACACAAAAATGCATACAAAATTTGATCAGTATTATCAGGTGTGCACGGCAAAAACCCAGTAACTGTAAAGTTGCAAACTAGAATGGAAATTGTGTTATTTCATAAATTAGAACATTTTAACAGTGTAATGAGATTTGTTTGAATATTTCAACATTTTCAAAATAAATCAATTCAACACATATGTGGAATATATATTTAGATTATTTTATGGAATATGTGAAAATCAGATGGATATTCAATTTTTTTCATTCTGTTGTCAATAATTTGGTTAAAAAGAACATTTTCTGAACAACTGAAAAATTTAAGGAAAAACTTTTACTATAGTAAAACAATTAAAAACAGGGTTTTTGAAGTTGCAAAGAGCAACTTCGAAACCCTGTTGTTAATTTGACAATTTTTGAAGATTTCACAGTTAATACATTTACATCCAATAACACAGGTAATATATTTATTTAGTCTGTAAAAGGGGATAAAAATCTATTCTTTAATAAACTACTAACCTACTAAGAATGCAAAAGTAACTGACAATCTGTTACTTTGAAAATTTGTTATGGGAGTCATCAGTTTGTAGATGCATTTTCTCATGTAATGAAATGGATGTACAGATACTAATGATAATGTGAGACTTGAACCTTCACTACATTTTATTCACTCCAATATTTTGTCAGCGAGTCCTGACCAGTGTGGATGGGAAGCAACTTCTCACCCAGAACTCTGGTCTGATATGTGAACCTTACATTTTGTCTGCAATGTGTGAGAGACTGCCAAGTCAACTCCGGGATGGTTATTTGTATATTGATGTATCTTGGCAGATTTTATATATATATGAGAAAACAGAAAAATGTATTGCCAATGTAATTTAACTGTAGTACACATCACTTTAGTCCAAGGAAGTTCTAAAGTACAAAATGTGATGTAAGAATAACTTTTTCCCACTTTGTCATAGAAAAAATATTAATCTGTTCAATATTCCCATTCTTGCATTTTTAATACCAGATGCAGATGTAAGGTCACATACTTCTGCATTCAGTGACTAGGAATAATCCCAGTTCAATGAAACATCTGACTTCCTTAGATGATCTGGTATGAAATTTGAATGTAATGTTTATTCAGGTATAATACCACACTTATTTCTTGAACTAGGATAATTTATTATGTTAGAAGGAGATCTATATTCATATGATAGGTGGTTGTGAAGATATTATTGTGGTTGTATAAGGTTTTTTCAAACATGAGACAGTGTAGCCTGTATGTATGTGACATGTGGTTTGGTTAGAGGTTAAATGAGACATGTCTTTTTACCGTGGTATCCTGTGGTTAAAAACAGAAAAAAAAATTAAGAGAGGGTTTGTGAGCTTTTCTTTTATTCCAATTTATACAATGCCACCTAGTGGATGTTAGGAGATGTTATCTGGCAGACAAGGTGGTGCAATCTCACAACTTCATTGCCCTAATTAAAATTTTGCTGCAATGTGCTATTTTTGCTGTGTTACACCCACAAGCAGAAATCAGATCACAGTAATAAAGATTGTCTTTCAAAAAATGTTTTGCAATTTAAAATGTCCATTTTAAGAGAAAAATTCAATGTTTGCATGCTTAAATGCATTTTTGCTTTATCTTTTGAGTTTGTTCTATTAAATAAATCCATTCTGTTATTCCAGTCCTGAATCTGATCAGCAGTTATATATTCTTTCCTTGATCTGAACATTTTTTTTTTTTTTTTTGTATCAGACATTCTCATCAAGTTGATTCGTGTTGAATTTAATTGACCATTTACTGCTTGTACATATTGTCTATAATTTGGAGAGTCATTATCATTCAAAGAGATTTTCAGACAATTGAACTCATTCTTTTTCTTTTAACTGCTTTTTGGTGTTTTAAATTATGTGCTTTTGGCGCTTTTAATGTTTTGCTTTATATTCTACTTGGAATTTGTTTCATCATCATCATCATCGTTATTATTGCTGCGGTTGTCATAGTCATCATTATCATCATCATTATTGCTGCGATTATCATAATCATCATTATCATGATCATTATTATTGCTGCAGTTATCATCATCATGATCATTATTATTATTACTGTGGTTATCATCATCATCATCATTGCCATTATTGCTGCAGTTATCATCATCATCATCATCGTTATTATTGCTGTGATTATCATAATCATCATCATTATCATCATCATTATTATTGCTGTGATTATCACCATTATCATCATCAACATTATCATTGCTGCAGTTATCATCATCACGATCATCATGATCATTATTATTATTACTGTGGTTATCATCATCATGATCATTATTATTATTGCTGCAGTTATCATCATCATTATCATTGTTATGATTGATGACATTATCATCATCATTATTGATGCAGTTATCATCATCATCATCGTCGTCGTTGTCATCATCATCGTTATTATTTCTATGATTTCTGATTTAAAAATATTCCTGTGACAGAAATATCAAAAATGTTGCACTCTCAATCAAATTGGCAGAAAATATGAGAAACATCAAACTTTCTTGTTTACAAATCAAATATTGATTATCTGTCTGTTTTTTAGAATCACTATCATTCTCTTTCTTTGTTTGAAAATTTCCTCTCATTGTCATCTTCTATTGATCTGTGTGTCTTTCTCTGTGTCGCCCCTATCTCTTTCTCTTTCCCTCTCTCCATACACATGCACACACACACATATACACACATAAGATAAATATATGTACCAGATGACCTTGGTGATTGTTGTTTTGAGGACAATTGAATACATTCTTCTTTTAAACTGCTTTTTAGTCTCTCTCTCTCTCTCTCTCTCTATATATATATATATATATATATATATGTATAATAATCAAGAAAACGAGTACTTTAAAAGACTATTTATTTTATTAAAATCAAAGTTTCAATTTCAACTATCCAGACTGGAACATTACACAAATAAATAAAAAATAATTTTACCAGGCTTAAAAAATAATTTGAACATAAATTATGTTTAAATATGTAGATTCAAAATAGGAGGAGGGAAGATGACCATTGGTATGTATTCAGAGAGTGAGGATATAATGGAGATGCAGATTTGAAATTTCTAGATATTACCCTTAAACTCCCAAATGATACATTCAAACCATTCCAGAAGGAAATTCAAACCCCCATCTACATCAATGTCCACTCAAACCAGATTCTGAACACTGTCAACACTATGATCAACAAGTTATCTTCAAGTAATCAAATTTTTAATTAGAATAAATTTATATACAATCAAACCTCCAAGAAAAGTATGTTTAAATTATCAAGAAGATCTGAAAAAATATACATCCAATAAATCTAAGAACAGGAAAAAGAAAGTCATATGGTTCAAGCCAACCTTGGGAAAAACGTCCAATATTAATATTGGCAATTTTTTTCATGAAATTAATAGACAAACATTTTATAAATAGTAATCCATTGAAGATAATTTTGATTCTGCATCTCCATTATGTCTGAAGAGTTGAAATCAAAAGTTCAATTTTAATGAAATAAATATCACCATGGTCTTTTTTACACCATGTGAATATTTAAGAGTGTTGTTTAAATTTTTTAAGATCAAAATTGACTGGAAAGCAAGAAGCTTGAAGAGAGACCCACAAGTGAGAAGTGTGAGAGAAGAATTGATTAGAGAACTTATGGCAATTTAAATGGTAAAATGACCTTTCAAATTTTGTTTAAATATAGTTGCGTGAAACATATTTTTGATTTAGCATTTAAATACTATAAGAAAATAACAACCATTATGTAGGAATTAATGTATCATAAAACATATCTGTTATTATAATATGCACTTTAAGTTCTTTAATATTATTATGGGGTCCACCCCTTTTTCATATAAATGGACTCTACCAAGTGTACCTGAACTGCTGCTGTTAAATACCCAGGGTGACAGTCAGTGAGGGCAGAAGTCATCAGAATATACGAACGGAGATAGTGTGAGATAACCTTTTGTAGAAGTCAGTTACAAGCACGTAGACTCTAAGGAAGTCCTACTTCAAGACTGTATATATCTATCTGTATTTGCTACTAACCACGTTCCTGGACTTACTAACTGTATTACTCTTTGTATGATTGTGTAAATACATTTTATTTCTTATATTTAATTATTGCGTTTGTCATTCCTTGGAGACCGAATTCATCTTGGAATCCACAACAACTTGGCGGACAAGGATTCGAAACTCACACGGGGAAAGAAAAACTTTTCGTACACCTAACCAATAAACAACTTGGCGAACAAACGTGGAAAACTAATCAACAAAAGAAAAATCCTTCCCTCATCGTTACAACAACAAATTAGCGACAAACAAATTCGAGGAGTAAAAATACATGCAACTGAGTTATCATGGAAGATTTTAAAAATATGTTGGTAGAACAGATAAAATACCAAAATGATCAACAGTTACAGCTACAAGAAAAATGGCAAAAGCAATTATTACAAATGCAAAAGGAAAATCAAGATAGACAAACAGAGCTCCAGGAACTAATATTGAAAGTAGCGGGCAACAAGCAATTAGATATGGAAAAAGAAGCAACATTTTCGCAAGATGCAGTGTGGAATACCATAGAGATTTTCAAATATTCTCTAGAAGAGGACAAAAATTTTGGAGATTACTTCAGAAGACATGAAGACATCTTTAACATGGACTGTCAAAATTGGACAGAAGCAAAAAAGCTACGTCTATTGCTTAGAAAATTAGGAACTGAAGAATATACAAATTTCGTGGATTATATCTTGCCAAAAAAGATGAACGAATTAACGTTTGACAAAGCAGTGACATGTCTTAAAGAACTCTTCAGCCCCCAAACATCACTCTTCCATAGGAGGGGGAAATGCCTTAACCTGGTAAAGGGCAATAATGAGGATTATTCCACGTTTGCCGCAATCGTAAATAAACATTGTGACGACTTTAAACTAGCGGAATTAACACCGGACAATTTCAAATGTCTCATTTTTGTTCAAGGGCTACAAAAGATAGCGAAATGCATAGAAGAATGCTTGCAAAATTACAAAACAAACCGGGTCTAACATTACAGCAATTATCGGAAGATTGCCAGAGATGTTTAAGCATAAAGAAAGACACAAAGGACATTGAAGAATCAGCTGTTTCTCATATACGTAAGTTAAACAAAAGTCTACGTTCTTTACCCTCCCCGGAAAGAAAACTAAAATTTTACGACAATGAAAAAAGATTCTCACCCTCCCTGGAAAGAAAAATAAAATTTTATGATAAGAGAAAAGTACAACATACAGGACAAATACCTTTTTACTGTTCAAATAGTTAAATGTAACTGCCACTTCTACTCCAACAGTTCCTTGCACTTCCTGACAGTGGAACTCCCTTCCGTTTACTTGCTTCCCTGAAAACTACAATCTTCAAAAATGTAAATGCAACGTCAGTCACCATCTTCTGTTGTCTTGAACCCCATTCATCTTTTATCCTTTTTTTCAATTCCCACTATACACTGTCTTTTCTCTCACCTTCACTCTCTGTAAACCTTGCATACTAGTGGCATTCCTACCTTACTTAGGGTCAACTGATTAAAAAAAAAGGGGTATGTGGGGAAGATAATGGTTAACCCTAGACTTGAAAAGATTAAGATTGTAGTGATCAAAGAAGCATCCTGTTGGGAGTTGGTTCCATAGAGCAACAGTTTGTGGGAAGAAGCTGCTTGAATTGAACCTATGGTTCCTCAGTGGAATATGAAGGAAATAAGGGTGGTTTGCCACAATGGGTGTGGCATGGTGGGTTTTAGCCATGAAGCTGAAAACTGGTAGAAACTGAACACTTTCCATGTAAATAATAGAACAGTGGGAGGCTCGCAATATTTTTTTGGGGAAAAAGAGGTTGACTATTTTTAGAGTTGGTGCTGTTTAATTTATATAGCAAGAATCATATTTGGTTATCAATAATGCAATTGGAAAAATATTTGAGTTTGCTGAAAAATATTCTCTGGGAGAAGGAGGTTAGGTGTGCACTATTTTGGAAGTTTTTTATCATTTTTTTATCATTGTGAACATATGCTATTACAGTGTGTCCCTAAAGTCTGGACATAGATGAAAAAATCCATATTTTCAAGAAATTAAATTTTCAGCAACATTTTATTGAATTGGAATATTAACAAATATCATCTTCAATATTTCCATCATTTGTGATGCAAATGTTGATGAGCTTTGCAAGATTCATGTGAACTCAGTTTAATATATCCACATTGCTGTCAATTTAAGAACATTCATTCTTTACGCATTCAATCAAGTGTGTTGCATCTGTGATTTTCATTGATTACACCTTCTCCTTTGGCATACCCCAGAAAAAGAAGCCATTTCTTACTTCTTTCAACAAAACCATGTTTAATCTGTGGAAGTAAAAAAAATATATATAGTTAATGAGATTTCCTATGTGTCCAGACATTAGGGATACGATGTATAGTATTTGGAGTAATTAGAAATATATATATATATATATATATATATATATATATATATATATATATATATATATATATATATATATATATAATAAAAAACATATGTTTTTGCATATATATATATATATATAATAAACATATACTTTTGCATATATATATATATATATATACTAATAGTAATACTAGTTTGGAAAAAACCTCAGATAGCTCAACTTGTAGATATGTCAAAACAAATCGGTACCTGAGGCAAAAATTGGAAATAAAAAAAGAAAGAACTAAAAACATCAGAACAGGGCAAAACAAATCGTCTGATGCCTTAAGTCTTTAATCCAAAGAAAAAACCCCAAGCAAGTAGTAAGACTAAACCATAGTGCTCAATACACTAAGTAGAGAGGGAATAACTAAAATAAATCCTAAAGAGCAAGGAAAACCTACCTAGGTTTCACTGAAACTGATCTTCAGGTTAAGCTGGCTAGGTAGGTTTTTTTTAAGGGGTCCACCCCTTTTTATAGAAGTGGACTCGCCCAGTGTGTACTTGTACTGCTGCCAGTGAATACCCGGAAGTGAGAGAGTGAGAGTGCGAGGTAACCGCTTTGTAGGAGTCACAGTTGCGAGCACATAGACTCAGAAGGAAGTCATACTTTGATACTGAATTTCCAAGACTGTATATATATTATTATTGCTACTAACCGCATTTCTGGCTCTATTGACCGTATGACCAATTGTATTATTGTGTCAATACATTTATTTGCTATATTTCATTCCTGCGTTTGTCATTCATTTGAGACCAGATTTCATCCTGGAATCCAAAACAGTTTTCCTAGCTCTTTAGGATTTATTTTAGTTATATATATATATATATATATATATATATATATATATATATATATATATACAGAAGTATACGTTTGTTAGCAGACATCCCCACCCCACCTAATTTTAAGGGACATCCTTTATAATTGAAGAACCAGGAGTTCTTATTTGCATGTTTTCTTTATATAAAGTGGTGTTAAATAAATTAATGTTGAATTCTATATAGACATTAAGGAGTGGAATTTTACTGTTAACACTAAATTCATATGAAGATTTTTATTGCAGGTTTGTTTTTTAGATTTTAGGTCTGTAAATTCTTGAAATGTTTTGCTAATATAAAAATGTTGTTGAACAGCCCAACATGCAAATTACAAATTAGAGATACCAAAATCTCACAAATACAACAATTTAAGTATCTAGGAAGAGTTTTAAAAGAGAATAGAAAGTGCAACACTGAAATCTGAAAGCACATTGGGATAGAGAAAGATGCCCTCCAAAAGCACTGCAAAGTATTAAGAAACAGGAAAATTTCATTAGAAACAAAAATAGAGTACCAAACTATTGCATAATATCAGTCCTATATGGCATTGAGTGCTGAACAATCTCAGCACAGATGAAGAAGGGACTTGAAGCAACAGAAATGTGGTTCTACAGAAGGATGTTGAGAATACCATGTACTGAACATGTGAGTAACAATGAAGTTTTAGAGGAAATTGAAATAAATTGTACTTAAAATCAGGAAGAGATAGTTGATTTCTAGGGGCACATAATGAGGAAAGAGGGCTTGGAAAATTTGATACTCGCAGGACAGATAGAAGGTAAGAGGGAAAGAGGAAAACCACAAATAAACTATCTTGCAAGCTTGAGTAAATGGATGGTGGACCAAGGTTTAGGAGAGATAACAAAAAGAGAACATTTGTTAAGAGCTACATAAAACAGGAAATTGTGGAGAGTCACAATTGCCTACATCCTGGGGGCACACATCACATAGAAGAAAAAGAATCTTGTGCAGATTTGTGGTTTGGTTGTTTTTGAACACATTGTTTTCAACATGTGCCATGTAAAAGTTAGAGAATGTAGGAACTAAGTGATTGTCCATACTAATGCCATTGGTATGGGTGTGGATATCCCCTGTATGGTTGATATATCTGTGTATTTTTATTGCTTCAAACATTATTTTTAGTGGATACTCTTAATTCAGTTGAAGGTTCAATTTTTTAAATAGTGTTTATTTTGTCTACTGGCCTTTGCATTTGAGAAAGCTTAATAAAAGGAATGCACCTTCCAGCACGATTTGAACTTACACCCCCCTTCATAGGAGGAACCACCATCTGATCCAGCATAATTTAGAACAAAAATGTCAGATTAAAAATAAAAATCCATTGATTCTTTAGAAATATCTATCTATCTATATATATATATATATATATGAAAATATATAGAAAATAGGAAAGAACTGGTTAGGTAAATAATCCAAAGTTCTTTAGTATTTTTAAAAAATAGTGCTCGATACAAAAGTAGAGCATAAATATAATACACACACAGAGGGTATGATGGGTAAATTATTGCCATTTTATAATTTTTAATTTTGCACATGCAAGTTATTTGTTTTTGATTTTATTGACTGCACAGTATAGTAGGGTCAGTTGGACACCATCTGTGAGAAAAAGAGCACCATGACACAATTCACTCCACCAGAAATTTGGAAATGGCATGCTATACTGCTTGGCATTCATGCCAGAAACTCCAATACAAACATTTCAGAGTGTTTGAGTGTCACTCTGAGAACAGTGCAGAGGATTCAGAAAGTGTTGGATAATATATCCAATGAACATCATGATGTTTGGAGTGATCACTAGTGATGTCGACGTTATGTTTCCTTTCATTGTCCCACAGGGACTGAGACTCAACACAGGTTCAGTTGAGTGAGAGACCAACAAAACTCCTTATAACATGAACTGAAGGCAAGGATTATAGCAGCATTCACCAACTTAAACAAGGAGAGTGTCCAGAAGAATTGCAGGAGATTCCAAAGTTGTCTGGAGGCTGTGGTTGAAGCCAATGGCGATTTTATTGAATAAATTTACTATATAGTATTTCAATATATTTTTGTGTAATTTTAGTAAATATATCTGTTAGAATGTTATGCATGTTATATCTGGTAATTTTGGTAAATATATCTGTTAGAATGTTATGCATGTTATATCTGGTAATTTTAGTAAATATATCTGTTAGAATGTTATGCATGTTATATCTGGTAATTTTGGTAAATATATCTGTTAAAATTGAGATGTCAGTGTTATTTCCATTTTTGCATACTTTAATTTATCCATCGCACCCTGTATATATCTATCAATATATAAAAAGTATGTATATAGCTATACATAAAAAA
This sequence comes from Acanthosepion lycidas, assembly GCA_963932145.1. Taxonomy (NCBI): domain Eukaryota; kingdom Metazoa; phylum Mollusca; class Cephalopoda; order Sepiida; family Sepiidae; genus Acanthosepion; species Acanthosepion lycidas. Next base: position 19,642,911 of record OZ010588.1, read on the forward strand.
TCTTTTTTAGATCCTGCTGATGTGCTTTAATAAAAAATTTAAAATTTCTCTTACACATGTTTCATTGAATTTGACAGATGAGGAAAAATTTTATTTATTTTTTTCTAGTGTTCTTACAGCTGCAAAAACACAGCTACAGCTTATCGGTGACCTACACATTGCAAGACTTACAGTTTATTCTTGACTGTTTAAATGACACAAGCCTACAGTCAAATGATACCGAAAACACTAGTTCTTGTTAAATCATCAAAGTTAAGTGGTGCCAAGTGCAGCTAGTACTTACATGGGGACAGCTTGGGAAAACCAAGGACTGTAAGTAACCTCCTACAACCCAAAATATTTCAGCTTTAAGTAACCCACAAAAAGTTCTTTTCTTATTTGGCTAATCTGTTTCAGTAACTTTCAAAGTAATACCCTTGGGATAGAAATGAGTACATCTCTTCTTCCTCCAGCTTGGAGTTAAATGTAGGCCGGTAGATTGAACTCTCTAGAATTGGGTGAAAAACCAACCTAAGAGAAGGAAAAACAATTTTTTTTAATCATTTCACCCCAAGCAAGGCTTATGTTGAAACACAAATTTTTGTACTATCACCAAAGTTAAGCAATGTTGAGCCTGCTCAGTACCTAGATGGGTGATCACTTGGAAATACCAGGTGCTGTAAACTTAAGTGTGTAATGGATAATAGCCTGGAATTTAAAATTGAAGAATCAAGTTCCAATACTAGTTGTTTTTTTTTATATTCCTTTGGTAGTATTAATAGATATCATTATTATTTCACTTTATTATATATATATATATATAAGGTTGGTGCAAAAATAATGTCGTTTTCTCACATATGTTACTATGTGAGAAAACGACATTATTTTTGCACCAACCTAATATATATATATATATATATAAAATGTGTGTGTGGGGGGATGTATAATAGTATCTGAAATAAAGTGAAAACAATGAATCAAAGTGGAAAATTTTTATCAAAGATGTGTTTCACCAAAGGAAGCATATGCTCTTTTTGGCTTCTCCAGTTTGACTATAAGAAAGACAAAACTTTGTGTGAGGTAAATATTATAGGATCTCAGGGGATAAGTGAGTATCATAAATCAAATTAATTACCCTAGCTTATCAACTATTGACTTCAGCCTTGAAAAGAATCTATCTTCCTCTGTGCTTGTTTGTTTTATCTATTTCTGCATTAGAGCCATTTAAATCAGAGACTTATTTTTTTTTGTATACTACACACTCACACACACACACAAATATATATATATATATATATATATATATATATATATATATATATACACACACACAAATATATGCACTCTGTTCATTATCTATCAATCTATATATATCTGTCTATCTATTTATATATCTATCTCAGCTTGTTCATTATCTATCTCACTTTCATTATCTCACTGTTTTAGTTATCTATCTCACTGTGTTCATTGTATATCTCACTTTCATTATCTATCTATCTATCACACCCTGTTCATTATTTGTCTTACATGCATGTGTGTGTGAGGTTTGCTGATATCCCCCCAGGAGTGGACAGACATGTCCGCCTACAAAACACTGGAGTCGGGATTCTGAATGTAACATCATATATATATGCATTACATTTCTCAAACACAAAGATTAACCAGTGTGCATACATATACAGTAGCGTCCAAAACTAAGGGACAAAATTTTAAAACCTAGTATTTGTTAGAAATAACAACTGTGAAAAGCTGAAATTTTGACAACTGGTAGTCGTTATCATCCATAATAACATACTAAAATTTGAATCATTTGCAAAGGATAGAAAAAGAATTATAACAACTATTTATTTATTTTCAAATTTGGAACGTCCAAAAGTAAGGGACAAAATTGAGAAAAACAATGTAAACAGCAAAAAAACAATAAAAATACATGTACAATCAATATTTAGTAAATGAGCCTTTGTTCTCAATGACAGCTGCACATCTTCGACTACAAGAACGAATCAGTTCTTGACAACCCTCAATACTAATTTTAGACCATTCTTCTTGAAGCTTCACCCACAAATCCTCCATGTTAGTGGGATTTCTTTCCATAACTTTCACTCCTAAGGTCTTCTAAAGATTTTCCATTGGATTTAAGTCAGGACTTTGTGGTGGCCAATCCATAATTTCCAAATCTTGCTCGCTAAGGTAACTCATTACCACCTTTGCCTTGTGACATGGGGCATTATCTTGCATAAAGGTAGCCCTATCGAAACCTGAATTCTGTATGATTGGCACAACATGATCTTGAACAATGTTTTTATAGATCTGTGCGTTTACACGAGTTTGTAACCGGACAAGAGGCGTTGTACCTTGGCTAGAAAACATTCCAAATACCATGACGCTTCCGCCCCCAAACTTGACAGTTTTCTTAGTACACTTTGCACTTAATCTTTCACCAATACGTCTCTTTACATTGTTTTTTCCATCATTTCCAAATAAATTAAACTTGCTTTCATCACTGAAAAATACTTTTGCCCAATTTTCATATGTCCAAATTACATACCTGTTTGCAAACTCTAATCTCTTCTTCTTATTCTTCGAACTAACAAGTGGTTTCTTCCCTGGGGTTCGATTAAACAGCCCTATTTCTTGCAGTCGTCTACAAACAGTCTGTCTTGACACATTAACACATGAGGTACTATTCATAACCCTTTTAATTTCTGTGCAAGACTTAAAACGGTCCTTTAATGACATACGCTGCATTATTTGATCTTCTCTTGCCGAAGTTTTGCGGGGTCTGCCGATTTTAACAGCACTAACTATTTTGCCAGTATCATTGTAGGATTTAACAACCCTGCCTACAACACTCTTGGAACGTTTCACTTTCTCTGAAATCTCTCTAATGGTGTGCTTTTCCTTGTGTAGCTTCACAATAGCTTGTCTCACAGAGTAATCAAGTTTTTGGCGTTTCGCCATGGTGCCAGCTGATGCAACGTTTACAAATGACTAAGTAAGACTTATTCTTTAGAGGAAATTAAAAAATTTGAATATAGCATACTGTTTACATTGTTTTTCTCAATTTTGTCCCTTACTTTTGGACGATCCTATTTTGAAAATAAATAAATAATTGTTATAATTCTTTTTCTATCCTTTGCAAATGATTCAAATTTTAGTATGTTATTATGGATGATAACAACTACCAGTTGTCAAAATTTCAGCTTTTCACAGTTGTTATTTCTAACAAATATTAGGTTTTAAAATTTTGTCCCTTAATTTTGGACGCTACTGTATATGAGAGGATGCTGAATTGTTCATGGCCCAATTCACTTTCCAAAATATTATGCTATTTTGGGGAAGGGTATTCTTGATTATTCTGAGAACTTTTCAGCACTCCCTCCCTTGTATACATGTGTTAGGAGTCTATCATAGATTGATGATTACCAAGACAATCTCATAGGCCATTGTTAGTGAGTTTGAACCCTATTCAATGTTTGTGATCTGCTTGTGCCAGACTTGGCTATGGTTAACAAAGATGTTAGTAGTACCCATGAAATGGATAATGGTGTATTAGGTATAAATGCCAGACAAGCTCAATAGTATCTTTGTGTAGCTTTTTCACTAAAGATCACTAATAGTTGGTTGTACAATTACTGTATTCTGCTTTCTGTTCATGCTCTACAGACATTTTCGAAACCAGTAAACAAGAACTGAGTCTTTTTATAAGATATGGTCCCACCCAAAATACCCTGAAAGCATGGATCCACATCGGGGAAAGGTTTGAAATTCAAGATTAACTCTTTTATCAGTTGTCTTACCAATTAGAGTCTTACCAATTCTATTGGAAAATGTAACTTTTTTTAATTGAAATTACACCAGGACGAGTAAGTAATAGCACCTGATTTCTGTTTTACTAGCTGTCAGTTTTTGATTTGTATTACAGTGTACAAGAAGGAAGAAATCAATGAAAGACATGTTTATCTAACCATTTATTCAGAGGGGAAAAGGAACTGTACCAAGCTGTTTTATTTGCAATGTTGAAAATGCCCTTGCCCTTGCACTGATTTGAGCTTTCAATTTCTCACTGTGATGAGGGTTTTTCTTCTTCTGATGGATAAGGGATTTCATGAGCTCCTGAGGAAAGAAATCTGGAGGTTGAAATATGAAGAGAGTGCTGGCCATTCAATTGGATCACGACATCCTGTCTACATTCTGAGGAAGTTTTCATCAAGTCACTGACAAAACAAAAAAAAAAAAAAAAAAAAAATGAACTCAGAAAATTAATAATTAGCAAGAAAACAACATGACTTCTCACAATCTGGGCACTTCTTTTGACTTACTCTGTATATCATGTTTGTAAGAAAGGATAAAAGAAGACTTAGCAGAAAGACCATTATAAAGTTTGTGATATATACACCACATATATTTGTATATTTTTTTCTGTAATATCTGTAGCTTTTTTCTGCATTAGAGTTATCTACCTTGCACTGGCAAAATAATGGTAAACTGTTCCAAAACCAGGTGGTGAAAAGGTCAACAGCATTAATGTGCAGAGAACAATAATAATAGGATTTTTTTTTACTTTTAGTTCACCCAAAACAAAGCTCATCTATACAATATGAAGGTATAAGGCCTGGGGAGTGTGATGGCCACTCATCATATTGCAGCATCCAATCCATATTCTGGGAAAGTTTTCATCAAGCCGTTGATGAAACAAAAACACAAAAAAAATTAATTAAGAAAATTAAAAATCTGCAAGATATATATTAACATGACTTCACACAATCTGGGTGCTAATTTTGACTCACCCTGTATATAAAAACCAGGGTCTATTGTCTTGTAGCACAAAACATGTCACAGTACATTTTTAACTTTTTTTTATACATTATGCGAATGAAAGCCCGGTTTGATCATCTTATAAGTCAGCTGAAGTATGAAATATTTAATTCTTAGGAGCATTCGTATGTAAGGATAGATACTTCAAGTATCAATATCTGGATTATTCTCTTCTGTAGTCATTATGTAAATTCAATTCTTTTCATTTATATTTTTATGCTATATGTAGTCAAATAGACTAAGGTTATTAAAGAGATACCCTGAAAATTATCTATATACAATTAGCTCCCAATTTCAGTTTTTACAACTGTCAGTTTCTTGTTTGCCATTTGCATTACAGTGTACAAAAATGTAGAAAACAATGAAAGAAATGTTTATCTAACCATTTATTTAGGAAGACATTATTAAAGAACTGTACCAGACAGTTTTTACTTGCAATGTTCAAAAAGCCCCCTCCCCTCTCATGATCAATGCACAATTGCTGCTGATCAGGCATTGAGTAGAAGATATGCTTGCAGTCCAATATCAATTTCCTCAAACTTTTCAGTGATTTGAGCTTTCAATTTCTGAATGCTACAAGGCTTTTCACGATAAACAATGTTTATCATGAATCCCAAAGAAAAAAATCTGGGGAACATGACAGCTACTCAATGGGACCATGGTATCCAATCCACTTTCTAGGAAAGTTTCCATCAAGAAACATGAAAATTAGAAATCTACAAGACAAATATTAACAACATGATTTCCCAGAATCTGGTTGCTACTTTTGACCCACCCTGTATATAAAAAACAGAGTCTGTTGTCTTGTAGCACAAAACATACCATACTACATTGTTAGATTTCATTAATCATTATATCAATAAAAACCTATTTTGATCATCTTATAAGTCAACTGAAGTATAAAGTATTTTATTCTTAGGAGCATTTGTATATAAGTTTTTTTTCATTGTGATTTATTTACCCACAAATACGTACAGGGTACAACAAAAATAGCATTCACTTTCTGTTTTATGGCTGTCAGTTGATTTTTTTATTTGCCATTTATATTAAAGTGTACAAGAAGGCAGAAATCAATGAAAGACATGTTAATCTAAACATTTAGTTGGGCGGAAATTATTGAGCAACTGTACCAAGCTGTTTTACTTGCAATATTCAAAACACCCTCCCCCATGATCAATACGCAGTTGCATTTGCAGTCATTTGAGCTTTCTATTTCTGAATGGTATGATAAAGATTTTCAAAATAGACAAAGTCTTTCATGAGCCCCCAAAGAAAGAAATTTGGAAGTGGGGGGGAAATATAAAGAGAGTGCTGGCCACTCAATTGAATTGTGGCATTCAATCCCCATTCTGGGAAAGTTTTCATCAAACCATTGATGAAAGAAAAAAGCAAAAAAATTAATGAAGAAAATTAAAAATCTGCAAGATAAATATTAACAGCATGACTTGCCACAATTTGGGTGTTACTTTTGCCTCACCCTGTATATAAAAACCAGGGTCTATTTTCTTGTAGCACAAAATGTCACACTATGCTTTTAACTTTCTTTACATATTATGTCAATGAAAGCCTGCTTTGATCATATTATAAGTCAGCTGAAGTATGAAGCATTTGTATATAAGTTTTTTATCGTGATTTATTTGCCCACAAATGTATACAGGGTGTGACAAAAATAGCACCCACTTTCTGTCAGTTGATTTTTTTTTATCTGTCATTTGTATTAAAGTGTACAAGAAGGCAGAAATCAATGAAAGACATGTTAATCTAAACATTTAGTTTGGGGAAAATTAGTGAGCAAATGTGCCAAGCTGTTTTACTTGCAATATTCAAAATATTATGCTGTGATCAATACACAGTTGCATTTGCAGTGGTTTGAGCTTTCTATTTCTAAATGGTATGAAAAAGCTTTTCCCAATAGACAAAGTCTTTCATGAGCCACCAACGAAAGAAATCTGAAGGGGGGGGTATATGAGGAGAGTGCTGGCCACTCGATTGGATTGTGGCATTCAATCTACATTGTAGGTAAGTTCTCATCAAGCCATTGATGAAACAAGAACACAAAAAAATTAGCTAAGAAAATTAATAATCTGCAAGATAAATACTTCCCAGAATATAGGTGCCTACTTTTGAGTCATCCTGTATATTTTTATTCAGTAGAGTTTGTTGCAGGTATTATTCTTTTCTTAGTTAAAACTTTTAAAGGTAAATTCCTAAACAACATTCAAATGTTCAGGTAGCATGAGAATAATGAGTTATGCTATTGTCAGCTGCTCCCATTAATCCAATTAGTCATAAAAAATAGATTTGGAGAGAAAAATAGAAAAAGACAAATCATGCGAAACTGGATACAACCAGTAAATAAGACTGAACCATTTAGTGTGACATACATAGAAAACAATTCATAACAATCAAATAATATATACATATAGTTGGTGTATAAAATATCCATATCTGAAATGTACAATTGTGTGAGTCCTTTTTAGGATGATAAAATGTGTCCTGGTTGTGATAGCCTCACTTTGAGAGATGTTAACCCATGTATCTATCTACAATAACAAACTGACAATGTCCAGAGAGGGAAAAAAGAGAAAGAAAGGGGTTACTGCTTCTTTTAATACACTCCTGTGAGTGATTCTGATTGGTTCCATGGGAGCCTACATAATGTCTATTTGTGGACATAGATATAAGCATGACATGCTGATTTTAATTTCTGCTACACTCCACAAGCTAAAACTAATTCTGCAAAGGTCTTTTTAAATCATTGAAACCAGTTAAAAAGTGGTTGGAAAAGTTAATGATATTCCAAAATATAATTATGTTTTCAAGTGTTATTCTCAAGTGATGTCTGCTTTCTATACTTTATTGGTTTTCAGCACCTTCCTTTATCTTCCAATCTTTACAGATGAAAAGATAATACATTTACTGACAACAATTTGATTCTTTCTTTGATTCTCCTATTTTTATTGTCCCTAACCCAGGAACACTGACATGACAGTCTCTAGAGATTCTCTCATCAATTCAAGTAACTGACATGTGTATTCTGGAAAAAATGATAAGCTAAAGTACTTTTAATTGTTCCAAAAATTACAATAGTGGAACAGGAAACAATAGTCAGCAGTAAAGCATTATGGGAAAGCAATAAGCAAAAGCAAAAAATTAAAATGATCTATTAAGTGTATGTAAGCCACACATGATTAAATGTTTCTACTTTTTATATCAAAATCTATTTAATGATGTCAGTAATTCTAACCCATATCCTTAAACAGATGCCATCTTTTTTCTATATATTCTGACCAATTTGCTTAGTTTGCAATTTTCTTGATTTCATATGAAAACTTGGAAATTTTACAATATATTTTAGTGAAATTTATACTTCCCAAATTATAGTTCATAACTATTGTTTATATATATATATATATATATATATATATATATATATATATATATATATATAAAGTTGTCAGTTTAAACTGATGTCAGGTGGATATGGGTTTAAGAATATAAATTACTCATGGAGGATAAAGATTTGTGAAGTTCAAACAGAAAATTCAAATAAAAGTAAATATTAATATCCATAGTATTTTTGAAAGAAGATTGAATTATATCTTTTTAAAAAAAAAGTCAGATCTCTCCTTTCTGTGATTTTTTGCATTAATGAAGTTGCTCTTTACTCATGTTGTCTTCACTTCTACTGCAAAAAAGTGCAGCTGATGAAAACAAAATAATGCCAGATATATTTTAGATCTTTCTCTTGCTTTCAGTCAGCAATCAATAAAATGTTTCAAACATTGAAACACATAAAAAATTCCATTTCTGAACCTAGTGAATCATTTATGGACAGTACTCTCAGCTTTATCACCATATCCATATCCTTGAAAACCTCCTGACTACAGGGGGTAAGCCTGAGTGAAGGCCCCGGGCAGTGCTTTTGTGACCCTCACTATCTTAACATTTACTTTTTTGTACATTGTTATAGTGGAACACGCCTATTCTATTGTTAATAGACTCTCCCACCTATAATAAGTAGGAGTAGTAGGAGTTGCTCAGGGGTCGGTCAGTCAGTAGATGCTGGACGACGGTTAGTCGAATACTAAAGTATCAGCGACCACAACTAGATTTCTCTGCGTCATTACTTATTATATCAAGTTCCTAACGTTTTGTATGTCGAACCTATTTTAGGACTGACTTAGTACAAATACAAGCCTCCACTGTGAAACCACTCCATAACATACCTACATTTACATTACAAATTAAACTAAGCACAACTGACTATTAAAGGATGGAAAATGTTTGCAGATTTTGACATCATTTATAGGGTCCATGAATTTTTTTGTTCATGCTAAGTCTTGAAAAAACACTATATGATATTTACTAATCTTTTCTATAATGTTGAATGTATTAAAATTATTCAACTTTTGAAAAAGAAAACTCTCAAGTTGATGCTAAAAATTGCTCAAAAATATTGATTTATTTAATATGGAATGAAATAGTATGACATGTCTCTAATTTTTAATTAGATACACTATATTTATTTTCAATTTCTCTATTTGAATTGTTTACATATATTGCATATGATCCATTATTGTACATAATTAGGTTACAATAAAATTTGTACTTTATATGAATACTGCTATATGAAAATTGAGATATACTGAAGTGGAGGGGTGCATTATACATCCAGTGGAAAGCATATGAGACCCTTGCACTGGCCCTGACAAATGGAACATATCTTTTTTGCAGTTTGTACAATGTTTTCCTTTCTAAAATAAAAGCACATCCAATAATAAACAAGCAATTCAGTTTTTTCATTTTTCACTTTTATCATAAAAACATTAAAAATTCACAATCCATATATGAATAATACAGAAAGATACCTGTCCTGGGTTTGACGATAAACTACATCCGCATCCAAGGTAAGACAATAAATTTCATCCGCATCCAGGGTAAGATGTTAAATTACGTCTGTGTCCAGGGTAAGATGATAAACTATGTCCAACAGCAAGACCTCTGATCAAAAGGTTTTGAGGAGTGTGAAAACACCTCTTAATTGCTGATGTTCCCAGGTCTGCCCTGACCCGGGGTGGTAGCACCTGTTAGGGTCCCAGCTATGGGCAAATAGTTAACTCTGAAACTGGGGTAAAAGCATTATGAAAGTGTAAAAGTAGTTTTTAATACCAGAAATACTTTCTAAAAAATTATTACTAGCAATAATTTTTTTAAGAAAATAAACTATTACCAGTAATTTAAAAAAAAAATATTACCAGCAATACGTTTTTGAAAATAATATTACCAGCTATACATTTCTCAGGAAAAAAATATTACCAGAAATAGATTTTTGACAAAACAAAATATTACTAGGAAAAAAAAATTGTCAGCATTGAGGTTGATATGCTGTAAAGCAAACCAAACCAAACAGAAAGATACACTGAAATGTCATCTTTCAGAATCGGCATATACAGCATAAATTTCAGTCATTTGTGAAATTAAATCACATGTTTAAATATCACCTATTGGAAAATGCTGTTAACTTTTATTTCAACTATATATCTACTCTATAGCTGGCCACTTGTATTCAAGGATATTCGTCTACTAGAGTGGCTAGCCAATCCCTATTGCAGATGCTCGCTCAGGCACATTTATATTTGCTCAACACCCACAGAGCCCACCTGTGGTTTATACTGCAACTATGCTGAGCAGACCTTAGTTACAGTTTCTGGGAGAGAGCATGTTATCTAGCATGATCAACAATTTAAACAAGGCCAGCATGCTCAAGCCCTTGGCCATGATGAATTGTGACTTCATGCTAGCACAGCTATCAATGGCCCACAAAAGTTCTGTCCACCCAATTTCATTCACAAGGCTTGGGTCAACCCGGGGTATGGTTTTTCAAGCACTTTCCAATGGTACCACATGCTGGGATCGCCCCCCACCACCAGTCCAATAACATCAGGCAGTCACCTTCCTGACAAATTGACCATGATGAGATTTGAACCCGGGTCTCATGGTCAGAAAGAGAACATTCTAACCACTTGGCCATGTGCCCATAATCCAACTATATATATATACATCTGTGTGTGTGTAAATTATTTTCAGATAGAGAGTAGCTGTAAAGGAACAAAATAAATAAAAAGGAAAAACTATTCTTAGCTGATGTGTTTCATCTTCTGACAGACTTTATCAAGGCAAATGTAGGATTTATTTTGTTGCATGTGTCTATATACAAGAATAAGGATGTCATTGGTTTAACAAGGCTTTTAAATTTTGAAAACATGCATGAATATTCATCAGGTGGTTGATAGGTCAATCAAAACAGCTGGAGCACACAAACTGCCATAACTCAAAAACTGGTAAGACAAAAGTAAGTGAGTATATTCAAGAATTTTTCTTTTTTAATAAATGAATAGTTTTAAATTTTAACAATCTAATTACAATTTAAAACAATATCCATTTATTAAAAAAAATTCTTGAATATTATTCACTTACTTTTGTCTTACCAGACTTTGAATTATGAGACTTTGTGTCCTCCACATGTTTTGACTGACCTTTCAACCACCTGATGAATATTCATGAACATTGTCAAATTTAAAAGCCTTGATAAATCAATGACATTCTTGTTCTTGTATATAAACATGTGCAACAAAATAAATCCCACATTTTCCTTGATAAAGTCCATTGGAGGATGAAATGTGTTGACTATGAATAGTTTTTCCTCTTGTCTTTTATATATATATATATATATATATATATACCCAAGTAGTGGATAGTGGCTCAGATTGAGGAGTCGGAGAGCCAAGTTTGAATTCCAGTTGAGTCTGTTACATTCACTTACGTGCTAATACTCTTAGGAAAGGTATTAATCCTCTTCTTCTCCTTCCAGCTATGGGTAAATAATAAGACAGACTGGGTTCTATAGCCTTGGATAGCAACTGGTCTAGTAGAAGGACAAAATCTGCAGAGGGTGATTTGGGGATCTTGTGGGACATAGTGCACCAGGTTTCTATATTCAGCCCTTCAAAAAGTGTGGTTGGTTCTGCACAAAACCTTCACCACTATAATCAAATCATATGTGCTGGTGTCTGGCTGTCGGTTCCTAGGAAGTGAGTTCCTTAATCCTCATACATCAAATATGATGGGAGTGTCCACCATATATATATATACCTATATTAAAATGTAATTTATAAATTAGGCACAATAATAAAATTAACAACAGTAACTAATAATAAAATAAAAGTATTATAACACTAATAATATATTGTATGTGTCTTTAATAAAGATTTTAACAACCTCAGTGCATAATTGTTTCCCTTATTAAATCCCCAATCAAAGAAGCCCGTTATAGCTTATTTTTAGCATACCTGAATTGCCAGCAATGAATTGAAGGAGACACACGAATGTCTTGGACATGAAGATCAGGTATGAGCTTAATCAATATCTTTTCATGGTAATATGGGATGATTATTGTTCAATCAATAAGACTTTGTTCTTTCAGATGACATGAGGATTGGAATAACTAGTCTAATGCGTCTCAGGATATTACAGAAAATCAAAAGAAAACCATATTTGGAGAATTTCAGAATTGTATCACAGTTTATAAACATAATGAAACAGAAAACGATTGTCTGCATTACAGCTTTAGTGAATAGCAATAATTTCATGGATTGATTTTTATCATGAACTTTATAATAATCTAGTAGGTCTGTACAAAAAATTAAATTTACAATGAATCTGCCCCCCCCACCGTCAAGCCAATTAACTTTTATAAAATTAAAAAAAAAAAAGAAGATATTTGTTGTCTGTCATGCATAATTTATATAGCAATATGAAAATAATAAAAAATTTCTGGTTGTAATGTTTATTATTCTACAATTCCACTATTGTAGCAGTTACCTTTAGGGATCAGTATATGCACCCCCAGGCTTAGAGATTTTACTATTTGGTAGTATTTGGTAGTAGCATGGTGGCTGTAGTAATAGGATTACAATTATAAAATTTTTTTATCTTCCATAATATATATATATATATATATATATATATATATATATATGTGTGTGTGTGTGTAAAAATTTCAGATAGAGTATATCTGTAAAAGGACAATATAAGTAAAAATAAAAGGAAAACTTAGCTGACACGTTTCATCCTCTGAGGGAATTTATCAAGGCAAATGTAAAAGTGTTCTTAAATTTAAAATTTTGAAAAATCAATAACATTTTTGCTCTTGTATATAAATACTTGTTACAAAATAAAATTCTTGGATTTGCCTTGATAAAGTCTCTCATGTTAGCTAAGATAAGTTTTCCTTTTGCCTTTATTCTTGTGTTTAACAGTAAAATTGGTGAGCTTAACCTCATGTGACTCTGTGGTGTAAAGGTAGGGAATTACCACATGTTTTCCTTAGTTACTGCTGGCACTCGAGGCAGCACACATGTTCCTTAGATACAGAGGACTAAAAAGGCAATACAGTAAATTATCTGTTCCCTACTGAGTCTGAAATTCTCTAAGACATTATGTGTCCTTTTACCTTTGAGTTTGTTTCAAACTGCTATTTTTTCAGTTTGAAAAATGTTTTCTTTTTAAATGTATATCTTTGAAATGAATTTTTTTTTATCCATTTCCCTTTTTGAGAGATATTTGTTTGTTTATAGTTTTCACAGTGTATTTCCTGAATGAAAGGATAACAATAGCATCAATATGAGGAGTGGACCATTTTCAGTGTGTCCTATGGACAGCGACAACCATAATATCATATCATTCAGTGTGTCCTACAGATAGCGACAACCATAATATCATATCATTCAGTGTGTCCTACAGATAGCGACAACCATAATATCATATCATTCAGTGTGTCCTACAGACAGCGACAACCATATCATATCATTCAAAACTGTTTAACTGAACTTTTTGTTTAAAATGTTATCATGGCCAACACAAGTATTGATAGAGATTTTCCAAGCGTAGTTTAGATGTGGCACAAAGCCGAACGTAGTGGACACCTAGTGAGGATCGAACTCACTACTAAGTCGTAATTGTTCTATCAGGACAAGCTTGCTAACCATTACACTGCCTTGAGGTGCCCATACAAGTATTGATAGTAGTAATTTTGAATCAACATTTCAAACCAGAAATCAAGGTCGTTGAAGCTATTCTCAAAATTCTGAAAGTGAAAAGAATGGTGACCTTATTGTCCAAAGTTAGTTTAAATATTTTAACTTGGGGACTTGTCCCTTGAAATAAAGCCTAGAATTAAACAGTAATCAATTATTGATTTTTTTAATGTCTTAGCACTCCAAGATATAGGTCATTACGGCTCTCCACGGATTCCTTTTCTTTATTAACTGTGACTTACTATGACTTCTTGTGAAAGAAAGTATATAGTGGTTTCTCATTGCCTTTGCTACTTGTTGGGATTACAATACTTTCAAATACAAGGTAGAGCAGAACTCAAGCACATAAAAACTTTTAGAAGAGCGAGATAGATACCTTATGGAGAGCATTATATATATAAAAATTTTATTTCCTATCAAAGTTCTTGTGTCAAACACAAAAACCTAGTTAGTAGGAATAGCAAGTCATAATAGGTGCAAATTACAAATAAGACTCAACCACTGCATAAGATTTTAAAGGAAAAAAACATTTATTACACAAGTACGAAAAAAGTACAAATACAAAGTTTGCATAAAATTTTCCTTTCCTATTAAGGCAGGATATCAATTTCTGATAAAAAGGATTACCATTGAAAAATGGAAAAAATTATGATGTCAGTTTAGAAAAAGACAAGGATTCATTGACAAAAAGAGAAAACAATTCAAGAAAGTAGAGAAACAAAGGTGCAACCACCTTTCAGAAAAAGTGTAAGTACCTACTTGCCTATCAAGTATCTCTGGGACATATAGTAATTTTAGAAAAGTCCCTTTTAAATTCACAGTTTGTGCTTGGGAAAATTTCTTTAAATTCTTTTCATTCCTTATTATCTAACCACAGGAGAATTTTTACTTGAACTTCAGAATTCTTTATTCTCTCTGCAGCTGACTGGTAACAGTTGCCTTCTTGATTCTATTTTCTTGCTGTCAAATGCCTTCCTAGATATTCATTTACCTTGTTCCCTTTCTGTCAAAAAGTCTTCTCACTTCATCCACTAATCTGAAGTCTATATATTTGGAAAATTAGGCTCATAAGGACCCCATTCAGGCTGTTACTAGAGCTTAAGACAATGTCTCTCATTGATCAGTATATACAAAAAAAAATATTTTTCCATAAACTAGAAATGGATCCTTCACAAAGTTTCACTGAGCTGAAAAAATATACAAATTTAACAATTTTTTACCAAAACTGTCTGGCCTTCATAAAAATACACTTCTCTCAAAAGAACATATACTAAAAAAAAACTAACCTAGATGATTAAAATTGATTTATTCAAGGATAACATTTTAAAATAATAAAAAACAAATTTTTTATTTACACTATTTACAATGTTTGGACTGTTGTATCTCATCTCAGAAATATAGAGAAACAAAATTTTTATACATAAGCTACAAAAATAATAATAATAAAACTCTTGACAATTTCAAAAACTTTTGATTCAGCCCAAATGTAAAAGCATTTTTCTTTTAAGGATAATAAAATATATGTGGATGAGAAAGGTCAGAAAATGTGTATGGTGAATATGTAGAACTTTTTCCCAGATGCATATGTGTGTGCTCAGCAATGAGAGTGGAATGAACAAAACCCACGGCTTGAAATAATTTATTTCTGGTTGAAAGTGAGCGCAATATAGTAGTATTTTGTGTGTAAAAAATAGGGTTTCCCAGTTCACAAAGTTCTTGAGTAACTGTTTTGTTGAGAGAGATTGCTCCACTAGTTCCCACGAAAGGAACAAGAAATCTGGGTATGAAACTGCTAGGACAGGCCTCATCTGCAGCAAAGGGTGTGTGTAGTTTTTTCTTTTGTAGGTGTCTCAAAGGAAGATTTTTTTTGCTGGTTTCCATAGGAGGGACAAGCTGCCAGGACAGGCCTTGTCTTCTGCAGCAAGGGTTGAGTAGCCCTTCAAGCTGGGCTTGAACATAGAGGCTGCTGAAAATGAAAAGTGGAAAAGAGACCGAATAGAGACAAAACCTTCCACATGACTTCAGACATTCTTCACTCACTAATTTAATTTTTATCCTCATTTTATATCAAAAAGAATTTTTCATAGGCTCACAAATTTATTTCCTTCTTTGCTGATCTACTAATTTCTATGAAGTCAAGGTTTCCATTGGTCCAAAAACAATTTCATATAGGCCCACAAATTCCTTCCCTTCTTTCTCTGTTATGAATTTGAAGGGAGTTATTATTTCATACTCACAACACATCTCATTATATTTATAATTATTTTTCACTTACATTTTTAACAATGATCATTGCATCTTGATATACTTGTCATCTTTTCTACAGCTTTTAACTGATTCTTATCATGAATTTTTGAAGGTCCTCTTCTCCCTAAAACATTTTCAGTTCTTCATTTTATTCTTTAACATTTACTGGTTCAAATTCTTGGTAAATTGGTATGTAATAATTGTTGGAACTATTATATATATATTTATAAGCATTTACTATTACATATATTTACATATATATATATATATATATCACTATCAAATATATGATACATATACTATACAAATTATATCACTATCATGTTAGAAACTATATATCACTATCAAATAAATGATATATATACTATCATACATTTAGTAATATATAGTCACTATATATTTTATTCACACTATTATATATATATGCATTTACTATTACATCCTAAATTGGTATGTAATAAATTGTCCAATTACTCAAATTATAATGAGCATTCAGATTATATCTTGTTTTAGATTTTTATTTTGCATGGATTTCATGAAAGCATTCTACTTATAAATGTTTGAATTTCAAACTTCAGAGATTTTTTTAATCATTTCACCCCAAGTGAGACAATAAAGCTACTAGGATACAAAATGTTACTGAGTATTAGAGAATATGAGAAAAACTACTATTAAGGAAAAAGAACAATAAAAGAACAAGAATTATGAAAGAAGAAGATAATAATTGGTACTGCATTTAAATTTTTTGCAGATCAAATTTGGAAACAGTGTTAAAGTTCTCATTTCTTGACATGGCATTTGTTTTCATCTTTTGTTTCTTTGTGAACTTTCTAATTACAGAAATTACAACATTGTTCTTTACAGTTATAAAATCTTCACAAGACTTCAAATAGTAGATCTTTAAGCAAAAGCAAATTTCTTTAAAACTGATGACTTCTTTTAAAAGATGATAAGCACCAAACATCAATGTCTGCAGCATATATATTTGTGGAAAGCAATGGATGTTTTTATTTATTTACTAATCTGACAGATTTTTATTACTTAATTTATTAATCTGACAGATTTTTATTACTTATTTTCAGGTCTTTCTACATGTTGGACCTATGAGGGAAAAGATGAGCATTAAGTTTTTTCTCTTTTTGTCTCATCTTGGCTGAGGAGGAAGTGACTTAGGGTGTTTCTGATTTGTCACTTGCTATTTCAAGATCAGCAGTGGCAGTTATTTATATGTTTGTTATTGTGTGCTTGGTAGAAATTTGCTTCATAGTTGCCTGCCGGAATAGGTATTGTTTCAGCAGGGTCTCTTGAGTGAACAAGTATGATGTTGAAAGACCCAAAACTTGTCATGACCCCAAGTCATAACATCACTGATGAGGTGATCCTGTGCACCTGTTGGAGTGTATTCATAACAAATTTCATGGATACTTGTATTTGAGTACTGTACTTTTATTTGGGGATTTGCTGGCTTGGTCTGGGTGGGCAGGTAGGTGATACTTCTGGCATGTTGGTCTAACAGCTCATTTTTCCCTCCAATCAACTCTCTACCCATATACACAGCACAACATGTGGCTAGCAATTTGAATGAGTAACATCAGAACCACTTGAGGGAGAGTCTGTTCCCAGGGCAAGGGTAGATAAGGACGGACCTTCTTGATCCAAACCTTGACCATTATAATTGAGCCCAAATGCTTTTTTTACTTATTTGTTCTTTTTTTTTCTCTTTGATCAAGTGGATGCGACCTAGAAGACCTGACTCCAAAGTCCATCTGCTGATCACAAAATAGAAAAACTTGCGATTGAAATAAAATCACACTTTCCTTTTTAGGTATGTGCTCCCAACTATCATGTCTCATAATATTATTAGCCGCTTATTATTATCTTATGACCCTGTTCCAAAGTAACATCTTTCGTATTTACTAATTAATTTGACACTTTGTGCAGTTCTGACTCTGTAAAGTTTTATGTTTAGTACTTTTGTTTCTTGCTGATGCATTAAAATTTAATAAGTTTTAAAACACTTTTCAGAGAAAAACAAATGTAGAAAAACAAATTATAAAAATAACTTGATGTACAGTTTTTAAAAACATTGCAAAATATATGTCCTATAAATATATTTTCTTTCAGGACATGTGATATCATGGCTCTCCACAACTTCCTCTCATTTGTAACTGAAGTAATGTTTGTCTGCTTCCACTTCTTGTTCTGCTATCCATTTACCCAAGCTTGTTTTGTAGTTTACAGAAATATTTTCCTCTGTTACTCTTGCTGTTAATATATCCTTTGAATATCAAAATCTCCAGAAACCTCTTTCTCATTATGGGTCATAAAAATGTCAACTATCTATTTCTGATTCAAAGTAAAAATGTGTTTTGTTTCCTTAAAACTAAGTCATTGCTCTTATCTTCTGTGTCTGCTATTCTTAGCATTCTTCTATAGCAGGCTTCTTAAACACACAGCCTGTGGGCCTCTTAAAGCTTCTGGACTATCTTACTGTGGGTTACAGGAAACCATTTTTTATGACCAATGTTTTCTTAAAAAATTAATAAGTTTAATAATGTGGTCCTTTTTCCCTTTCATACTTTTGCAGTAGCAGAATTGAGTGAGATCTACCAACCAAGTGCCAACATATAGTCAATCAATTTTATGGTCAGTATGGTGACAAAGAAAAAAGTACTAAACAGGAGGATTTCTATGGTGACAAAGAAAAGAGTACTAAACTACTATGTGACATCTGCCCTCCTCTATGGCAGTGAATGTTGGACAGTATTTTCAAGGATGATGAAGAGACTCGAGGCGGTGGAGATGTGGTTCTACAGAAGGATGATGAGGATATCATGGACAAAGCATGTGAGCAACAATGAGGTCTTGGAGAGGATGCAAGCAAGGAGGAGGCAGATGAAATTTCTGGGGCATATGATGAGAAAGAAGGGCCTGGGGAATCTAATACTCACGGGACCGATAGAGGGAAAAAGAGACAGGGGAAAGCAGTGCATGACATACATAGCGAGCTTGGGCAAGTCAATGGCAGAATGTAGTCTGGGGAGTTGGCAGAAACACAAAACCTGTTGAGAGCCACAAGGGATAGGGAGAAATGGAGGGCCATGATCGCCTACGTCCTGAAAGGACATGGCACATAAAAAGAAAAAGAAGCAAGGTTTGTTGTTCTTTTCCAGGGAAGGGAAGAAAACTGATATGGGGCATGTTTATGCCATGCATTTTGACAACTGATGATTCTTGTGTAAAAATTAAATGTAAATTTTGCTTTCTTTTCAAGGATGTATTTAATAAACATGAACGGTTGAATACTTGTAAAATCTTGCTTGCCTACCTGCCTCCTCTCTATCCATCACTCCCTCTTCTTCTCCTCTTCATTCTGTCTTTCTCTCTCCCTTTCACTTTTCCCCTCCCTCTCTCTTACTTTTGCAAGTCCTATTGCTCAAAAATACCAAACTCACTTAATTTAGCTTTGTGGGTCTGTGGAACCCTCATTGTGAACATGTTGCTAAAGGATTCCACAGATCTATGGTTGGGACCCTGTCCACAAGGTCTGCAGTTCCTTGGTTGGGAAGCTGATTTCCTTCACATTGGTATTAACCTAGTGATGATGACCTTTTGTGCCCTTAAGTTTGAGAACTCTGTTCTATTGAATCATATCTCTTGTTTCTAGTTTCCTCTTCATTAGGGGAATAAATTGACCGACATTCACTTTCTTTTTCGTTGGTAGTCAACAATATGATTGATTTTTATTTGAATGTAATATTAGTCATTAATCTAAAATTTGAATTCCAATGACACTCCATAATGCAGAACAGCTGACAAATCAGAAACTGTCCCAATACCAGAGAAAATGGAAATTTTGATTAATATTTAGTATTTTATTGATTCATTTATTGATTTTAAAGATGAAAAGTCTAGATAAATTCTATCAGAAACCTTTTTAAACCAAAATGTGACTTGAAAAATAAAATGCACATGTACTTTATCAACTCCTGCCAAAGAAGAAAGCTGGAGGGAAATTAATACTTGTGGCCTTAAGTGTTGATTCCTTTCCTTCTCAATGTACCAGTAGTAGAATTATTAGAAATCCGACTGCTTACACCAAGCCAACCAAATACAATTCCTCTTACAACTTCCACTGCTTCTGCTTCCACTTTTCTTCTCTAACAATCATCTTCTGCTTGGTACTCCAAAAAGAAGAATCCACTCCCATTATTTGGGTTTGGGGGCGGGGGGAGTATATAAACAATTTTTTTTTCTTTTTCCCCCACAATGCATCTTTGTACTTGTCCATAAAAACACTCACCTCATTCATTCAGTTTCTCTGAAGGCATTCAGGTAAGCAAAACTTATTCCTCTGTTTATTCATTCAAACCACATTAGATTCCTGCGATACAAGGTTTGAGAACCACTCAAGGTAGAGGGTTATTGTGAAAAAAGTAATGATAAAGAAGATGTGTGATATGAATGAAAAAGCAGATGTTAGGAAGTGGAAATTATGAAGATAAGGAGGATAGATAATGACCTTTGATGTGAAGAGGCTTAGATGTTAGTGTTCAGGGAGAGTACTCATGTAGGAGTTTGTTTCACAAAGTGAGAGTTCTTGAAAAAATGCTGAGTGGATTGGTTTGGTTTGTTTTGTTTTATGGCATATAAACCTCAATGAGTTATTTAATGCCAACAATTTTTATTGTTGGTAATATTTTTTCCTTCAAAAAATCTATTTCTGTTAATATTTTTTTCCCAAAAATGTATAGCTGGTAATATTTGTTTTTCAAACATGAATTGCTAGTAATAATATTTTTACAAAGTATTGCTGGTATTATTAAGTTAATGCAAAAATAATGACGTAATAATGTCGTTTTTGACGTAATTTTTAACGTCAAAAAATGACATTATTATGTCATTATTTTTGCACCAACCTAATAAAACCTACTTTTACACTTTCATAGAGTTTTGACCCCAGTTTAGAGGGTTAACTATTTGCCCATAGCTGAGACCCTAACATGTGCTACCACCCCAGATCAGTATGGACCTTGGAGGTGGTTCCATGCTCCTCAAAACCTCTAATCTCATATTTAGAGGCCTTGCTGGTGGATGTAATTTATCATCATACCCAGGATTACATGGAAATAGTGATTCAATACTGACAGGTTTGCAATCTTGTGTTTGTAGGAAAGGCAGAAGAGTAGAGAATAAGTCTTCTTTCATAAGATTTTGATTTTGAACTATCAAGGCTGGAAAGATTGAGCAGCTCCAGCCTAGGTATAGTTGCAATACTCCATTTTTGGTCTAATCTGAGTCTTTTGAGAAAACAATAAAAAATATTGTGATAAACTTCAAAATTCATAAAATACTTAAATTTCTTTATCAAGATGCAAATGAATTCAAAATGTTATTCTCATTTTTTTTAAAAATTACAGTATTAGGTTGGTGCAAAAAATAATGTCGTTTTCTCACATAGTAACTTATGTGAGAAAACGACATTATTTTTTGCACCAACCTAATATCTCTTGCTGAATCAGTAAGATGACATTGGTTTTGTTATCTGACTCAAACGTTTTTTATGCTTTAACATTGGAGATATAATTATCTTAGCTTTTTTGAGTCTTTAACGGCCATATTATACAGAGTGAGAAAAATCCTTAAAAATATTTCCAAAGAATAAGTGACATGAGACCCAAAGTGAATATGATTTTGAATTTTTCTCATACATTTATTTATTATTTTCTTTAATCATTTCACCCCAAGCAAAGCAATAATGCCACTAAGACACAAGGGGTTACTGGGTGAGAAACAGAATGTGGAAACTTTAATGAGGAAAAAGTACAATAAAATTACAGGACTCAGGAAGACAGAAAATACAGATTGGCATTACATTTAAGTCTTTGAGGATTGTAAAAGTGGAAGGGAAGAAAGAAATTGGAAGAGAGTTCCAGAGGTAAGAATTTTGAGAACAAACTTTTAGAATAGAACATACAGTTACATCTAACTATTTCAACAGTAAAATCATGAGACCTAATAGTCAATCTAGTACTGCACTTAAATTCATGTGCTCAAGGTACTAAGGAGAAGAGCTCATTAGAAAACTGCCATGAAAATATTTATAGAAAATAACTGGTTGAGATACCAGGTCATGATTGATTATATTACAGAATGGCAGTAATATTCAATGCATAGTTAAATGGTAGATTTATAAATGCACAAGATGATTCTTATATGAAAAATTGTTTGGCAGTGAACCAACCTTCTTATGAGAGCAACTCAATGCACCTTCTTGTGCTCACATTTTCTACTGACATGAAGTTGAGTGATTATATTGAATCAATTGCTTGGTCTGCTCCAAAGAAAGTTGGTTCACTGTATCATGCCAGATAATTTTTTGCATCAGAACCCCTCTTGCACATTTATAAATTTACCATTTATTGAATATTGCTGCCATATCTGGTCTGATGATCTGGCTATATCCTTTTTCCTTACTAAAGTCTTCTCATTCTCTTTCTGTTCTTTCTATGCTAGTGGCCTTACTTGGGATGAAATGATTAAAATTATATATAATCATAATCACAAGACCCATAAACCATGAGGATTATAGGGGTACCACATGTACTGCAGCCATAACATTTAGGGTGTGTCTTGGACAAGATCCCCTAAAAGAGCCAAAACACTCTTCAGTCTGGTTTGAATTCAGTTTTCCTGAGACTGGTTGCCACCCAAGGCTATAGAGCCAAATCTGTCCTGCTATTTACCCATAATAGGGGTGAGAAGAGACAGATTCATACCTTTTGCAAGTGCATTTGTGCATATGTTGGTTCATTGTGTTGTGCAAGATAATTTTTCTCTCCAGAATCTATTTTATATATCTATAAGTCTAGCATTCATTCATGCTTAGAATATTGCTGCCACATACGATCCAGTGACCCTGCTATTTACATTCAGCTCCTTGATAAGATCCAAAGAAGAATCAGCAATATTATTGGTCCTAATCTGGTGACTAGGATTTAGTCACTTTCCTACCACCATATGGTTGCCTCTCTGTACTGTTTCTATAAATACTTTCATGGTAATTGTTCGGATGAGCTCTTTGCTATGGTACCTAGACTTTTTTAATTTAAGCACAGTACTAGACTGGCATTGAGATCCCATCAATTTACAGTTGAGTTGGCTAGATGTAAACAGTAAGTTCTATACTAACAGTTTCTTTTTTCACACTTCTTGCTTGTGGAACTCCCTTTCAGCACCATGCTTTCCAGCCAACTGCAAAAATTTACATGCAATGTCAATTGCTATCGACTGTCCTCCTGATTGCTCTTTCCTCTTCCCACTCATTGTTGTGGATTCCGTGCATGGAATCCTGCACAAATAAATAAACAACGTCAGTAATTGAGATAGAAAAATAAGTGTATTAAACGTAAGAATACAGACTTGAAGTGAAGATTAGTAGTCCAGGAATGCGGGTTAGTAGAAGTATATGTACAAGTCTCTGTAAGTAAAGCCGTAATCATCTCTCTCTCTGGACTCTTGTATAACTCTCTGAGAACACCCTGTGTCTGTCTCCATATCTCTCAACCTGTCTCAATGTATCTCAACATATCTCCACGTATCTCAACAGCAGGTATTCTCTCTATCAGTGTAAGTATACTTTGGATGAGTCCATCTTATGTAAAAAGGGGAGAGCCCCACAATGGAGTGGTACCGATTAAAAAAAAATAAAAAAAAAAATGAATGTAACTAACTTGACTTGAATTCAAACTCTGTTCTCTGATTTCTCATTCAGAGCCATTATCCATTACACCACAACACATCTGTATACAGTAGAATCAAAATATGATATTCATCCTTGCAAGAAAGTTCCAAACTAGCATCCAGTTGGCAGACAAAAAGAAAATGGGCTGTAACTTAATACAGTATATTTATTTCTGAGATTATACAGAAATTGTGGCACAAGGTCAAAGTGGAAGTGGGGAAAGTCTGATACTCATTAGCTAGCTTAGTCCTAATTAATCACAATCACAACCAATTTATTCATTACAACTTATCCATTTACCGCAAGAACTCATCCATCCCTATTCAATCCTACATATACCACAATACTGCATATTCACAGGGGACCTACAAAACATCTCATGGCATAAAAATTTGAACAGATCATAATGTCCAAAACTTTTTTTTACAAAAATATTAGGTTGGTGCAAAAATAATATCGTTTTCTCACATAGTAACATATGTGAGAAAACGACATTATTTTTGCACCAACCTAATATATAAAAATTCCATGAATCATAAATGATGGGGAGGGGATGGACCCAGAAAACGAACTAAAAATTAAGAAAAAGTAAACAAAAATATAATAGATGTTAGTAGGATCCACCCACCCCTCAAAATAATAAGAGTGGACGCTGTATTCTGCTGATAGACAGAATCAAGAAGCATACTTTACTAATGGAATGGAAAGGATAAAAATAAATGACAGGATGGGCAAACCAAGGGCTGACCCAGATGAGATGAAAAAGGGGGAAAAAAACAAACTGGGGAGGTTGGGAATTTCCACATGGATCATAATAAAAACGAATGCTGGGAACAGGCTGGAAGCAACACTTATTCACATTAGGTAGGAAAACAAATAGTATCTAAATTAACCAAGGGAGAGTTCACAGGAAACTGCCCTGTTGCATTAAGGGGACTTAAAAGAATATCAAGACTAGCCCCATTCATGTGAACCAGGCTCATCACAGTCACCCACTTTTGATATCTGTTGATATCAAACGCTTTCTATCAGATTTGACCTTCATTTTGAGCTGATGCCCAAAGAATCTGACCAGATCTCGATAAGAATAACATTCATATCACAAGATCCCCTCCATCCATGATGTCCATACCACCATTCTTGCTATAGCTAGCAATGTAAGAAACACCATCCATTTCACCCTGAAGAACAGGAATGACAAATTGTCAGATGTAAGATCAATGGACATGAGCCAATTGGGAGTGTTATGAACTGTCAACTTGCTGACATAGTAAAGGTGGGCACAGCCATTTCCTCTAAGCCAAGGTCACACCAATGACAGGCAAATCTGCCCAGCCTCATCTGAAGGTTATGTCATTGAGAGGTAGTGCGTTCTTAATCAATTGCCAGGTAAGCAAAAACTCAGGGTTGCTTAGATAGTTCACTGCTGGAACCCAAGACCAGAAAGAGCACATCTCTCTGATGCCAACAAGCCGAGCCAACCACAAAGAGGATCCGTTGTGACCCACTCTACTAATTCACAATGAAATAGCCTACAAGGCTGTGAGAGATCACTGAACCTAGGAAAGATCCTCAAGGCCACTTAAAATTCACTAAGGAAGCTTGATAGATTTCCTTACCCACAATGGCACTTAGCCCAAGAAATG
Organism: Acanthosepion lycidas; assembly: GCA_963932145.1. NCBI lineage: Eukaryota > Metazoa > Mollusca > Cephalopoda > Sepiida > Sepiidae > Acanthosepion > Acanthosepion lycidas. The sequence continues at coordinate 19,668,443 of OZ010588.1, forward strand.
GGAGGAGTGATGGTAAGGTTAGGAAAGGTGTCCCTAACACTCCCTGCCAGAATCAAGCTGTCATAATGCAGAATACGAAAGCCAACCTTGAGGCCTGTTGAACTGACCATGAAAGTGCAAAAGTGTCCAACTGCTTTCGGTTCACCTGTACCACAGCACTGGGGGAGTGATACAGGGGGGCTGACCCACTTGCAGAAGTTGGGTTTGAATCTGGCAGCCTGCAGGACAGCAGGTAGGTACTGATGGTCAACCTTGCTGACTGCCTTGAACTGATCTAAATTGATCAGCATGGCTCAATTGTCATCTTCCACACCCTCTATGATCATGCGGATCAGATGTAGGTTGCTTTGAATTGTTCGTCCATTCAGAGCACAAGTCTGTTCAGGTCCCAACAAGCTTGTGACAACTGACTGCAAATGCTCTGTCAAAATCTTGCCCAAATCTTTAATTCTGTGTTTAGCAATATTATGGGCCTGTAATCGTCTAAATCCTGCCCAACACATTTACCCTTTTTCAACAGTGTGATCATGTCCCTGGTTGGGGATGGACCTCTGGCAGAACCAGTTGTTGAACACAACAGTCAAAATCAGAACAAAAATGTGTGACAGCCTCAAATACAATTTGTAGGGCAGACCATCATCCTAGAGAATTGCCACTACTGACCTTCAATGCAAAATGATTCCCCCCATGATCTCACCCTTGCAGTAAGCCACTTCAGTTAGTGAAAGCCAAGGAAATTCACCCAAATAGCTGCGAAACTCATTGTTACAGCAACCAGATTCCTTGGTAAAATGGCTCTCAAAATGCTGCCAAAACACCTCGCACAATCCATCAGTCGGCCTCAGAGTACACCTCTCTGGGGTCTTGACCTTGTGAATGTAATAATCGAAGCCTCGACAGATCTCTTCATTGTGCAATTCTGTACCCATTTTCACAGCTTCATTAGACACCTTGTTTAATCTAACTACTTGACCCTGCTAGCGCTTGCTAGCCTCATGCTCCAGAGCCTGCTGAGCTAATACTATCTCTAAGGGAATCCCAACAACTGCCCGGATAGACTATCCTCTCGTCTTCACCTTTTTAGCTGTATCTAGAGCTAGTCTGCTATATTCAGTGGTGAAGGACCTAATTCTATCCTTAAGCATCTCCCACCACTTATTCCCAATAACTGCCCCCACTAATTCTCGCTGCACCAATCTAGTCAAATGTTACCAGAAGTCCCACCTGTCCAGTAAGGACAGATTGAACTTCCAATCTCTAGGCATTCTAGGCCTATTACCTAGTAGTACCGTCCTGGCACAGACAAGTCTATGATCCAAATTGTCTAAGTGGTGGAATGTGGGATAGTCTAGTAAATCTAGATCATCCCTTCTCAGTAATATTCTACCAAGGTAGCTGGCTACCTGGAGAGATGGCTGCTTAAGTGCTCACGTCCACATCTCCTGTTCGGATAATTGACCCAGTATCTATTGACAAGCTCAAACTCACTGATCAGATTAATCAAGCTATGATCACCTGATAACCTCCCACTAGCTTCCTGCCCTCTGTCTATTTTATGATCCAGGATGGCATTCCGGTCCCTCATTAAGACTAAGCATGATGAATCCACCATGAACAGCCCCAACACAGAACAACTCAACATGCTCCCCATGATCGTTTGGCACATAAACTGCAATGATCCAAAATGAACCACTGCTCATGGTAATTTTGGCCACAATCTACTGGCCCTCCATGCTCATATAGCTAAGGTCTACCCTCACATCCAGGGGACACTTAATTAACAAGGAAACACTTCTGGCCTGCCAGTCCCCATATGCTGAATAGACAACAAAGTCACTAGACAGCCCACGTGTATTGAGGTCACAAACAAAGTGTGTCTCCTGGATCATGGCCACATCTACCCCAAAGGACATGAGATCATAGAGCAGGCAGGCAGCTTTACCCCAATCTTTCAGGCCTCTTGCATTCAAGCTAGCTAGCTTGATAAACATCTTTTAAGGTTTTAAAATCCTTTAAATACAAACTGGGTGGAAATCTGCAGGGGACAAGACCCCAATGGATTGTCCCAGGCTTCCAATACCAATGTTGGTTGTAATTTGACCATCTGTGACATTACTGCCAATGTCTATCAGGAAAGTTAGTTTAAGAGCCCTGTATAAGGAGGGATTGAGTAACACAGAGACCCTGACTGCATATAATTTTACTAATTTTTTAAAATTTTCCAACTCCACCTGAGCCATTCTGATTTTGGGAAATGATTTTTGGGTAATGTCTAAGAGGTCTCATACCTTCAATATGCCAACTGTATTTCTAATTAATGTTATTATCCCAGGAGCATATAGAAAATTCCTGGGGTCCTCTATCAACTTTCTGTCAACAGAGGTGAATTTGAGAAATGGCTTCAGGTGAGTCTTTCTCTGGGAAGAAAGGTCTCTCTCTAATATCTTCCTGTCAATGCAACAGGTAGCCTCCCATATGGGGAAGGGCTTCTTTTTTTTGAGGTGGGGTTGGTTGGGATTTTATGGGGGAAGTAGCAGAGAAACTCCTAGTGGTAGAAGAGGGGAGGCTTATAGGAGAAGTAGCAGCAGCAAACATTATTATAGCATTATTTAGTAACAACATAAATGCTTCATCTCTGCAATAATTTCAAAATAAATACCCATATATTCTGGTTCACAAGATGAAATTTAATTTTTATGAATAGCTTTAATCTTACCTCCTGTCTCCTTGAGTGCCTGTTCAACACCTTACCAATTAGGCCACAGAAGCTGTCCATCAGCAGATACCTACATTCAGTCATTTGTGCTCAAAGATGTGTATAGCACAGTGGTTATAGGCACAGAAAGTGGGATTGTCATTCCAAAGTTAAGTTCTGACTGAGGTCATTGCATTCACTTTTGCACAAATACAATTGGAAAAAGTATGAATCCATTTTTTCCTTCTAGCTATGGGTTAAATAGCAGGGTAAACTAGCTCCTAACCTTGGTTGGCAACCAGACTAGAAGAAGGATAATGGTTGGGATTGAGAATGGCAACTGCACCCTGTAAAAAGTCTCCTTGTTATGGAAAACACAGCAGCAACACTAGTGTGGTGAGTTTATGGTTTTAATTATCTGTATGGGATGAGAAGGACCCGTTTATTTGTATTGAAGGTAATAGTCTTAAGTAGTCAGAAATGAAGCATTGTCATTCTTTATTTTTTTATCTCTTCTGTTTATTTAAAAGACAGAGTATAAATAATATGACATCATTGCAATAAAAACAACTAAAATAAGATAAAAAGCAAAAGCAACAACAACAACAATAATAATAATAATAATAATAATAATAATAATAATAATAATAATGCATCTAAAAATCTTTGAGTAAAATATTTAAATTTTTGGTCAGCCTTGAAGAAACTTAGTTATTTTGTTTAGATAGAATATAAATTCTATTAAGATGGTGGAAGAAATATTAAAACAGAACCATCAATTTTTAAAAAAAAATTCTTCATTATCTACATAATACTAAAATTGTAATCATTGCTCTTTAAAACAATAAATATTGCTGAGGATTGAAGGTAGTTAAAATGAAAGTGGTTGGAAAAATTGTCCTTTTGATACTCCATTTTTTTGTTGGGTGTGAAGGTCCATGTTTGACAAAACTTTAATCTTGTATGTGTGTATATATCTTCCCAAGATACAGCTTAGCAATACTACCCTGACCAATTTAGAAGCATATTATACTTAGAACCCTTGCCAAGTTCAGTGCCAAATTACAATAAAATTAGACAGGGGGTTCTTGAGCTATGACCGTTTTTAATAGAAAATTCAATATTTGTTTTCAATACACATTCTTATATCAATATTTGTATATAAAAGAACACTTGCATATTTTATTCCAACTATTATGTGCGTCAAAAATAATAAACATTCATAATACATTATAACATTATTATTAAATAAATTTAAATATTTATAACAGAACATATATTTATACAGTTCACTACACTACATTAGAACATTTTTATAAACAAATATCTCAGATATTTGGCAAGTACTTGATAGGCAAAAATGCTATGTGGGTGTGTCATTATAAAACATAATCTGTATGGCTGGAAATTTGAGTCATATGACTTGATGTTAAATAAATATATAAATAGATACATGCCAATTTGTCACAGTTATGTATTTTAAAATAAATGTGTATAAGAAACAAATATGTATAATAAAAAATGTAATTATTATTTATTATTGTGTTTGATTTAAGTAATATTCTATAATGTGAGTAATAATAATTATTACAATAACTTGTATTGCAAGTACAAATTATGTGTAATATGTGTAATTAATAAAATTGATATTGTTACCATTATGAATAATCAAGAGTGGTCTCCCCTCGTTTTGTTACTTTCCTCTTTGAGAGAGCTATTTCTGTTTACTGGGACTATAAAAGAACACTATATGTGTACCTTGTATTCTCAGTTGAATAAAGCTTTCTTAATGCCTACAGCTGTGTAATTTTGTCATTACAGTTACATTATTTTGTATCATGAACTGCTTTCAAAAGGAATTCAGTGAGTTTGTGGGTGATATGGTAAATTCAAAAGATTGTGGAAATGGGTTTTAATTCCTATAAGGAGACATCACCAACATTGCAGCTGAAATAAACTTTGCTCACTCCAAGCCCCAACATAAGCTTTTCAATAAATTAATATTTGATTAGAAGAGAATAAATCTGAATTTCAAAGTGGATTCTCACTTTTACATTTAGTCTTAAACAACTCAACACTCTGAATAAATAGGGACTCATTTGTCCATAAATTCAAATAATGCTTCTGGATTATGTTTTGGATAAAACCTATGTCAATTGAAGATTGTTGGAGAGTTTATCAAAGCCACAAATTATAATATTAGCTTCTTTTATATGCCATGTCCTGAAGCATCATAGATGATCATGGCTATTTACAACTTATATTCCTAAGTCAGGGTGACTATTTCAAGACCAGAGTTGGCAACTGTCAGGGCTGTTTGCTCTCCCCAACAGTGTTCAATCTCTTTCTTGAGAACATCATGCAAGAAACCCTTCAAGACTTTCAGCCCACTATATCCATAGGAGGTAGAATTATTAACAATTTACACTTCACTGATGACACTGACTTGTTGGGCAGCAGCAACTCTGAATTACAGGGTCTCACAAACAGATTGACAGACAGAGCAGGAGTGTATGGAATGAATGTGAACACGGAGAAGAGTAAAGTCCTGATCAACAGCACAACCAACATCAGGGCCCAGATCTTCATGAATAGAGGACAACAGGAAGAAGTAACACCTTTAAATACCTTGGCGTTACCCTCACCAAAGATGGACACTCTACAACAGAGATCAAGACCAGATGGGCTATTTCAACAACAGCAATGGCGAAACTCAGTAAGATTTGGAAGAGCAAAAACATCAGCTTTCTAACCAAGATAAGGCTCTACAAGTCCCTGGTGCTGTCCATACTGATTTAGAGATGTGAAAGTTGAACTCTGATTGCAGAAACCACAAAGAGAGTCCAAACATTTGAAACAAAATGCTTCAGATGCCTTCTTGGGATCTCCTGGAGTAAACTTTGTACAGGACCAAGTAACACAACAAGCATGCCCCTAGAAGCCCCTCTTGGCAACAGTAAAGAGGAGAAACCTGTTGTGGCTTGGACATGTTATATGCCACAATACTCTACCCAAGTAAGAGGTAATCCAAAAGCTGGATGGACAACAGCAAAGAATGAACCAGGGTGAACAATCCAACACTGTTTTATAAGGCAAAAAACGGATTTATTTCTATTAAATCAAATTTGTTTTTTTTGTTTTCTATGCATATTTAGTTATTTATGTAGAGTTATTTAAATGAAAAGTATTTTTATTCATTAGCTGGAAATACAATAAATTAAAAATTTGTATGTGCACGAATATTTGTTTCCCCCCACTGTATAAACCATCCACAATGCAATATTATTTACCATTTTATAAATAATTATGAAAATTTTTTTATTCATAATTTTATAAATATATCAATGAACAAGAAAATTTGAATAAACTTGATTTCCAGACATTATACACTTTCTCAAATTATTTTATATCTCAGATTACTTTTTGTTTTAATTTTCCAATTTTTTTATAAGCTTGATTAAGTTTAATGATATACAATCAATAGAAATCCAAATCTTGAAACTTCAGCAATTAAAGGTTACCCCTACTTTCTGAAAAACATCATTTTTAAAAAGTTTTAAATCATTGCTAAATTTTTTAAAAAATGCCTAGAATATCTGTCGACAGATTAAATATAATAATATAATAAATAAATATCAAAAATAAGGAAAACGTAAATATCCATTTTCATATGTTTGGATTTTATTAATCACCACTTTAAAAAAAAAAATAAACATTACCAATGAACATAAAATTGTATACAGTAATAGTGGTGACAAGGGAATAACCATTGTTCTGATACACCGTTTTTTGCAGGTACAAAGGTTAAAGATTGCCAAAATTTTTCTATCTCATAATAGTTTTAGTTTATGCATGGAAAATTTCACTATTCCTATGTACATTCAAATTTCTTCATCCCATTGTCTTTAATATCCACTAAATGCAAGATTTCAGGAGATAGATAAATGTTCTTTAATGTGTGTTGATTTTTCTTTTCACAGTAAAGTATATGTATGAATGTTAATTCTCCTGTGGAATTTAGGGCCACAAACTCACTGTATATATTCCCCCATGGAATATAGGGTAAGAGCTAATATAGGGTTACTAATTCCCTGTGTAATACAGGACTATAAACTCATTGTATTTATTCCCCTGTGGAATATAGGGTTATAGTTAATATAGGGTTACTAATTCCCCTGTGGAATATAGGACTACAAACACACTGTATATATTCCACAGGAGAATATAGAGTTATAGCTAATATAGGGTTACTAATTCCCCTGTGGAATATAGGACCATGAAATCACTGTATATATTCCTCTGTGGAATATAGCATTAGAGCTAATATAAGGTTACTAATTCCCCTGTGGAACATAGGGTCACAAACTCACTATGCAAGGTGTTGCTACAGTGGCTTCCATAGCAAGTAAGGTTTTACAGGGTAGAGTTGCTAGCTCCACAACAAATCAATTTCAAATTCAGAGTTATATTTCTCCTAGACTGGTTGACAACCAAAACTAAAAATCCCAGCTTGCCTTGCTATTAATCCATAACCAGGGATAAAGAAATGAGTTCATACCTTTCCAAAGATGTTTGTGTAAAAATGAATGCAACTGCTTTGGCTTGAATTTGAACTTGATATGCCACTTCTCCTTCCTGCATGAATAACATCTATGCTATACACACATCCTGAAATTTAACATAGTTGATTGTGACCAGGCATCACAACTTCAGTCACTTTTCACCAACATGATGTGCCTTCTCTCAACAAATATTTTCATGTCAATTGTTCTGAGATTTATTCCCTGGTGCCCCAATTAGATGAGTTTAGGTATATTACTAGATAGGCAATTAGGTCTCAATGTTTTACTGTTGAACTAACTAAATGCAACTGCCACTTTACTCTAGCAGTTTCTTTTCTCACAGTTCTCACCTGTGGAACTCCTTTCTGATTTCTTGCTTCCCTGATAACTATCAGGGAAGCAAGAAAAAAAAAAAAAGAATCTTCAAAAATTTAGATGCAACGTCAATTGCCACGTTCTGTCTTCTTGAACCCTGTTCATTTAGTGTTCTTTTCCTCAGTCCCTCCCCACTAAAGTCTTCTCATTCACTTTCATTTCCTGTAACTCTCTGTGTCCTTGTAGCAAAACAATATGTACTTGACCATAGAACAAAGAAAAAAAATTTAATTGATTTAAATATAAAATGATAACATTTTCCTGCATAAAACTAACATCAATATAAATGTTTGTCATGCCATTTGGTGGGTGTGTTTGTAGTGTAGCGGTTATTGGCACAGACAGTTGGATAGGTATGCAAAGTTCAAATTCCAGCCAAGAATGATGCATTAATTTTTGCACCAATACTCTTGGGAAAGGCATAAATCCTTTTCATCCCTTCCCTGCAATTGTGGGTTAACAGCAGGACAGATTGGTCTCTGTAGCTTTGGCAACCAAACTATGAGAAGGATGAATTAAAAATTTGCTGGGCATGGGACTGGCAACTTCACTCTGTAATAAGCTTATTTGCTACAGAAACCATAGCAACATTAACATGGTTATGCTATGGCCCAATACTCTACATGGAGTAAGGAATTCTCTCTCATGATATTTGGTAAGATTACAATGTCTATCAAAGAATTAGTTTATGGTCATATTACATAGAAATACCAGTTCCCATATGATCACTGAAATTAAACAATGTCAAGTCTGATCAGTGCCTAAATGGCACTTAGGAATGCCAGGTGCTTGAATGTGTGGGTCATGTAATGGCTCAGAATTGTTAATCGGAGAGCCGAGTTCAAATTCCAGTTAGTTTTGTTATATTCACATGTGCAAATACCCTTGGAAATGGTATGAATCCATCTCTTCTATCCCCAGCAATAGGTTAATTAATAAGACCTGTCACACTAAATCATTATCTTCCATTTTCTCCGTTTATAAACTTGTTGTAGATTTGGATCAACCCACAACAAAGAAAAAAATTGAGAAATGTTTATAAATATAAAAATATAAAATATTTTTATTTTCATGTTTTTACAACTAAATATTTTGTGTGTACGAGGGTTAAAGTTTCTTGTTTGTAGCTGTTTGTTAAGAGGAAAAGGAATGTGATTTCTCTTTGTGTATGTGTGAGAAAAAAGACGAGAGAAAGTGAGAAGGAAAGTGTAAGTGTCACATAGTTTGGTGAGGAAGATAGGTGAATGAGTAACAAAATCTCTTTGAAGCCACATTGTTGTGAACTGATGTTGCATGTATCTGTCTATCTCCTTACTTTCCTTCCTGGCTTGTCTGGTTTGGTGACCTTGCTTATATATTCTTCAAAGGGATCACGAAGCATGCTGTTTATTGTTGGCAGGAATGGAATCCATTGGTTGAAAAATGTTAAGTATTTATTTTCAAAGGATTAATTTATCAACTGAAAGGATGCATGGATCCTCCAACTCAGAAACTATTTTTTGTCATTTGATGATTGGCTGTATGGTGTTTATTTCCATCTTTGCTGCACACACTATCTGTACACCCCTACACATCTACATAGATACATCAACAAGTCTGGTGATAAAAAACAGAATATATTTTAAACAATCAATATTTATTATCCAGTGTAATCTCTTTCTTTGTCAATGCACTTAATTTAGTCCTAGTGAATATTAATCGCATAGACAAAATATTACAGTGAAAAATGCAAATAAAAATTTGGCTAATAAATATAATAATTATAATAATATTATGATAATAATAATAATATGTCAGCCTATGACATAATGATTGAGATATCCACATAGGAGAAAGAAAGTGTGATTCTATCTCCAACCCAAGTGGTGATAAAAATGAATGGCATTGGGGGGATGGTCTATCTTTCATCAAGAGTGAACCAGAACTGGCTTCTTCAAGCCCAGCTGTGATTGTTAATATGAACCAGTAACTGGAAATCATCAATGTTCAGCTTTGTTGTCACTTTACCCCCAAATATTTATTATGTTATTTATTCATTTGTGGAGGCACAGTGGAGTAATAGATAGTAGCATAGACTGAGGAATTGAAGAGCCAAGTCTGAATTCCAGTCAAGTTCATTACATTCATTTACATGCAAATAACCTTGAGAAAGGTAAATAGCAGGGCAGACTGGGTCGTATAGCCTTAGGTAGCAACTCTGAATTCCAAACCTCCAACTATAGATTAAATAGCTTCACCAAACTGCATTTGGTTAAGTGTGGTGTGTACAGTTACATTACTGAAGATATGGTCAATCAGGGAGGGTTCCTCCAAGGAGTAAGAAAGCCCTGGATCTGTTCTAATGAGCTTTCGTCCAGGGTACATTATTTTTATTTATTTGCTTCCTTTTGGTCAAGTGAATGTCACTTAAAAACCTGACTTCAAAGACTGTTGGTCATAAAATATTAAACACTTGAGATCAAGATAGAATTGCACCTTCCTCTTCTATGTGGGTATCCCATTCATAGTGTCACAAGATTATGGACATGATCAACTCTTGTTTGCAGTTTGTGCAAGATTTTTCTCTAAAATAGATGATTTATTGTGAATTTTCTCAATGAAAGTTACAAAAGTTTTAATGCAAGAAATTCTAAATAAATTCATCAAACCTAAGGACAGGTGTGATGTAAGGTTGGACATTGCACACTAAAGGAAAAATGCATTTTATTATAAATTCTTGAAAGAAAGGCTTGCTCAGTTGTAACTATCTTGATGTGAAACATTTGTAAAGTAGGGCATTAAGAAAGAGAATGAAGAAAATGTTTTGTTTCTGCCCATGAAGTTGATGGACACTACATTACTTAGTTCCACCAGTTCTAAGTTTCATGACTTGGTTCACCATGCCATGAATATAGTAGCAAACCACCCTCATTCCCTTCATATTCCATTGGTGAGATATAAGTTCTACACAAGCAGCTTCTCCCTACAAACTTGTGATTTGTGGTTCTGGCTCCCAAAAGGATGCTTCCCCAATCAATACAATCTTAACCTGTTCAAGTCTAGGGTTAACCATTATCTCCTCCACATATCCTCACAAACTGTATCTCTTATTCTGTAACCCTCTACCTAGAGTGGCTCTTGGGCCTTGTACAGGGTGAACATTATTATAAAAAGAAAATCCTCAGGCTAATGACATCTAGAAGTCGCCTCCCTGACCACTCACCCATAGTGAGATTCAAACCTGGGTTTCATGGTCAGAAAGCAAACGTCCCAACCACTCAGCTATGTGCCCATACATTCACTTAGTCACAGGCAAACTCAAAGTTGGAATCAATAAATCCTCATAAACAGAGTCAAGAGGCCAATGTTTCCTAATTATGAAACATCTATTTTTTTTTTTTAATTTCATTTTAGAATTTGACATTGCAAAGTTAAATTTGCTTATGAAAGTTACAGATATTTGGAACTAGTATATCTATAATAATGACTGGCTCCTAGTATGACTATCTGCTAGAGTGGCTAGCTAATCCCTTTTGCAGTTGCCTGCACAGGCATATTTGGGTTTGTTCAACACCCACAGAGTTAACATATGGTTTATACTGCAACTATATTGAGCAGTATTTGGGATAGAGTGGATAATTTAGCAGTTGAAGAAGGCTAGTGCAATTGAATCCTCAGTCACAATGACTTGTGACTTTATGCTAGTACAGTCATTGATAACTTCCAAATAGTTATGTCTATCAAATTTCACTCATAGTGTTTTAGTCAACTTGTGGTATTGTTTTCAAGCACCTCCCAAGCAGCTGCATTCTGGGATCTTTTCTCTAGGCCAATATTATTGACAAATTGGCTAAGGTGAGATTTGAATTGGGGGCTCATGGTCAGAACATTAATATAATATTATCATTGTGCCATTTAATTATAACAAGAGACTTAATCTCTCATAGTTAGCATTATATTTTATTAAACTCTGAACTTCATCAACCAGTGCATGTATTGAAATTTAAATATCTGGAAGTGTTTTAACAGGAAAATGCAATCCCAAAATCCAAACATACATGAGTGAAAGATGCCTTTCAAAAGCTAAGCAAAGTGTTGAGAAATAGAAAAAATTCATTTGAAACAAAGAAAAGAGTGCTGGATTGCTACTTAATACCCATTCTTTTATATGGCAGTGAATGCTGGACAATCTCCCCATGGATGAAGAGAAAATTGGAGACAACACAAATGTAGTTCTACAGAAGGATACTGAGAATTCCATGGACAGAGTGAGTAAGCAACAACAAAGTCTTAAAGAAAATGGTCACAAAAAGAGGAGGCTTGGAAAAGTTAACTCATAGATTGTATTGAAGCAAGAGAGCTTGTGTGAATGGATAACAAAATGGTGGATGGGGTAGGGGCCTTAGCAAAGGGAGAAAATCTTAAGCTAAGGGCCACAATAATGTCCTGAAGGAATGTGGTACATAGAAGAAAGAGAAGTGTGTGTATGTGGCTCTATGCCCATATGTGAATGTGAATGTGAATTTTACATTCTCTTGTGCAATGTCTGGGGCTGCTTTTTATTCTGGTGTGGGTGTTTATATATCTACTCTGTCATGCAGTTCTTTCCCACACATGCTCTACTCATATGTTCACATGTCAGGGAAAACTACTGACTGGACAAGACTTTAAGATATGCATGGGACTGGGAGGTCATCTCTCAAGCCAACTTGTTGATGCTCTTGGATTTTCTGAAATCTCACTGAGTTCAAAGTATATTTCAACATGATCTGAGGTGAGACAACATTTTAACCACAAATTGGGTGAAATACTCTTAACTGAAATAGCATCCAAACTAAATACATTGGGAACATCCAAATGAAAATACTTTCTGTAAAAGGATCATAAGATTTAAAACATAACCAAAGTTTTGTTGAAATGAAAAAGAAGAAAGAAGAAAATTAAATAATTCAAAGGTAATTAATCATTAATATTAAATTTACAAGTTTCCTAATCATGTGAAATTTGGCAATAATTTTTTTGTTTGCCTCTGGGCTTATATTGGGGTTTGTTGAGTGCATTTTGGATAGAATTCGTTTTGTGCCAAGGAGAGCAAGATGGTTGCCATGTTTTATAATTAAAGCACCTCCTAAAGCAACAAGATGAAAAGGATCAGATATCAAGGTGTTATCAGTAAAGTAGAAAGACACATTATATATATATATATATATATATATATATATATACATACACACACACACACACACACATTATATATATATATATATACATATATATATATATATATATATATATAATGTGTGTGTGTGTGTGTGTGTGTGTGCATGAGAAGTTGTTTTGAGATTTTCTTCAAGGAACATTTATGCCAAAGCATAACTCAGAGATAAAACTAAGTTTTAGCTAAAAGTAAATATACAAAAGTAAGCATCATATAAAAGTAAACAACATATAAAATTAAACATTGAAAAAGTAAACAATGTATTTTAAAAAATATATATAAAACTAAAAACATGTAAAAGTAAGCATAAAAGTAAGCATAAAAGTAAATATATAAAAGTTAATTGATTGGTTCATTTTCTATAGCTTATCAAATCATTGTGGGTTATTTAAAACCAGAAAATATACTTAGATTGTAATAATTATTTTTGGGAGATAATAATGAGTTAGTGATACAATTTTTACAAATTAACCCATAGCTGGGGAGGAGAAGAGGTGGATTCATACCTTTCCCAAGGATATTTGCAGGTAAGTGAATATAACTAACACAACTGTAACTGAAACTCTCTGATTAACAATTCTGACCCTTTATTTATTATGCCACCCACATATCCAAGCTAACAGCACCTAGTATTCCTCATCTAGGTACTGACCAGGCTTGACATTGCTTAACTTCAGTGATCATATGGGGACTGGTGTTTCAATGTGATATAGTTATAAGCATATATAAAAGTAAACATTATATAAGAGTAAATAAAAATAAATAAACCTTATATAAATGAAAATATATAAAAATAAACATTGTATAAAAGTAAAAATATATAAATGTAAACAAACATCAGCATTGTATAAGATATACTAAAATATACAGTGTATAAACTTATATGTATATGAAAGTAATCAATAAATAAAAGTAAATATATACAAATACAAATGTAAATCTTAGATAAATAAATGTATAATAGTAAACAAGAAATGTAAACATATAAACGTAAATGTAAGTAAACAAAATTAAAATATAATATATAGCAGTAAATTTATGAATATATAAATTAAATAAAAATAAATATATTAAAGTAAACTTAATAAGATATAAAAGTAAACATAAATTAACATTGTATAAAAATAATTATATAAGACATATACTCATACATATAAAAATAAACACTATATAAGAATAATTACATAAAATATGAATTATATAAAAGTAAATAGATAAAATTAATCATGATATAAAAATAAATGTTATATAAATGTAATAAAATAAAAATAAGAAAAAGTGAACATTTTATAAACATAAACATTATATTGGAAATAAATATATAAAGTAAGCAAACATTATACAGAGTGATTAAAAAATAACTCCCTATTTTATGTACGAGTGGCCAGCCAGCAGTCCTAATTTAAGACCCTGTGATTTTTTTTTCTTTGGGATTGGTTAAAGGAGCAAGTCTATTATACCTAACCAAGACTTTAGGAGAACCTGAAGGGTGAATACAAGAAGTTATGTCTTCAAGAGTTCCTGGTGAAATCATTTGATGCGATTGCTTGGTGGCTCGAGAAGCTGATAATGAAGTCTGGTGCCTATATCAAATTTTAAATAAAACCTCATGCTGAACACTTTCCTCTTATATTCATTTCTTGTAAAAATTATAGTTAAAAAATAAATTATAAGTATTTTAAAATGGGGAGTTACTTTTCAATCATAATAAAAAATAAAAAGTTTATTTTCTGAAGGAAAAGTAGAAGCAGAACATCAGTTGAAATAACTTTTCAGAAATATACAATAGCAATAAAATGTTCAATTTTTATTGTAGTGAAGTTTGTTTTATTAAGTAATTAAGTGTTCTTAGTATAGTGTAAAGTGTGTGAACAGAGTTACTTTATGACAGTCAGTCTAATATTTTTGTGAGTTCATAGACAAAGGCTTAGTAGGTGGTTGCTGGTTAATCCCTTCTTTTGTATGCATGGACAAGGCGTTAGTTAGCAGCTGTTGACTGTCTCTCTTCCATTGTGTGCATATTTGTGCATGCACATGTAGATCAAAATGGTCTCCCAAATTGGTTTGAGCCTTGAGAAGCACTATGCTTCTATTTTTATATCTATAATGGTGATCAAAATCTAATTTCAACTGGAGTAGAGATTTGGCCATCCCAAATTATCACAGGGCTGACCTGAGCTCAACCATCTTTACCTGTTCTTATCCTTACTTCCCGTTCTTTATTTCTGAACCAAAAAGGAAATGAACATATTCAAGAGACCTTTTAACTTTGTTTCAATACAGTCAACATGAAAGAAATAAATGTCCTTAGCAGAAACTCAAGTTTTTTTTGTATGCTTCTTCTATCTTCTTTGTTTATATATTGAACATGCACCTTCACCTAAAAATACATACAAAAAACCCATAACTTTCTTAACATCCACAGAGCCAACCATTTTTCCATCATCTTTAGCAATGGATTGTATAATTGTTCAAAGCAAGGAGCTTTAATGAAAATGCAACCTTTCATAACGACTGGAAGAAATTTGGGGATCACTAGGTGATGATCAAATGTTACGAGCTTGGTTTTGGAGGAATTGAAAGTTACTAGCCAGTCTTTCCCCCATTGAGCTGTTAGGTAAGAGGAGAGATTAGCAGTGAGGCTCTAACTGTTTTGATTTTTAAATGGGAACCCATTGCTGTGGGGAAAATATTGCATTGCAAAATGCCCAATTTATGTGCCTTTCAATCTTTTGTGTTGTCTTGTTTTTTCTGTTCCTTTCATTGATTTTATCTGAGAGTTATTTACACCCTCACTAACACATAGACATGTATCATCATCATCATTATTATCATCATCATCTCCTTGACTTTTGTAACCATAGGGTGGATCTGAATGCAGAAGCCATATTGAATCTTCTCCACAAAAGTCTACCAACGACAGCCATCAGCAATTCTGGTATAGTCATACTTGTCCATTATTTGACATTGTCTAACCAGTTTTTGCATTGGTTTCCTCTCCTATATCCACCTTCAATGGTGCCTTGCATGATGGTCTTACACAGGCTGTCATACCTTTTAACGTGTCCAAACCACACCATTTTTCTCCATTTGACAGTGGCGAGAAGAGGTTCCTAGTGGCCTACAAAATTTTCAACCCTTTTCTGCACAAACTCATTGGTTTTCTGTTCCCAATAGAAAATGCCAAGGAGTTTTCTCATGCATTTGTTCTCAAATGCTCGGATCCTTCTTTTTGTTTCTGCCAACAGTATCCACATTTCATATCCCTGTATACATGTATAGAGAAACTTAAAAGAAATCACTTTAATAATATCTTTCTAATGACAGGAATTTTGTTACTATCCTGCTGTTTGTGTCTTATAAGTGAACTGTTTCTACTGCTGGCCTAATCAGATTTTTTCATTTTTGATTACTCCACCCCCTGCAAAGAAACTCCTACCACTAGAACTTCATTCTACTATCAACAAGCTGACTGGGACTCGTTCCGTGATTTCCACTGGGATGTTGTCTTTATGCTCCCCGTCCAAGAATGTGCTTCTGAGGTCTCTTTCATCCCCTCAAGGAAATATAGGGTCAAGTCATGCTCCTCCCCCTGGTTCTCCGTTGCTTGCTCAGCTGCCATTGTCCATAGGAACCACTTCTTCCACCTATTTCATAGCGACATGTCTGACTGCAATAGATGCCTCTTTGCCTCCGCCCGTAACGAGTGTAAGTGTGTCCTCAACGATGATAAGTCACTATTTGCTGATCGGATGAAGGAGCGTATTGCATCTCGCAAATTTGGCTCCAAAGATTATTGGTGTCTCTGCAAGAGCCTATTGAACAATTGCAAACCCTCTATACCTCCTTTGTTCAACTAGTTCAAAGTCCTGACCTCCTCTGCTGACAAGGCTGAATGCTTTGCTCAGAAATTTTCATTCAACTCAATGTCCAACTCTTCCGGTGTACCCATACCCAACTTCTCTCTTAGAACTGAGGTCCTATTGAGTGAGTTACACATAACCCCGTCTTTGGTATTGGGCATTATCTCTAATTTAGACCCAAACAAGGTTAGTGGTGGAAATGGGAAACCAGCCATTGTCTTGAAGAAATGCGTGCCTGAACTGGCACCCGCTCTCTCTAAACTATATAACTACTGCCTCAAGGAATCTTGTTTTTCTGATTGCTGGAAGTCCTCTTCGATTATTTCTGTCTTCAAGAACTCTGGTGACCTTTCTGACCCTTCTAACTACTATCCTATCAGTCTCCTATCCCTCTTCGGCAAAGTCTTCGAAGCCCTAATCAATACTGAAGTGGTTAACTACCTTACATCCCATGATCTGCTCTCAGACAAGCAATATGGCTTCCGCTTTGCCCGATCTGCAGCTGATGTGCTTACAGCCATCACTGAAACTGTCTATCAAGCTCTTCAAAATAATGGGGAAGCTCATGCTGTGGCCCTAGACATCTCCAAAACATTTGATAGGGTTTGGCATGCCGGCCTTCTTCGTAAGCTCCAGGGTTATGGGATTATGGGTCGATTGTTTGACCTAATACAATCATTCCTGTCAAACCATGAATTGAAGATTGTTCTCAATGGATTCTCCTCAAGTTCCTATCCCATGAACGCAGGTGTTCAGCAAGCTCCATCCTAGGCCCCACTCTTTTCCTTATCTACATAAATGACCTTCCTGGCGTCATAAATTCCCAAGTTGGCATCTACGCGGAAGACACTACAATTTACTCCTGCCTCAAAAAAAAAAAATCTAGTGTCGCTGACAAAACTAACCTGGCTGTGCATCTCGAAAAGAACCTCTAATTAGTTGTGAACTGGGGCAGGAATTAGCTGGTCAACTTTAATGCCTCAAAAACAAAACTGCTCTCCATTAGAATGTCGGACACTCAACTTCTCGAGAGCACCTGTCTGTGGCTGCTCGGTCTCACGTTGACTGCTGACCTGTGATGGAATAAATACATGGAGTCAATTGCTTTGTCCACCGCAAGGAAAGTTGGCTCCCTGTACTGCACCAGGAAGTTTTTCTCCCCGGAATTGATCCTCCAGATATACAAATCAACAATTCACTCGTGCATGGAGTATTTCTGCCATATATGGTCTGGAGCCCCTTCTGTTTGCCTCGGGGTTCTTGATAGGCTCCAGAGGTGGATATGCAATATAATTGGCCCTGTTCTGGCATCTTGTCTACAGTCACTTTCTTACAAACACATCGTCGCCTCTCTCTGTCTTTTTTACAAATACTTTCATGGTAATTGCTCTGAGGAGCTGCATTTGCTGGTTCCCAGACTTCATGAGTTCAAGCGCCCTACGAGGCTGGCATCCTGCTCTCACAGTTTCACTGTCGAAAATCCTAAATGTAGCCATCTCTTCTACTCCAATAACTTCATGTCTCGCACCTGTGGAACTCCCTTCCCTATTCCAGTTTCCCCGAGAGCTATAATCTCCAACTATTCAAATGTAATGTCAATCAACATCTTCAGTTGACTTGATCTATCCACTATCCTTCTCATCCTTTCCTCTATCACTCCTATCTGATCTTGCTTCAAATCTTCTGTAACCCCTTGCATCCTAGTGGCTTCTCACCTTGCTTGGGGTGAAATGCTTAAAAAAAAAAAAAAAAAAAAAAAAAAAAAAAATTATTTTTGCTAATGCTCTCCATACCATTGCAATTCTTACATCCGTCATCTTGGGAGGGGTTCAACCATGATCGCAGATGTAAAAAAATCATCCCTGTTATTCAATTTGTCATCTCTGAATTAAAAGCCTAAAGTAAAATTATATCTAATTTTCTTTTTTTTACTTTATGGATGAAGACTAAATCAGCTTAAAATAAAGCTAAATGGTACATACACTCAACTATTGAGGATATTACCAAATGTCAGTTGGAAACAACATATGCCCAATGAAGAACTATTAGGTTGGTGCAAAAATAATGACGTAATAATGTCGTTTTTTGACGTATTTTTTAATGTCAAAAAATGACATTATTACGTCATTATTTTTGCACCAACCTAATATATAGACTGGTGGAGGTGATATAATAGATCTCATTCTGCTTGATTAAAAGACATGAATTCTGTTTTAAATACATTTATAGGGGAGTACAATTTCTGCTGCTGTTAAGAATTAAAAGTTTAAAGTAAAATATAGTTCAGAGATAAAAATTAACATAAAAAACTTTCAAATTCCATAAACTTTTTTGAGTAATGATGTAACTAAACATTTTTCATGTTCCAAATTTTAAATTATTTTATTTATAATAAATCTTCACTGTAGAAAAAAATATCCTATTGTACCCCTGCTCACAAGAAAATGACAACAAATTAAAAGAACCATCATAAATAGTAAATTCCAAATTCTAAACAACTCTTGGAATAATAGTAAATCTTTTCAGAACTATAAAAAATATGTTTTTTTTTCTTTTAATCATTTCACCCCAAACAAGGTAACAAAGCCACTAAGATGCAGGAGGTTACTGAGTGTGAAAGAGTATGAGAAAAAATAAAAACAATATTAAGGAGCAAGAACAATAAAAGAACAGTAATTAAGAAGACTGAAGATAATGATTGGCATTGCATTTAAACATGCTATTGTATAAGTTATTCATAGACAAAGAGTTGGCTTGATGGTTAACAATATAAAAAATGGAATCCATGAACCAAGTTCAAAATCTGAGATAGTTTTTGTTCATTTCATACTAATTCTCACTTCTGGTGGAGTAGAGGGAATAATATGGAACACTCTCTTTGTCTATAGCAGAATGTGCAATCACATGACTCAGCTCACTCTGGAGGTCATGGGCATGGTCCTGCGTGATTCGGTTTAAGGATTCAAAATCTAAATATTTTGTATGCAATTTTTTTTTAGTTCGTAATGGTTTAGTGATATAAGTCTTACTAATTAACACATAGCTGGGGAGAGAAGAGGTGGATTCATATCTTTCCCAAGGATATTTGCATGTACGTGAACATAACAAAGCAAACGAGAACAGTAATTTGGCTCATTGATTAACAATTCCAAGCCATTATCCATTACACTACCCGCATATCCAAGCTTACTGCATCTGATATTCCCAAGTGGTCACCACTTAACTCTGGTGATTATGCAGGGACCAGTGTTTCAACATGATGTGGTTATAAGCCAATTTTAAGAAATCACATATATAAGCCTATGTTGCTTTGGTTTCTGCAGGGAGATCAGTTTACAAATAATTTACATACCAAACTGAACCCTCCATTGACTTTCGTAAAATTTTTAAAATATTTTTTTTGTTTACGACATCAATGATCTATAGTGCTTCATCTATAACAGAGTTAAAAAATAAAAAATGATTATTTCTCGTTGTAGTGTCTATTTATTGGACAACTCCACCAGTAAATATTTTACATAGGACATTCCTCTCTATATATAATTTATGATATAATTTATATAATTTATTATATAATTTATAATATAAATTATTATAAAATTTATATAATTTATTATATAATTCATTATATAATTTATTATAAAATCCATTACATAATTTATTATATAATTTATTATAAAATCCATTACATAATTTATATAATTATATAATTTATTATATAATTTATATAATTTATTCTCTCTATATATAATTTTGATGACATTACTCTGCCTGCTGGACTAAATTTGCTTATGTAGTTGGAACAATGTCAATGAAGATAGCATCATCAGCTAACTTTTCTAATTATGTAGGAACAATATTACAGGTCTCTGATGTGGTCCCTGTATTGCCCTTTCACTTGACTCCAATTCACCAAAGAAAGCATGTGGATTGACAAGCATAGCTTAAATGGTCATTAACTGTGAATACTTCTGAATTTCAATATCTTACCAATGTCACCTGAGGATTCTTTGTAGGCAGGACATGTGGAATTGTTCAGGAGTTTGCAAATAGCAATGATATTGGAGCCAGGATTTGTAACATTGAAATACATACAGATAGATGGTGGGTAATTGAATGACAAGATGGAAAACTTCTTCATTTTGTTTGGAGAAGGAACTTCTTCAAACTAATTGATTATTTAATTTGTTTTATTGAGAGAATCAATTTTTTTTATATAAATCAGAGGAAAAAAAAAGATTGGGAAAGAAATACAATAAACACCAGTTATAGTTTTTTTTTTTAACATTTCAACCCATGCATTAAGATGAAAGGGGTTACTGGGTGTAAAAGATAATGAGACGATTTACTAAGGAAAAACAAAATAAAAGAATATAATCCAGGAAGACAGAATATTATGATTGATGTTGTATTTAAATTTTTGCATATTGTAGGTGGCAAGGAATGAAGAAACTAGAAGAGATTTCCAAAGGCAAGAAATCTGAGAAAAGAAATAATTAGAATAGAACTTATGCCTACATCTTATTAATTCAGCAGTAAAATAGTGAGACCTAGTTGCCAATCTAGTAGTAAGCTTAAATTTCTGCAGTTGTGTTACCAAGGTGAAGAGCTCATTAAAACAACTGCCATGAAAATATTTATAGAAAAGACAGAAGGAAGCCACATCACAGCAGTGGGAAAGTAACTGAAGTCAAGATGTCAGGTCAGGATTGATTGCATTATAGAACCTTCTTTGAATTTTGTCAAGAATTTTGAGATATACAGCAGGAGCTCCAAACCAGATGTGGCAAGGTCATCTATGGTGATCAAAATATAGCAGTTTCATTTTGGAGGCATTAAAATTTTACAAGCAATTTCTTGCCCCAGTTAACAACTGATTGGAGGTCATTTTTGAGAGCAGCTGTTAGTTTTACTTTGTTGGACCTATTGAACTTATTAAAACAGGAGTAAATAGCTGTCATCAGCATAAATAATGATGACATTGGAAGGTTGTTAATGAAGAAACTGAGGACATCAGGAAGGTTATTATTAAAGATACAGGTACACACAACATTTTTTTTGACATCCTATGTAACAGGATGTTTAGCTAATTCATTCAGCTTTTATTGCTTTTATTTTTTTGTTTTTAATTATAGAACATTGTCTTAGTAATAATTTTGTAAGGAAGGGAGATGTGTTTCATGATTCTGGGTCCTAAAATTAGTGCACATACAATGTATTTTTGGCCTTAATAAATTATTCTGTTTTAAACAAGACTGTATTCTTTCAGGTGAAATGATGATCAAACTTATGATAAACAGTAATTGTATTGAGGGTACTGAGTTAAAAAAGATCTTGCTTTTATCTTATTCTTAGATGTTTTGCATATATATTTCATAGGTGAATAGATTGATGGATATGAACAGAGTGAGATAGATATGAATAGAGTGAGATAGATAGGAATAGAGTGGGACAGATAGATATGCATAGAGTGGGATAAGGAGATAGATAGATATGAATTGAGGGTGATAGATATGAATAGAGTGAGATAGATAGGAATAGAGTGGGACAGATAGATATGCATAGAGTGAGATAAGGAGATAGATAGATATGAATTGAGGGCGATAGATATGAATAGAGTGAGGCAAACAGATAGATAGATAAATATAAATAAAGTAAAAGTAAAAGAGTGAACTCACACTCTTTGGGTTCTGTCACTGGAATCCTCAAGGACACATAGCACAGTGGATAAAGGCATTGGTTAGATCCAGTGACAGGACCCAAAGAGTGTGAGTTCAATACCCGGTTAAGGCAGTGGAGAAATTTCAGAGGGAAATTAACAGGAGATAACTGATAACTGACATCCATTAAAACATGGCACATGGAACTAGAACAGTCTACCCCAGTGAGCGAAATAAAGGGTTCAGTTTGACATTCCAACTACCTGATGAGGGCTGGAGCGTACAATGGCCAAAACACTGTAATAAATATGGCAACAAAGATGAAGACAATAGTCTGAATAATGTAAATAGAGTAAAATAGAAAAGAATAGAGTGAGATAAATAGATATGCATAGAGTGAGATAAATAGATATGCATAGAGTGAGATAAATAGATATGCATAGAGTGAGATAAATAGATATGCATAGAGTGAGATAAATAGATATGCATAGAGTGAGATAAATAGATATGCATAGAGTGAGATAAATAGATATGCATAGAGTGAGATAAATAGATATGCATAGAGTGAGATAAATAGATATGCATAGAGTGAGATAAATAGATATGCATAGAGTGAGATAAATAGATATGCATAGAGTGAGATAAATAGATATGCATAGAGTGAGATAAATAGATATGCATAGAGTGAGATAAATAGATATGCATAGAGTGAGATAAATAGATATGCATAGAGTGAGATAAATAGATATGCATAGAGTGAGATAAATAGATATGCATAGAGTGAGATAAATAGATATGCATAGAGTGAGATAAATAGATATGCATAGAGTGAGATAGGGAGATAGATAGATATGAATTCGGGCCGATAGTTATGAATAAACTTAGATCTGAAAAGACTGAGATACAAACTGGAATAGATAGATATGAACAGATATAGATAGATAGATATGAAAAGACTGGGATAGATAGATAGATAGATGTGAAAAGACTGGGATAGATAGATAAATAGATAGATATGAACAGACTCAGATAGATAGATAGATAGATAGATAGATAGATAGAAACAGACTGGGATCGATAGATAGATATTAGGTTCGTGCCAAAATTATGTCGTTTTCTCACATAATAACATATGTGAGAAAACGACATTATTTTTGCACCAACCCAATAGATAGATAGAAACAGACTGGGATAGATAGATAGATAGATATATATATAGATAGATAGATAGATCTGAACAAACTGTGAAAGATAAATAGAAAGATACATCTGAAAAGATTGAGATAGATTTGAAAAGACTGAAATAGACATGAAAAAACTGCGATAGATAGAAAAATAGATAGATCTGAAAAGGCTGTAATAAATAGATAGATAATATGCATGGTAATGCATTGAGCAGATTCTTTACTGCTTTTAGAATTCCTGTCATTTATCAAACAGCATGGTCATTCTGTTTAAGGTGTAGTTGGGTGGGATTGTAATTCTTATCATACTAGCATATCATTCCTCTGCATAACAAAACGTGAAAGTGTTAGGTTATCTCCTGAGAAGTGGTAAATTACAATCAATTTGTGATGTGCATGTAAAACCATTATCTAACAATTGTTGGGGTAGACTCTTATGCACACAGAAGACAGAAACTATCAGGATAAAATATCATATAACAACGGAAACAAGAGATAAAGGTAAAATTTCCTTTATTTATCTGGCTGTTGATTTGTAAGTGGATCTTGATCATTCAATATGACTTCTCAACTCACACTTGTCACCACTGGGTCAACAATAACATGGTAGGCTTGCCAAATTGAATCATCTTGTCAAAGTTGCATTCTTGACAATTGTTTTATTTTTCCACCCATTAAAGAAAATGGGATTAGGAGTTGGCAAACATTTTCTGCATTGAAATAATATTTCCACTGTTCTTCTTTCTACATTTTCTTTTTCCGAATAAAACAAAATTGAGGCAATCTTTTACTCATAATACTATTGCAAGCAAGATATTTGGGAGTTGTGAAAGCAGAAATTTAAATATCTGGGAAGTGTTCTGACAGAGGACAGAAAGTGCAACACTTAGATATGAAGATGTATTGAGATGACCAAAGATGCATTCCAAACACTAAGCAGAGACAGAAAAATTTCATTAGAAGCAAAGAAAAAAGTATTGGACTGTTACATGATATTTGTCCTCCTGTATGACAGTGAATGCTGGACAATCTCCCCAGAGATGAAAAAGAGACTTGAAACAACAGAAAAGATGCTGAGGATACCATGAACTGAATATGTGAGCAATAACAAGGTTTTGAAGAAAATAGAAACAAAAAGGAAACTTATACTTAACATCAGGAAGAGGCAGTTGAAATTTCTGGGGTACATAATGAGGAAGGAGGGCTTGGAAAATCTGATACCCACAGGACAGATTGAGGGACAGAGGAAAACAGTGCATAGCATACTTGATGAGCTTGATCAAATGGATGGCAGAATGGGTTTTGGGAGAAATAACAAAAAAACAAAATTTATTAAGAGCTACAAGGGACAGGAAGATGTGTAGGGCCATGATCATCTATGTCCTGAAGGGACATGGCTCATAAAAGAATTAGAAAGGAGCTGGCTATTTCGCCTGTTAACTTTAGAAAGAGTGCCAAATAATGACTTCATTTACTTGAAACATTGCAGGATTATTCTTTTACCTTTTTATCTTTTATTTTAAATTTTCATTTGGCCTGAAACTAGTGAAGTCAGCAAATGTGAGAGTTTGATAAGTAAATAAACCAAATGCTTCAATGTAATAGCTTCATTTACAATGTAAAGAACTCATGCTGAATGTACTTTGAAATATTTGCGTACTCATGTCATAAAGTACCTGTATCTGAAGGCTAAAGTAAAACTACATGTAATTTTCTAAAATTATGAAAACTTCACAATACGCTGATATCAATAATTTTTTTCTGTTTTTAACATTTCACTCCAAGCAAGGTGATAAAGCCACTAAGATGCAAGGGGCTATTGAGAGTGAAAGAAACTAAGTAAACATTATTAAGGAGAGAGAGAGGACAAGTACCTTATCTCACTAATTTCAGCTGAAGGTTCTTTGTAGTCAAGACATGCAAAATTGTTCAAGAGTTTGCAAAAGGCAATGGTATGGGAATCAGGATTTGTAGCATTGAAACACACACATGGATAGATGGTGGGTAATTGAATGACAAGATGGAAAACAGCATTTTGTTTGGAGAAGGAACTTCTTCAAACTAATAATAGTTTTATTGACAAAATCAATTTTTAAATAAAACTGTAAGACCAGGATTCCAGGAGATAGAAGATGACAGTTGAAGTTACATTTAAATTTATGAAGATCATAGTTGACAGGAAAGCAAGAAGCCAGAGTTCCACAAATAAGAAGTGCAAGAGAAGAAACCATTAGAACAGAACTTAGTTACAACAAGCGATTTCAACAGTGAAATGATGAGACCTAGCTGCCAATCTAGTACTGCATTTAAATTTTTTCTTCACCTTTTTAACTTTCACTGTTTTACTTGACATGTTGGCAGTTAACATCATTGGGATCACCTTACTTTCCTCTACAATCAATTCCCATAGTGATACCTCTTCATTACTTTTTTTCTGCTACCGGGGCAATTTGATAGATTCCACTTGACAATTCTCCCCCAGAATTCACCACACCTTTACTAGACATTTGTTTGAGGTGGAATTTTTATGTCTTCTTTGGCCAGAATTAGTACTATCTCTCCGCTACCTCCCAAGGACACTTCCAAACCACCCACTAACAACATAGGAGATTAAATATTAAATGCACCCTGTTTTGTTTAAGCCAGTCTTCTCCTAGGATTAGCTTGTTGCACAAACCACATGCTACAAATAGCTTGTGGTTCTCTTCTACTCCTCCTACACTCAATGGTAGCCATGTCATACCTCAGACTGTCATCTCCTTACCATTAGCCTGACTAATTATTAAGTCTAGCTTTCTTAATTCCTTCCAGGTCTTCAGGTGATCATAGGCAACCCTACTGATCAGTGACACAGATGCTCCAGTGTAAATACATGCTTTTACCTTGATTTTACCTATCTTAACCTGACACGTTAATTCTTTCCCTTCTGTCAAGAGTGAGGACACTTGAGCATTTCCTTCTTTCTTCTTTCATTTTCTCCAGTGCTGTGCCGTTCTAGACATGGGGGCTGGCAACACATATTTCTCATCATCTGTTCCCTCTTCAGAGTCACCACTCTTGGACCCAACCTCACTTTCAGTTCTCACAAAGCAATACTTTCTAATGTGGTCCAATCAACCACAATCCCAGCACTTTTTCCTCGGGTTAATATTTCTTGTCCTGTTTTCTCTTCCTGAATGCCTGAAACAGGACTTCTTTATGTGGCCTAACTGATTACAATTCTAGCAATTCTATGATGACCTGGTTGTCTGTAGATCAAATACCTTAATTCCTTCTTTCTAATTGGGGGGGGGCACCCAGCTTCTTACTCCATGCTGGGTGGCCCATAGGCATTTGCCAGATTCCTTGGGATAAGTCTGGGTTTTAGTTACTGGGGATTCCCTGGGCCTATCCTTAGGTCATCTAGCCTACTTAGTTTCTCAACTGTTTCTACCTGTCAGACACTCTACAGACCTATGCCCTCACACTTACACACCCGATACACTGTCCAGTTATGTCTTGGTGTGGGATCATGAACCACACCACACAGGCCATGTTTTACACCTTGGGTCCTCCTCTTTTTCCCAAGTCTTGGGTTTTTCTTTAGGTATTCTCTGTCCCCACTTGGGACATGGGGCCCTTCTTTCCCCAGTTTTTCTCCTTTCCTCCTGAACCCTTGAGTTTGGCTCTTCCTTACACTTGACCAATCCCAGAATCTATCACCATCTTGGGCCAGTTCTAATGCATCTACCAACCTGGTTGGCTTCTCATGAAGAATCTCATTTCTTACCTCTTCGTCTTGTAAGGCATCAATGAACAGATCAGCTAGTTGGGCCTGTATGACCTTACAATTCTGGGCCAACTCCTCTGAGTAGGTGAGCAACACCATTGCAGTCACTCTCTTGCCTAACTCTGAAGGGGTTTCCAAAGACTCCTGCTTCAGCCTTAGTAGTTTTCTGTTGGCTTCTTTCTTAGTACATGCACTAGCATACTTTACTACTAATTTCTCTTTTAACTCAGTCCACTTTAAACTTGGATATTCCTCTATCCACTTCCTAATATTTTTAGAAACCGACCATGCTGTTGTCACAAACGCTAACAGCAGAAATTCCCTCTCTGACAGCCCATAAATTAAGTTCTTTTTTCAATCAATTCTATACTGTCTTGGAGCCTGATAGAATCACCCTAAAATGATGGAACCCACATCCCTCCTAATATCTTATGGAAGCTTCTTGTTCCTACTTTACTTACATCAGCCTCACACCTCTCTATATCCAAACTTCTCGGTGAACTTCGCCATGGCAAATTTTGACGAATTTGGATCGCTTCTCGGCTTTTGGCTGAGATTCGATCACAGCTACGACTAGCTTGGACTGGCTCCGGCCTGGACCTGCTAGGACAAGTCATGACCAGCTTTGACTAAGCTCTGACCAGCTTTGACATTCTTTGACCAGTTTTGGACCAGTGGCCCTTAGAGTGGAAACACTCGGGTCTCCCACGTTAAACCAACCTTGTGTCACATCTTGACCATGTGGGAGTCAAGTAAATAGCCTCTATATCCAAACTTTCCTGAGACCTACTCATGCTCATATTTTACAACAACCAGCAAGACAACAAAAGAAAAGGGAAGACAAAGTTTCCTACCTTAATCTGTCGATCTTTCCTCTGGTCCTGACTTGTTAGCTCTCTCAGAACCTTTTTATAGTCAATTGACTAAAGTCCCTTTTTAAGGTTCTGTTGTCTAGTTCCTGGATCCTGTCACCGTTGTCCTTGCTGTCTGGGTTCTTGGATTGTTTTTTTCTTGTTTTTGTTGTTACAATCAGGGTCAATATACTGGTTATAACAGCACCAAATATAATGCCATCCAGTCAGCCGATGAGCTAAAGGGCTCACTAAATATCTGATAATGGCCATCAATATTGGATTTCTTCTATTAACTGTTTGTTGCGGTGACTTTTACTGCTGTCAAAAAGTTTGGTTGAATGTCCACATTGTGACTGATCTTAAACAACCAAAAGTCTACTGCATGGGTTGGTATACCATGGCTAACAGCAGCTCTGATGGTTATATAATGTGGGAGACAACAACTTTTTTTATCTTTAACAAATTGTTTATACAAGGTAATGTAATATCAGAAAAAATACAAGTTTTAAAAAAAGTCTGTGAGAGTGATGGACGATTATACCTCAAGACTTGGGCTCTTAGTTGCTCACTCTGGTGTCTAATTGTTGGTTTTAGGTTGGTACATGATCATGGGTTCTGGAGGTAACCTAGTCAGTTCTTAGGCACATTCTAATTCAAATCTAAGTGATAATTCTTTCTCAGAGTTCTTCTGAGGACTTTGCTGAACTACTCTGGAGTCTACTGATCTGTTCCAACTGACCTGCAGTTCTACTTTGCTTGACCTGTGGCCCTGTTCTCACTGAAAGCTTCAAAATGTCCATTTAAAATAATACTTTGCACAAAACCAGGTGGGGGTCTGACTGGCATAGAAATATCAACCATTCCTTTGTCTCAACTGAGATTTTCAAATTTTGGGTAATTATCCAGCCCCTTAGTAGCAGTAGAGGGTTAATCCACTCATTAAACTCCAACTTGCCTTCTCCAGCATCTCTGACTTACAATCATAGCTGCCACCTTCTTTACTTCCTCCAACTTCCTTAGAAACAACCTGTTACTACTCTCTTTGGGATGTCCCTTGATCTGGTTGACCAATTCCTTTTGAGTGACTGTAACAAGGGGTCGTCTAAACCTTAACTAAAAGCTAACCATCATTATATTAAATTTTAGGTGAATTCAATTTATGGAAAAAAATGACCCATTGAAAAAATTATTTTTATCTGGTTTCCGCTGGACACAGTCAAAAGCATCAAGAAATGGTTGTATGGATTTATTTTATGGAGAAATCAAATCTCCAGAAAAAGATAAAAAAATATTTAATTCTCTTTCTTTCAGGCCGATGCTATGCTTCCCCTAATCATTATCATCAAATGAAAAATTATCCAAATCAGCATCCTGTTTTAAGCCTGAATGAAACTGAAATTGCTTCATAAAAAATGACTCTCTGACTGGTCAGCGGTTACTTTCGGCATAGTTTTAATATCCACTTAGAAATCTACATCAGTTGTCCATATCGTTACAATTTTGTCTCAACCAATGGGTTTAAATGTATCCAGGCCAGAACACTCCAGTCAAGATTTAAATGTTATCTCAACCTGAGATAAGTGTTTTCTAGGTCAGCCCATCTGCCTGTAGCTGATAATGTCACAGAATTCAGAACAGAAACATTATTAATGAACGAGAAGAGAAAAGAGTAACCAGGAGGACAGTAGATAGCAATTGACATTGCATTTAAATTTTTACAGATTGAAGTTGGCTGAATAGCATGGAGCCAGAAGGGAGTTCCACAAGTGAGAAGTGCAAGAAAAGAAACAGTATAGAATTTACGGCTACATCTAGCCAGCTCAACTGTAAATTGATAAGATCTCGATGCCAGTCAAGTACTGGACTTAAATTAAAAAAGCCTAGGTACCATAGCAAAGAGTTCATCTGAACAATTACCATGAAAATATTTATAGAAAAGGCACAAGGAACCAACCTTACAATGTTGTGAAAGTGACTGAAGCTGAGTTGCCAAATATATATATATATGTGAACATTGAAGTCAACACTTAATGGTGACAGTCTGTTTCATGATAGATGCAATCATCAGGCAGCCTGACGATTACATCTAGCATGAAACAGACTGTAGCCACTGAGTGTTGACTTCAATGTTCATTTTTATATTTACATACATTTTATCTCTGATATTGAGCACTTTCTCATAGCTTATAACTAAATTTATCACCAATCTTGAAACTTTTGGTGTCACTTTTGTTAACTATTTGTGTTTTTTTGACTTGGTAACAACTTGTCAAACACCAATTTTACTCTTCTGGCAAACATTAATTCCGTTGGCAATATGCCTGATGGTGTATTGGGGTTAGGTATTACCCAGTAAACTCTCAGAAAATTTTGAAGTGCTTCCTCATTTAATTTTTCAAGACTTGCTTTCTTCAATGCTTTTTTGAATGCTCCCACAAACCATTCATCTTGTCCATTAGATCTTCTGTGATATGGCAGGGTTGTAACATGTTCAATGGAGAACATCTTACAAAAATCTGTTATCAGATACTATAGTATCTGGTATACTATATCTTGCAAACAGTTCATGCAAGAAATTCACTGAGGATGTTGGATTTTTGCACTTATAAATTTCTGGATATTTTGTGAAACTATCAACTACCACAAAATAAAATGATCCATTCATAGGACCTGCAAAATCTATATGCAGTCTTGACCATGGCATGTCTGTCTTTGACAAAGGTTCTATTTTTGTGATTGGTAGTTTTACTTTCATTGTTCTTTCAATATCTTGGTCCATTCCAGTCCAATACAAAACTTCTCAACATAGATTTAATTCTAAAAGTACCAGGATGTATGCAATGAAAATCCTTTAATATCTGTTTCTGTAACACACTCAATATTACAACTCTTTGACCATACCTTACTACACCATTACATACTGAGTATGTGTTTAAATCTGGATTTTGTTCTTTGTTATTTTCTTTCAATTGCTATTTATTTTTGCAATAAAGACATCATTTTCTGCTTTTTCTTTTATTTCTTCTAGGGTTACTGATAACTCTTGTACTACATTGCACAAAATGTTTTTTATTTTCATTTCATTTTTAGTGCTGCAATAACTGTCTTCTTCAATGGTTCCACATTTTTAGGTATTTATCTAGATAATCCATCCACATGTCCTAATTTTTTAGATGGTTGGTACTCCATTGTAAAATCATAGTTTAACAGGATGGTACCCCAGTGTTGTAGTCTATTAGCTGTATGAATAGCTATACCTTTCTTTGAACCATATATAGTTAATAAAGGTCTGTAGTCTGTTTACAATATAAAATTTTTTCCATGAATAAATTTATGGAATTTTTTCATAGCAAATATGATTGCTACAGCCTCTTTTTCTATCTGGCTGTAATTCTTCTCTGCTGGTAGAAGCAAGTGTGAAGCATGAGCGAAGGCTTTCATTTTACCTCCATTGTATTTGTGTAAAATCACCGCTCCAACACTGATGCTACTACAATTTTTGCTTTGGATCTTAATGTGCTAACAATAAATCAAATGTTAAGACTTTCTTTTTTAACTTGTCCACTTTACTCCTTTTTTCAGTAAAAAACGACATTATTATGTCATTATTTTTGCACCAACCTAATATATCATTTAAACCTTTCACATTCTTTATTGATGACACCAGCATGACAATGTTTTTATCCTCTTTTTTTGGTTAGATTCAAACACCTCCAATGAGCATTAAACAGAGAGCTCTTGTTGCTAAAGATTTTCGTCGGAATGTGTACCGTGTCTTCAAACCCAATTTTACCTGGCTTTCTCAGTAAAATGTATTTTTCATACTCTATTGGAGCTATTTTCCTCAACAACAATCTCATTTTTGCCTCATTTTCCCAGCTGCTGCATTCCTGACTGAATATTTGTTCATATCTACAAAAATACACAGAAAAGTCAGTCTCTCATCAGGATTTTATATAAATTCTGATATAGCATTTTGGACAACATCTGGCAGAAGAGACATTGAAGAATTTATTGTTTTCTTCAGAATTATATCCAACAAATCCCGTTGCTGTTTTTTGTAGTTCTAGCAACTGTTGATTTTGTTGCTGTTGCTGTTGTTGAATTTCCACTATGGAAACCAAAATTTTATCCATATTTGGAAGAATATGTTTTTTTTTTTTTTTTTTAAATCAACAAGATTGAAATTCATGTAACTCCAGTTACAACTTTTATAAGTTCCTGGTCCTTGTTACTGTTATAAATTGTAAGAGTTCCAAATACTCATCACAACAGTTATAGTAATGGACTAATTCATATAGTTACCAAGGACCTACTATTCACTCCAAAACACATTGGGAGATTGTAATTTACTAGCATAGACCAACTTTCGAATGCTATTCTGAATTCTGTGCAGTCTGTTTCATATTAACAAATACAAAATGAAAGGAATACTGACTACTAAAATTAGTTTCAGGATATGAAGTGTATATTTCTCATTAATGTTGTCTTTATAACTTTATTCTCATAACAATGAAACTGCTTCTAATTCTTATGTTTAAGACATATCTTTCTAAATTTTGTGCATATTCTGTAGTTAAAATCTTTAATTGCCACATAAGGTTTCTTGGATTAACCTGACTAAAACGAAATCCAAAGTGTCTATAATGTAATCACTACTGACCTGGTATCTTAACTACAGTCACTTTCTCACCACTGTGACATGGCTTCTCTCTCTTTTCTACAAATATTTTCATGGCAATTGAGCTTTCCTCAGTGAATCAACTGCATGAATTTAAGCACAATACCAGACTGGCAACTAGGTCTCACAGTTTTACTGTTGAACTAGCTAGATGTAACTGTATGTTCCAGTTTAATAGTTTTTAGATATTTCAACCAGTTTATATTTATTGAGCCAAGGCTCCCACGAGCATTATGGCCACTCCAAACATATAGCGTCCCCATCTCCACTGTGTTGATGTTGGAGAGGAGTGCTAGCAGTTTCCTCCATAAATGGTTAGGATTACCTCGGAGCTTAAGCAGTTCAGCCTTGTATGGATCATCCAATGTCATAAATAGGAAAAAGATATATTTGATTTGGTCCATGGAATATTTAGGCAGTTCTGATTGGTTGCATCTTGATACTTATATGTCTCTTTCAAATAAAAGCTAATAAACTCATACATGTTATTGTTTGACCATAGTTTCTTCCCTGAAATCTTTTCCATTTGTTCCTCTGAAATATTTCTTTACTTTCTATCAGTTTTATTGCATTTTTAAAATGAATCTTATACTTCATTCTTATATTGCAGTTACAATTCTTACATAATAGTAAAAACTAAAGTCAAACAATGCTGCATTTGGCTAAAACTGTTTGGGTAACATTCTTTAGCAATATATCTAGAGACTTGCATTCCATTGATAATAACCTTTTTAGTTGAGCATAATATAGCTGATGATTTTTCCTATCCTGGGTATGATTATAAACTACACCTGGTAACAAGGCCTAATGATTAGGATGTTTTGAGGAGTGTGGAACCATCTCTTAATTGCTGTTGCTCCCAGGTCCACCCTGACCCAGGGTAGTAACACCTGTTAGGGTCCTAGCTATGAAAGTATAAAAATATGTTTTTGTAGTAAAAATACCAACAAATACATTTTTGAAAGAACAATATATTTTTGAAAAAAGAAATATTACCAGCAATACATTTGATTCTTGACAAAAACCCTCTTTACAAAATACATCAATGAAACCTGGTCTACAAACTGATTTCTTATAAAGAATACACATCCAACAATTTCTTTTCTCATATTTCCCACCTGTGGAACTCCCTTCTATTTACTTGCTTCCCTGAAAAGTACAGTCTTCAAAAATTTAAATGCAACTTCAATTACCATCTTCTTGAATTCTGTTTATCTTTTATCCTTTCCTCAGTCATTCTTTTCCCTCACTTTCACTCTCTGTAACCCTATGCATACTAGTGGCACTCCCGGCTTGCTTGGGGTGAAATGATTAAAGAAAATCTTGTCAGCATTAAATAACCAATTGAGGTTGATATGCCATAAAACAAAATAAACCAAACTAAAACCAACCTAACCTACCAGTGCCAGCATTTCATATTACAAGTTCTGTAATCCATTAGAGACATTGTGGTACCATAAGAAAAAGAGGATGGGAAACTTGGAAAACCTAAAAAATGAAGTAAATGTAGTTTTCTATAATTTATATTATATATACATGTACAGAAAGAGTATGGGGTTTTTATTTATTAATCTGACAGATTTTTATTCCTTAAATATTTTTAATTGAGTAGACACTCCATTTATTTATTAAACAGTATATTTATTTATTTTTGTCTACCAGCCTGAATATTTGAGAAATCTAATTAGAGAAAGATATGCAATTTGATCTGTGATCTGACAATATGATAATTATCTGATCTCAAAATTACAGAGGATAGATTTCAAGACAGATATGCAACATAATTGGTCCTGATCTGGCATCTCGTCTACAGTCACTCTCTCACAGACATGCCGTCGCCTCCCTCTGCCTTTTTTACAAATACTTTCATGGTAACTGCTCCGAGGAGTTGCTTTCGCTGGTTCCCAAACGTCATGAATTTAAGCTTTCTACTAGGCTGGCATCTCACTCACACCCTTTCACTGTCAAAACTGTTAAATGTAGCCATCTCTTCTACTCCAATAACTTCATATCTCGCACCTCTCACCTGTGGAACTCCCTTCCCTCTTCCTGTTTCCCTGATATCTATTCAAATATAATGTCAACTATTCAAATATAATGTCAATTGATGTCTCCAGATGCCCTGATCTATCCCCTATCCTTCTCTTCATCCTTTCCTCTATCACTCCTATTTGCTCTAGCTCCAACTCTCTGCATGCTAGTGGCTTCCCGCCTTGCTTGGGGTGAAATGCTTAAGAAAAAAAAAAGAAAAAGGTAATAACATTATAGAAGCTATTAAAAAACATTATAGAAGGTATCCAAACTGTTATATTTATGCTTTCTGCTGATTTATTTAGTTCCACCAACTATTCCATAGTGGTCATTGTGTTACTTTTGTCGATTTCAACTTAAATTTGTTTATTTTTCTTTGCCTTTCTTCTTTTATTGATTTAATCTCTTTATTAGCTTCATTTAATAGGAGTAGATAGGTTTGCCTATCATCCAGTTCACACTCCTCCCTGGTCTTTTGAACAGGAGTAGAGGTTCTTCTCTTGTTTCCTGTTTACGATTGGATTTCCGGTCTCTTCTCAAGTCTACTTCAACTCTATATTTCTAATGTCTACCTGAACTCTGAAATTTTATTCGCTAATTAAATCTTGACCTCTTCAAGTCTAGAATTAACTTTCTATCTTTCCATCTTTGCCATTTCTTTTGTTAATAACACTTCATGCAGTAACTTTCTACCTTGAGTGGCTCTTGTGCCTTGCACTGGGTGAACATTAGTAAAAAAAAAAGTCCACTGATACAAAATTGCCCAAAGGTAGAATTTTTTCTCTTCTTTGATGAAACTTGATAAGACTGCAAAAAAATGTAACAGTATGAAGGAAACCTTCAGAGAGAATTATGAGCGGAACATCACAAGAATTAACTTGGAGCACATGGAATGATGAAAGAGTAAAAACATTATATAGGAATCAACACTGCTTGGTTATGTTTTTATTTCAATTTACCTTAAAATTTTCTCATTGCTCATATGCTCTATCCATGCTATTCTCAGCATCCTTCTGTAGTATCACATCTCAGTTGCCTCAAGTTTCCTCTTCATCTGTGCAGAAATTGTCCAGCATTCACTGCCATAAAGGGAGACTGATATTACATAGCAATTTGACCCTCTTTTCTTTTTCTAATGAAATTTCCATTTCTTAATACCTTGTTTAGATTTCGGAAGGCATCTTTCACTATTCTTATGTGCCTTCACATTTCAGTGTTACATTTTCTGTAAGTATATGTTGATTCAAAAAAATGAAGAGCAAGAATGAGCACATAGGAGAAAACATGAGAATAAAGAACTAAATATTGTCACCTGCTGAGCTAGAAAATCTTCCTGAACACATAATGGGACAAATAAATATCAGTTTAACATTAATTAAGGAGAATAGAACCCAAAAGTGAAATGGTTGATACTCTTGAATCTCTTGCATATGTGAATATCTATATGATTTCAATAGATTTAGTATCAATTATTTCATATGTATTTTGGAATATGAAAAAAAAAACAAAAAAAACATCCATCTGTCTGCCTGTCCATGTGTCTGAAACCCCTCTAATTCAGGCCACACTTGAGCTACATAAACATATAACTTTTTGAAATTAGGATGATCCAGGAAATGAAAATTTGCCCTTCATCTGGGGCTTAACGTCCAGTATTGTTCAGTTGAAGAAAGAACAGTTAAGAATTTAAATTTTAAAATAACTAAAAAAAATTAAGGATTTTAAAAGTTTTTAATTTATAATGAGGTTAAAGTAACACAAAAACTTTGTGAATTTAAAAGATTTTGTTTTAAATTTAGTTTAAAATATCTCCAAAACTTTAAATTGAGGAAATCAATTTTATTTCTTCAAAATGTCAAGGAATCAGAGTTAAAGTGAGAGATTTTGGGATGTGAGGTTTTGAAGTTCTGCGAAGTTTGTGATTTGAAGAACTCCACTCAATTGAAGTTCCACAGAGTTTGTCATTTGAAAAATTCAATTTTCGGCCTGAATTGGAATTTTGGCCCAAATCAGACTTTGGGCCAGAATTGGACTTATAAGCACAAATCAGATTTACATTGAGGTTTTGAAGTTCTATGGAGTGAATTGAGGAATTCAAACTTATTTCTTAAAAATTATCATTGCTGTTTTCTATGCTTGTTGCTGACCCCCAAAGGTGGGGGAGATATGGCCCATGCACCTTGATTAAATTAATCAAAGGAGGCCTGCAAACATTTAAAAGTAAAAATAAAACATAAAAATAAACAAGGACAACAGACAAGGACAACAATAATGAGGAGTTTACTTAATATTGTAAAAATTTATTTATTTACAATAAAATACAATTTAATCACATAAATTAAATTGAATGTGGAATGTTTGGTTTGGTTTATTTTACAGCATATCAACCACAATGGGTTATTTAATGCTGACAATTTTTATTGCTGGTAATATTTTTTTTTCCTACAAAAATAATGTATAGCTGGTAATATTTTTTTACAAAGTATTTCTGGTATTAAACCTATTTTTACATTTTCATTATGTTTTGACTCCAGTTTAGGAGTTAACTATTTGCCCATAACTAGGACCCTAACAGATCCTACCACCCTGGGTCCAGGTGGACCTGGGAACACCATCAATTAAGAGGCAGTTCCACACTCCTCAAAACCTCCTGATCAGAGGGCTTGCTGTTGGATGTAGTTTATTGTCTTATCCAAGACACAGATGCAGTTTATCATCATACCCAGGATGGGACTGCAGGATATTAATGTTCTGATTGAATCAAATGGTTAGAAAAGGATAAACCAAACACTGATGTAAAATGAAGGATTCTGACTAATTTTGATGAGTTAGGTGATATGCACCTAATTCAATGAGAAGAGTCAATATTTGAATTAAAGTCAGTAGAGTCCTCTGGCAAAACAGGGGTTAACGGAAAAGGGAAAACAATGTAGTTAGTCTGATGTCACAGGTTGCTAGTCATTAAATAATCAAATATTATCTAAGTCTCCTTTGATATAAAATTGGTGGAAATACATCAAAAACATTGATTAACCAATGAAATGGACCGGCCTAATGTCAGGATGGAAAACTGTCTGTAGAAATTAACCAATATTAAGGTACAAGTTGTTTGACATCAGGACAAATTAATATTGTATTAACCAATGTTATGACAGAAGATGGTTGCCATCAGGACAAATAGCTGTCTGCAAGTATTAACCAATGTTATAGCAGAAGATGGTTGTCATCAGGACAAATAGTTGGCCACAAGAATTAACCAATGTTATGGCAGAAGATGGTTGTCATTAGGACAAATAGTTGGCTGCAGCTTCCTATGAAATATAGCATTTGATAGGTTTTGAAATAGGAACAGTGGAACGGGTGTAATGTGCAAGACCATACAGAAGTCGAGGGCTGTGTTGCCATTGGCTATTTTTGGGCTGGGTCGACACAGTCAAAATGTTCAAAAAACCTTAGTATCAGGATATAACACTCACCCTTGCACAAAAGTTTCCAACTGGTGCCTAGTTGGCAGACAAAAAAAGTGGGCTGTAACTTAATACAAACCTCATGTTCATGTATACTAATCACAGTATAGACCATCCCCACTTTTTTCTCATCCAAGATTTGCTTACAACTCACTGAGTCAGGTTGTGACACAAAGATGGTATTTAATGTGGGGACTTGAGAGTTTCGATGTGGGCCACTGGTTTTTGGTTGTTTAAGCTGGTTAAAACTTGTCTAAGCTAGTCATACCTCCGCTACCTAACTGATGTTACACAACGGTGGGAGGGACACAAGGGGAGAGAAGGCCTCTAGCACAGAACAGATACTACATCTGCAGTATCTATCCTGATAGGAAAAAAGCATCTCCTTCTCTGCCAATCCCTCCAAAAGAATCTGGGAAGAAAGGTTATTTTCTAAGTGTAGTCTAGCTGTGGCACAAGGCCGAAAGTATGGGTCACCTAGTGAGGATCAAACTCACTTTTCAGTTGTAACTCATCTAGCAAGACATGCTTGCTAACCATTACACCACACCAAGGTGCCTTCTCATCTTCTTTGTCCTCCATTTGGTAGCGAAAAGTCACAGATTTTATTGCAAGAGGGTTGTTGCAACAGGTGCAAAGATTCATAATTTCTTAATTGTTAATAATTAAATACGTTGCTAGATTTTACTAACAATGTTATGAATTATACAGAAGGAGTATTTAGATTGTGACTCAATAATCAAACATCTAAAAAAAAAAAATGTAGATGATCATTAAATCTAAATAAACACGTTATGTTGCATAGAAAAAATGGTCAGTGAGGCTATGAAGGAAAGGAAAAGTCACAAAATATATTCAATTTGCCATGATAACAACAATGGAGTAGTCAGGCACTACAATAATGTTATATAGGAATAAAGTGTCACAGCCGAAACTTGAGTTTGAACATAGATCACCAGTGAGCAAACACAGGTGATCCTATTATTGAATTAAGTAGACCCTGTAACCATAGAGGAAACACATAAATAGGAAATTGCATAACGTCTAATTGATTGTTATTTTTATTCTATCCTCTATTACTATTCAGATCTGCTAATTCTAGTCTATCCTCTGTGCTATACAGATCGCTATTCTCTACTCTATTCACTATACTATTTCTCTATTCGGATCACTATTTGGTGTCTACTATTCAAGTGAGTATTACCAAGCAAGTACTATTAGTGTAAGTGCTATTCGAAGGCATCTGACACCAGCATTGTTCAACAGTGTACAATATTTGTATATGTGATTATAAAGTCTCTACTGCAACAAGAATTACAAAAGTAACAACGAGTACTTGTTGGCATTACAAAAGTGGAAACTAGTGTTCATTGACATCACAAAAAAAAAAATTGACTAAAGGTCCCTTTCGTCTAGGGTCGGCGGCTTAATTAGTACTCCACAGGAGCAAGCTAAAAAATTTGCATGACATGTGGCATTTAGCTTACTATAAAAGATAGATATTTGGGTTTTACCTCACAAATGATCAAAAGACTGATTGATTTGTTTTTTACGGCTTATCAACTATTGTGGTGTGTGTGTGTGTGTGTGTGTGGGGGGGGTATGCAGACTCCATACATTCGAATGAAAAATATTTTAAGCAGGATGTATAGGATAGCTTGGCCTGTCCATAATGCTAAATTAAAGTAGGGAAATGTAAATATTAAGTGCAACAAGAGAAGAAATATAGTGATCACCCACTTTGCGTACAGTAAATTTTTCAAGGAAATCGCAATTATATGAGCTGAATCCGAGCCATTTTACGCACACTCCATACATTCGAATGAAAAAAATTTTAAGCAGGTTGTATAGGATTACTTGGCCTGTCCATAATGCTAAATTAAAGTAAGGAAATGTACATATTCAATGCAACCAGAAGTGAAATATACAGAGATCCCCAACTATGCGTCCACTAAATTTTTTCAAGGAAATCTCCTTATATGAGCTGAATCCAAGGCATTTTACGCACACTCCATACATTCGAATGAAAAATATTTTAAGCTGGTTGTATAGCATTGCTTGGGCTGTCCATAAATATAAATTAAAGTATGGAAATGTAAATATTCAGTGCAACCGGAAGAGAAATATACAGGGATTACCCACTTTACATCCACTAAATTTTTTAATGGCATCCCCTTAATCCACTAAATGTTTTAATGGCATCCCCTTATATGAGCTGAATCCGAAGCATTTTATGTACACTCCATATATTCGAATGAAAAATATTTTAAGCTGTTTGTATAGGATTGCTTGGCCTGTCCATAATGCTAAATTAAAGTAGGGAAATGTAAATATTCAGTGCAACTGGAAGAGAAATATACAGGGATAACCCACTTTACATCCACTAAATGTTTTAATGGCATCCCCTTAATCCACTAAATTTTTTAATGGCATCCCCTTATATGAGCTGAATGCAAGTCATTTTACTCACACTCCATACATTCGAATGAAAAATATTTTAAGCAGGTTGTATAGGATTGCTTGCCCTGTCCATAATGCAGAATTAAAGTAGGGAAATGTAAATATTCAGTGCAACCAGAAGAGAAATATACAGGGATCACCCACTTTACATCCACTAAATCTTTTAATGGCATTCCCTTATATGAGCTGAATCCGAGGCATTTTACGCACACTCCATACATTCGAATGAAAAATATTTTAAGCTGTTTGTATAAGATTGCATGGCCTCTCCATAATGCTAAATAAAAGTAGGGAAATGTAAATATTCAGTGCAATAAGAAGAGAAATATACAGTGATCACCGACTTTGCGTCCACTAAATTTTTCAAGGAAATCACCTTATATGAGCTGAATCCAAGGCATTTTACGCACACTCCATACATTCGAATGAAAAATATCTTAAGGTGGATGTATAGGATTGCTTGGCCTGTCCATAATGCTAAATTAAAGTAGGGAAATGTAAATATTCAGTGCAACCAGAAGAGAAATATACAGGGATCACCCACTTTACATCCACTAAATTTTTTAATGGCATCCCCTTATATGAGCTGAATCCGAGGCATTTTACGCACACCCCATACATTGGAATGAAAAATATTTTAAGCTGTTTGTATAGGATCGGATGGCCTGTGCATAATGCTAAATTAAAATAGGGAAATGTAATAATGCAGTGCAACCAGAAGAGAAATATACAGTGATCACCCACTTTGTGTCTACTAAATTTTTCAAGGAAATCTCCTTATATGAGCTGAATCCAAGGCATTTCATGCACACCCCATACATTGGAATGAAAAATATTTTAAGCTGTTTGTATAGGATTGCTAGGCCTGTCCATAATGCTAAATTAAAATAGGGAAATGTAAATATTCAGTGCAACCAGAAGAGAAATATACAGTGATCACCGACTTTGCGTCCACTAAATTTTTCAAGGAAATCACCTTATATGAGCTGAATCCAAGGTATTTTACGCAAACTCCATACATTCGAATGAAAAATATCTTAAGGTGGATGTATAGGATTGCTTGGCCAGTCCATAATGCTAAATTAAAGTAGTGAAATGTAAATATTCAGTGCAACCAGAAGAGAAATATAGTGATCACCCACTAAGCGTCCACTAAATTTTTCAAGGAAATCATCTTATATGAGCTGAATCCAAGGCATTTTATGCACAATCGATACATTCGAATGAAAAATATCTTAAGCTGTTTGTATAGGATTGCTTGGCCCGTCCATAATGCTAAATTACAGTATGGAAATGT
The DNA here is from genome assembly GCA_963932145.1 of Acanthosepion lycidas. Classification (NCBI taxonomy): domain Eukaryota; kingdom Metazoa; phylum Mollusca; class Cephalopoda; order Sepiida; family Sepiidae; genus Acanthosepion; species Acanthosepion lycidas. The sequence goes on from OZ010588.1 coordinate 19,710,538, forward strand.
GAATATTCAATGCAACCAGAAGAGAAATATACAGTGATCATCCACTTCATGTCCACTAATTTTTTCAAGGAAATCCCCTTATATGAGCTGAATCCAAGGCATTTTACGCACACTCCATAGATTCGAATGAAAAATATCTTCAGCTGTTTGTATAGCATTGCTAGGCCTGTCCATAATGCTAAATTAAAATAGGGAAATGTAAATATTCAGTGCAACCAGAAGAGAAATATACAGTGATCACCCACTTTGCGTCCACTAAAGTTTTTCAAGGAAATCCCCTTATATGACCTGAATCCAAGCCATTTTACGCACAATCCATACATTCGAATGAAAAAAATCTGAAGCTGCTTGTATAGGATTGCTTGGCCAGTACATAATGCTACATTAAAGTAGGGTATGTAAATATTCAGTGCAACCAGAAGAGAAATTTACAGTGACCACCCACTTTGCGTCCACTAAATTTTTCAATGAAATTCCCTTATATGAGCTGAATCCAAGGCATCTGACGCACACTCCATACATTCAAATGAAAAATATTTTAAGCTAGTTGTATAGGATTGCTTGGCCTGTTCATAATGCTAAATTAAAGTAGGGAAATGTAAATATTCAGTGAAACCAGAAGAGAAATATACACCAATCTCCAACTTTTCATCCACTAAATTTTTAAATGGCATCCCCTTATATGAGCTGAATCCAAGGCATTTTACGCACACTCCATACATTCGAATGAAAAATATTTTAAGCAGGTTGTATAGGATTGCTTGCCCTGTCCATAATGCCAAATTAAAGTAGGGAAATGTAAATATTCAGTTCAACCAGAAGAGAAATATACAGGGATTACCCACTTTACATCCAGTAAATTTTTAAATGGCATCCCCTTATATGAGCTGAATCCGAGGCATTTTACGCACACTCCATACATTCGAATGAAAAATATATTAAGCTGTTTGTATAGGATCGCATGGCCTGTCTATAATGCTAAATTAAAATAGGGAAATGTAAATATTCAGTGCAACCAGAAGAGAAATATACAGTGATCACCAACTTTACGTCCAATAAATTTTTTAAGGAAATCCCCTTATATGAGCTGAATTCAAGGCATTTTACGCATGCTCCATACATTCGAATGAAAAATATTCTAAGTAGGTTGTATAGGATCGCTTGGCCTGTCCATAATGCTAAATCAAATTTGGGAAATATAATTATTCAGTGCAACCCGAAGAGTAATATACAGTGATCAGGGGGGTTAAAGCCAAAACATATTTTGAATTGTAAGAATAATTTTTTTTTTTGCAAGTGAATATTGCATTAACTATTCTTTTGAGAATAACAAATGATTTTTACAGATACAAGTCCTACTATTTAACCCACAGCTGGATGGCTTCATACCTTTCCCAAGGATTCTGTAAGTAAATGTAATGAACCCAACCAGAATATGAACTCAACTCTCTGATTTCTAATTCTGAGATGCTATCCACTACAATAATCACATATTCGCCTGGTCAAAAGAATACAGTAAATGCCTGAAATTAGAGTAAGTTATGAAAGTTTTTTTTACCTATTTTTATTTGCACATTATTCTTTGGTGCAGTTCTGTGAACAGAAAAAATCATTGTTTTTTTATCACTAGTGGAGACGTGGTGGTGCAATGGATAGCAACTTGGATTGAGGAATCAGAGAGCCGAGTTAGAATTCCAGTTGAATCCATTACATTCACTTATTTGCTAATACCCTTGGGAAAGCTATGAATGCTATTCTTCTCCCCCTAACTATGGATAGAATGAGATCTATAGCCTTGGATGGCAACTGGTCTACCGCAGAAAGAAGTGGCAACCTACTGCGGGAAAAAATCTGCCTCATCAGTCATGTATTGAAAATACATGTCATGTATCGACAGATACATGATCGTCTATGCGCATATCATGTATGGCACATAACACTGAATTTTAGGGGGAACAGTTTAGTACTAAATGATAATAGGAAAACGATACCCCACTTTATGTCTAGTAGAATCATATGAACATTGATCATGAATTGGGAAAAGAAAGGATCACCTAAGTATGTATCACACATGGCACATAACTGATATATTAAGCATACCAGATCAGGAATATAAAAAAAAATTTATAAAGTTAATAGAAGTATCTAGTTAATGAAACAAATTCATTCTAAATTGATTCCCCTATGGAAGCCAAAACAAAATATGCTTGTCCCATGTAATTTCTTAAAAGGCAAACTGTAACTTATTACTCAACTAAATATATGAAAAAATGTAAATAAATAGCAGTTTTAGCTTTTACTATATTTATAATTGTATTAGCTGTTTCTTTATGAAGAAACATTTGACATTCATTGACTGAGCAGCCAGAACTATCTTTCTATTAAATAATTTTTCACAAAAATAGGTTTTGCAAGTTCAGTTACCGTTATTGCTCTTTCCAGCAGTTATGGGAGTTTCCTTCCTAACGTTTTGTTCACAGTAGTGTGGAACATCAACATCTGGATTATGTTGTTATTTTCACTTTGATTTACATGTGTTATCCATTTTAGTTGTTGCTGCTGTTGAAAGTCCTTAAGTGATGTGGTTTCTATTATTTAGTAAAGTTTTATAAGATTCTGTAAAGCCAGTCCACAAGGTGTGAAGAAGGATGATCCTCTCTAAGAAAAGCTTTATTCACTCAAAGCCATTTTGAATCATTAATCTAAGAAAGCATTTGTATACAGCTGACAGTCTGGAGCCATGCATGACATCTACATGACAATCTTGATCTCATGAGATTATTTAAGAATATGACTCAATTTTTAGATTAATGTTTTGGTTTTGTAGAAATTTGTGGTATTGTGTGAAACTACCCCTCGCAGAGTCAATTCTATTTTATGTTCTATGATTTGAGAAATTTATTTGTGATAATAATTATGTGTAGGACAAATTACCAATGTTGTTATGCATACAGACATACATGTAACAGCAGACTTTTACAATTATATAAAGGATAGTTTTGATGCCAGCAGAAATTATCTGTACAACATTAATTATTGGGAATTCTCAATGAGATAAATACCTTTCAATAAGGCATCTTTCAGTGTCATTGGAAACAAATAGAAAATGTGAACAGGTGAAGCAATTATAATATCATCTTGTCAATATGACAATTTTATGAAAATGTCAAGTAAAAGGTTAGCTATTGACAGCTTCATTGATTTCTTGATAACATTGAAAGACGGACTCAAATGCAAAGGATACAACCCTAATTATCTCCCCTTACACTGACAACTCTAAGTGGCAGTGTTTTCACTATGGCAATAACAGAAGTGAAAAGACCAACTCTATGAAAAAATAGAATTCAGTTTCTTCATATTTTATATGCTGTGTCCTTTCAGGACATGGTTGGTCATGACTCTCCACAACTTCTTATTCTTTGTAAGTCTTTATACAAGCTTGCTAGATAGTTTACTTACTATTTTCCTCTGCCTTACTTGCCTTTAGGATGTCCTGTTTGTATAAAATTTTCAAACCCTACTTTCCTCATTATGTATACAATATATTTTAACTGTTTCCTTCAGGTTCTACTCTACACACAAGTTGCTAGTGGTCCGCTGGTTAGCCACTGATGGCAATACCAGCAGTCCTCTGGTGGCAGCTATTGATAGGCCTCTAGCGGTCTGCCAGTGGTAACACTGCCAAGATGAACACACCAGCAGTCCAACAGTGGGCCACCAGTAGTAAACGTTAGTGGCTTGCCACCCAGTCACAGATTGTTGATTTGCATGTAGGGTAAGTATAAGTGTATAATTTTTTTGTTTCCATTTCCTTTAAAACTTCCTCATTTCTCACATATTCCATCCATGGTATTCTCAGTATCCACCTGTAGAACCACATTTCTGTTGCTTCAAGTCTCCTCTTCATATGCGAGGAAATTGTCCAGCATTCACTACCATATAAGAGGACTGATATTACATAACAATATTTTTTTCTTGGTTTCTAATGAAGATTTTCCTGTCTCTTAATACTTTGTTTAGCTTTTGGAAGGTATATTCCACTATTCCAATGTGCCTTTGGATTTCTATCATATTTTTGGTTTTCTCTTATAACAACACTCCCCAGATAATTAAATGCCTGTACTTGCTTAATTTTTTTATAGTTCACATCATCAGTCATCTCTTTTTCTAAAGACCATATATTCTACTTTTTTCAATGGCATTTCAACTCCTTTATGATTATGTAATGCTATGATTTGTTTAATGGGGAATATTTTGGTTTTAGTTATCTTTGTTTCCAACAAAATTTTCCTGTTTCTTAATATTTTGCTTAGTTTCTGAAAGGGCATCTTTTGCTATTCCAATATGTCTTCAGATTTCTGTGTCACATTTTCCGCTACCTGTTATAATACCTCTCGGATAATTTCTGTACTTGCTTGATCCTGACATTCCCAGCTCACATCTTGGGATACCCCTCTTGCTAACAACCACCCATTCTGTCTTCTCTTATCTAAAAGAAAAATAGTATTTCATCATCCTTATTTCATCATCTTTACTGAGTTTTCATCTATAACATTGACAATAAAATAATTGTTTTAGCGTTAAATTACTATTTATCTATTTTCAGTCAGTTATGTGCCATGCGTGATACACACTTAGGCAATCATGCATTTTTCAATACATGACTGAGGCAGATTTTTTTTTCCCGCAGTAGGTTGCCATTTCTTTCTGCAGTAGACCAGTTGCCATCCAAAGCTATAGAACATGGTCTGTCCTGCTATTTAACCATAGCTGGGAGGGGTAGAGAAGAAGATTCATACTTTTCCCAAGGGTATTAGCACGGAAGTGAATGTAATGGATTCAACTGGAATTTGAACTCAGATCTCTGATTCCTCAATCCATCATTACTCATGCCATTAAAATATCAGAATATTTTGTTACAAGGAGGCAACACAGGGAAGCTGTGACAGAACATGTGGGCAACAAAGAAGTTGAAATTCATGGGAATTATAATGAGGAAAGAGGGCTTAGAGAATGTGACACTCACAGGGCATATTCAAGACAAGAGGGACAGAGGCAAACAGCATTTAACATACCTAATTAGCTTGTGTAAGTGAATGGCAGAACAAGAACTGGGAGGAATTGTAAGGGGACAAGCACTGCTAAAAGCTACAATGGATAGGAAGTTGTGGAGAGCTATGATCGCTCACATCTTTCAGAGAGTTATGTTCTAATTCCAGTTAGGTTCATTATATTTACTTATGTGCAAATACTCTTGCGAAAGGTATGAATCTATCTCTCCACCCACCAACTATGTGTTAATTAGTAAAATGGGTATCACGAAACCATTATTATTTCAAAAAAATTCTTACAATCTAAAAATATTTTCTGGCTTTAAATAACCTGCAAAGGGTTGATAAACTGTAGAAAATGAATCAATCAAATCAAACCATTCATACAAGTTTATCAGGTATGTGACCTGCTGCTTTCCCCTGTTCTTTTTTTTTTTTTCATTCAATATGTCCTAGGAGTGTTAAATTCTGTAAGTCCTCCTTTCTTCCTTATATGTTCAAGGAATTTCAGCTGTCTTTTTCTGATTCTGAGTATGAGTGTCTTTTTTGCTTCCATTTTCCCTAAAACGTCTTTGTTGCTTATATGCTCCATTCACTCTTCCTTCTGTATAAACCCATTTCATTTGCCTCTTTTCCTGTTTCTTAATACTTTGCTTAACTTATGGAATGTATATTTTGCTACTCCAAGGTATTGTCATGCCCATAAAGAAATAAAAATGAATTTTAGTGTCAATAAAATAATTATAACAATTGTAATTATCATTAATGTGAATCAATCCCACTTTTCTACTCAACACACACAAACATGTGACATTCTCACTATCAGACAAGCAGTTCACATGGACAGGTCATCAAAATGTGCATCAACAAAAATTTTGTCTCTTTTTCCTTTTTCAGGCCATAATAGTAATATTTATCTTTTATCACTTAACAAAAATTTTGTCTCTTTTTCCTTTTTCAGGCCATAATAGTAATATTTATCTTTTATCACTTAACAAAAATTTGAGGCAAAAAAAACCTGAGAAGCTTCTTGTATTTTCTAACTAAATTATCTGAACACTCATTGCACACATCTATAAAAAAAAACATGAAAAACTGTATACATTTTACTTATTCTTTATGTTATCATTCTGTCAGATTCCAATCCATATTTGATCTTCATTTGACCCCAAACTCACAATTTTACTCATTGTTACTATCTTTCATTTCTCCAACACCACAATGCAACCAGATAATAAATAATATTTGTTTTGTTGTTTCCATGTCTTGCTATTTCTCATTTTTATGAGTATTTTTATATATATAAATGTTAGAAGGTTCATAAATATTTTCTCAGAATTATAACTCCCCTACATTGTGTTTGAATTTCAGTGTTGCATTGTCCATCCTCTGTTAATACATTTCCCAGATATATTAAATATCGGTACTTATTAGTATGTATGTATATATAACTGACAAGTAGGTAATATAGGCAGAGGTGAATGAAGATTCACATGGTCTTCATTTATTTAACTATGGCTGTTTGAGATTAATATACTTGTGGTGTATATAAGTTCATAGTGGAAGAAAACCAATAAACCAACATTGACTGAAATATTGTAGGTTGGATTTGTATTTAAAATGACAAATGGTTTTCTAAATTTTTCTTGTGTTTTAGAAAGAAATGGACTAAAAGATTACTGTAAAAAACAAGAATTCTTAAGCATTTATTCTGCTGATCAAGACAATTCAAAATTGAGTAATTGGAATTTAAAACAAGTTTGTAGCATCTAACATTTTCCAATGATTGAAGACAGGAGAATATTAACAAGATCTTCATATCCACATTTCTATGCTAAAAAGATACCGAGTAAGTCTTTATTTCACATTGTAACTTACTGAGGTTTATGTGTGGGTAATTAATTTGGCATTACAGGTTAAGTATCCTTTATCAGAAATTCCAAAATCTTAAAGTTTTTCAGGTGCTCACATGACTTGCCACAAATGGAAAATTTCAAAAAAAAAAAACATGTCTACCTGTAGCATGATTATTGTCCTGCAACATTACAAACAAAATGCTAACTTTTTTCAGTTTTTATTACATTTAACTGTAATCAGGTTCCATGTTTTGTTTTTATACAAATACTGTACCTGTATGTTACCTGTATGTATTTTAATATTTAAATCAAAACACAACATCATTAATAGAGACTGATAGCTTACTGAATTTTCCTTCTCACACTCACAGTGATGTCATCAATAATGTAACCTCTCCCTCCAGTTTATCACACCTCATATAGAAGTAATGATTGGTATTGCATTTACATATTTTTGGTAAGTAGTGTTTTGTACATGTAGAGAAAATACAAATCATTATTTTTACATGAAATCTTAATTTCACCACTTAAAAATTTATGTTTGCATTACATGACTAGTGTCATTACCTGTATCTGTATGTACACAAAAATTATTTAAATTTTATGTAAAACTACTTTCAGGGTATATGTTATTTATATAAAACTACCTTCAGGGTATATGTATAAGAATGTAAAATGACATTGTGTTTATTCTTAGGTTCCATTCCTGAGCTTTTGCACTTTATAGATGCTATATACAAATTAAATAGCTTGTATTCCAAAATCAAAAAAAAACTCTGAAAACCAAAGCACTTCTGGTCCCAAAAATTTTGGATAAAGGATTCTCAACCTGTATGCCCATTAACTTGAGAAGATAAATATCTGTGCATCAGTCTGAGGGTAACGTGAAAAAATGACTTTTTTTTATGCTGCTCACCTTTTTTGAACTGACATTTCTCTTTGGTTGATTAGACTAGATGAATTAATATTTAAATTTTTGCGGGCAGTCATCTACTTTTTCGATAGATTTGGTTTTGATTGTTTGAATTGTTTTCTATGGCATATCAACCCTTTGCAGGTTATTTAGAGTCAGAAAATAATTTTAGATTGTAAAAATTTGCTTTTTGGAGATAATGATGGTTTAGTGATACAATTGCTACTAATTAACCCATAGTTGGGTGAGAAGAAGTGGATTTATACAGGTATTTATACATAAGTGAATATAACAAACCCAACTGAAGTTAGAACTTGGATTTCTGATTAACAATTCCAAGACATTATCCATTACACCACCTGCACCCCCAAGATTACAGCACTTGGTATTCCCAAGCAGTTACACATCTAATTACTGACCAAACTTGACATTGCTTAACTTTGGTGATTGTATAGTGATTTTCCAAGCGTAGCTTAGATGTGGTACAAGGCTGAAAGTATGGGGCACCCAGTGAGGATTGAACTCACGACTCAGCTGTAATTGTTCTAGCAAGACAAGCTTGCTAACCATTACACTGCCTCGAGGTGCCCAAAGTGATTTTCCAAGCATAGCTTAGATGTGGCACAAGGCAGAAAGTATGGGGCATCCAATGAGGATCAAACTCACTATTCAGTAGTATCAGATCTAGCAAGACAAGCTTGCTAACCATTACACCACGTTGAGTTGCCCTTGTTTTCCAAGCGTAGCTTAGATTTGGCACAAGGCCGAAATTAGGGGGTACCCAGTGAGGATTGAACTCACTACTCAGTCGTAATTGTTCTAGCGAGCTAAACTTGCTAACCATTACACCACCTCGAGGTACCCCTTTGGTGATTGTATAGTAACTGATGTTTCAATATGATGTAGGATAAAACAATATTAACACTTATGAAGATGTTTTTCCATGATTTTTCTTTGTATGTTTTTACATGAATTGTGCACATCATGTGAGCTGCACAAGTATAAATACTTGGCTTCTTTGTGGAATTTGATGGCTGATTCATTGGTAAAAAAAAAATGGATTGCATGTGCTGCAGTCAAAGCTGCACAAAGGTTGGAAAAACTTGCCTTTCCTGAAAAGATGGATTTGGTAAGTAACAAAGAAATTCACCTGACCTCAATCCTATTGAGAATCTTACAAGCATTATGAAGAAATATTGAAAATGTCCTTTGGAACTTTCTCAAAGAAAAGCAGCATTTTTAACAACACTGACACAGGTGATTGGTAAAGTTTTGAGGAGAACTATCAGGATGAACAGTTGTACTATCAATGAGGCTCCTTATCTTGAATGCCTATTGAGACTCAAGCTCACCCCAGACCTTATATACAATTCATCACTCAAGATGCTGGGAAAACGGTTGGTACCTTGTGCTACTCCAGAAAGTACCTGACTCCTCCTACCATGCACTATCTTTACAAAAGTTGTATCAGACCAAAAATGGAATATTTCTGTCATATTTGAGCAGGAGCTGCAGAATCCACTTACACAGCTTTGTGGTTGATGAATTATTTCCCACACTACAACAACTTTCTAATAGATGAAACATTGCAAAACTCTCACTACCCTATCACAATTTATATAACAACTGTTCTGATAAGCTACACTCTTTAATTCCACCAGTTCTTAGCTTCACATCTAAGACCACCATGGTGCATACATTAGGACAAATCATCCTCATTCCCTTTGTAAAAAGAAAGTGCCATTTGGATAGCTAAAAACAACCACTTTGAAGAACAGACTCCCTAGAGAGTGCTTCCTCAATCACTACAATCTCAACCTCTTCATTTCTAGTATTAACCATTATCTTTCTTGTATATCCTCATAAACTACACTTCTAATCTCCTCCTCTTATGGTCATACTGCAAATTTATTCAATAAAAATTAGTACAATAAAGGCAAACAACAAATGTTTAGAAACTGATTTTTCTTGTTTAAAACTTTGATTTTGTGAAGTCTTCTGGTAGATAATTAATCAAAAATATTCTGTTGATTTAGTTTTGTTTGCAAAAAAGTTGTTTTCATTATAAAAAAAATAGAAAAAAGGAATCGCTCATAGTCAGAATCATTGAGTCAATGCAAATGATCCTTTCCTTAGATGCATAGTACTTCCTCAGTGCTACATACAGTTTTGAATTCAGAGTTTTTTCCATCTCCTAGACTGGTTGCCACCCAAAGCTATAGAATCCAGTCTGTCTTACTATTTACCGATAGCTGGAGGGGGAGAAGAGTTGGATTCATACCTTTGTCAAGGGTATTAGCAAAGGCATGAATCTAACTTTTCTCTGCCAGCTATAGGTAAATAGTAGGATTATAGGCAGAGGTGAATGAAGTTGTAGTTTTCATTATGACACTCTTTAGGGTGACATGTCATGGTTTCATTGAGCAACTGACAGTTTAACTCACAGACAATATAGAAAAGAATGAATGAAGACAGTTTATCACAGTATTAAATTATTGTAAGATTCTTGTAAAATGTCAAGTTCAATTGCAAAATATAGACACAAGAGCTCAACTTATTATAAAGTAATAAAAACAGTGTAAGAACTAGTTACTCTGAATTTTTAGCTGATGGCAGCGAATGCTAGGCAATCTCCTCAAAGATCAAGAGACTTGAAGCAACAGAAATGTGGTTCTACAGAAAGAGGCTGAGGATACCATGGGTCAAACATGTGAGCAACAACAGGGTTTTGGAGAGAATGGAAACAAGGAAACTTATACTTGACATCAGGAGGAAGCAGTTAAAATTTCTGGGGCATGCAATGAGGAAGGAGGGCTTGAAAAACCTGATACTCACAGGACAGATTGAAGGAAAGAGGTACAGAGGATAATGATAATGATAATCATGTAACATACTTGATGAGATGGAGGAGATGTCAGAACAGGGTTTGGGAGAAATAACAAAAAGAGAAGACTTATTAAGAGCTACAAGGGACAGGAAGATGTAGAGGGCCATGATTGCCTACGTCCTGGAGGGACATGACACATAAAAGATGAAGAATTCTGGCTCTTTGATTGATTCCAACTTCATGACTGTGTCCTTGACTGACTGATTCCATGACTCCAACAATTCAATTCCCCAGTCCTGAAGAGAACCTATAGGATAATGTCACAATTTTATGGAAATCTTTGATTGTCTAGATTTTGAGACAAATTTAAATGAAAACATAAAGAACATGAAGAAACTAAAAAAGCAGACACAAAAGACACTAAAAAATTATTTTTTTTCAGGCTGTTACTATAAAAATTTTATTTTTACTATTTTAAAAATGTTAGCATGGAATGAATATGTAATCATCTAGGTTATTTTTTTTTACTGCATATTCTTTTGAGAGAATGTATTTTTATGAAGGCCAGATGGTTTGTTTGAAAAATTGTTACACTTGCATATCTTTTTCAGCTTGGAGGTTAAAACCTGCCAAAATTTATGATGGATCCATTTTCAGTTTATGGAAAATTATTTTTTTGCATATACTGACCAATGAGAGACATGGTCTCAAGGTCTAGTAACAACCTGAATGTGGGTGGGGGACTTTGTGAGCCTAATTTTCCAAATATATAGAGCTCAGGTCAGTAGATGCAAGAAGAATTTTTGACAGCAGGGGGACAAGGAAAATCAGCATCAGAGAGCATCAAGAAGGCACCAGTTACCAGCCAGCTGCAGAGAGGACTAAAGAATTTTGAAGTTTAAGTGAAAATTCTCCTGTGGCTGGACAACAAAGAATGAAAAAGAATTTAAAGAAATTTTCCCAAGCATTGACAATGTGATTTTAAAAGGGACTTTTCAAAAAATACTATATGTACCAGAGACACTTGTCGGGTAAGTAAAAGTAGGTGTTTCATTTTTTTTCTTAAAGGTGGTTGCACCTTTGTTTTTACTATTGCTTTCTTGAATTGTTTTCTCTTTTTCAAAATCCTTGTCATTTCCCAACTGTAATTTTTTCCATTTTTCGATGGTAATCTTTTTATCAGAAATTGTTATCCTGCCTTAATAGGTACACAAAAGGAAATTTTTGTGCAAACTTTGTATTTGTACTTTTCGTAATTGTGTACTAAATGTGTTTTCCTTTTAAAATTTTATGCAGGGGTTGAGTCTTATTTGTGATTTGCACCTATTATGACTTGCTATTCTTACTAACTAAATTTTTGTGTTTGACACAAGAACTTAGATTTGGTAGGGAATAAAAAATTTTTATATTGCATGAATATGATGATTGTGGCAACAAAGGAGAAAACGAAGTTTTACCTCAAAAAGGGATTTGTGTTCTCTGTGCCGCCGGAAAGAAAAACAGAATCAAGACCAGGTTGACTTTAATAGTAGGCCTTGAAATATGATAATTGTCTGTGCTTTCCTACCAGTCTTAACCAATCACAACCTTTTTTACCCCAATAAAAGAATGCTGCATTGGACCACAGGCAGACTGCTTGGCTCTTTGTGGGCAAAGAAGGTAGTTGTGTACTGTGATGTAAATTTTTACTCTTTTGATTTACACCACTAGCATTTTCTGACATTAGCCTTGTGAGTCTGATTTATGACGCTTGGAATTATGATTTTGGGAATTTGACTCTCCCTATTTGGTATTTACCTCAATGGTTAACCAACAATGACTTCTTCTTCTGTGTGCCATGTCATTTCAGGACATGGGTGATCATGGCTCTCCACAACATCTTATTTCTTCTTGTCCCATTTCTGACATCCATTCACACAAGCTTGTCAGGTAAGTGGCCTGCTGGCTCCCTTGTCTGTTTTGATTTCTACATGTCCTGTGAGTGTCAAATTCTCCAAGCCCTCCTTCCTCCTTATGTGTTCAAGGAATTTCAGCTGTCTCTTTCTAATTCTGAGTATGTGTCCATTTTTGATTCCATTTTCATTTAGACTTCTTTAAGGCTTATATACTCCGTCTAGGATGTTGTCAGCGTTCTTCAAAAAACATTGTTAATACAACTCGTCACATGGTTGCCAGATTGGGCTACTTTCACACCTGTAACTGACCGCTAGTTTCAAAAAATTCATTATCCTTTTATTTAGGAAATACAAAGTGAAAACTAGAAGCATCAAATATGTTATTGAAAAGGGAGATGGACAAACAAAAAACATTTTAAAGAAGAAAAACACTTTTCAAACAGAAACAACAACAATTTGAAACAAGTTCAAAAGAAATAATAAAAGGACACATGGTGTCTTAGATGAGAATTTCAGATGTAGTAGGGAGCAGATATTTACCGTATTGCCTTGTAGACCAGCAGTAGCTAAAATAAAGAAAACGTGTGTAGGGTCACATGGTGGCAGACTCAAAGAAAATTACAGCTAAACATATAGTAATTTTACAAGTGTAGCTAAAGATGTGGCACAAGGCCGAAAGTATGGGGCAAACAGTGAGGATCAAACTCGCTACTTAGCCATAATTGTTTTAGTGAGACATGCTTGCTAACCATTACACCACCTTGAGGTGCCCAGCTAAAAATACAGGGTGTCCATAAAATTCGTGTGCACTTTAAAAAATTTATAACTTTATTTGTATTTGTGATAGAAATAATTTGTAAAAAGGATTAGAAAGAAGTAAATCTATATTTTTTAAGGTTTATTAAAATTTTATTTAAGTTTCCACATGTCCCCCATCATCAGCAATACAAAGAGTAATACGATTTTGCAGTTCACGGGAAACATTTGCCAACTGATTTACAATAATGCCTGAAATCACATTAGTTATTTTAGATATACTTAAAACTAAGTACATTAAACTTTATAACATTTTTTACAGATTATTTCTATCGCAAATACAAATAAAGTTATACACACGTATATATGTCTATTTTTATATTTTACAGCACATTAAAAATTATCCTCATAATTGTAACACTATTACTACTGTTATCATTCTACTACTAAGTAACAAAGACTAAGACTGGTAATGCATATACTGGGCCCCTTGTAGACTGTTACAATGTTCCCTTCTTTATATTGTATGTTGCCACTTTTGACATTTGGGTTTACTTTTAAAAGAAGCTGGCTAACTTGGGCAAATAATAGGAAGAAATTCTATTCAATACTTAATTGCATCTGACTTTCAAATTTAGCCCAATTTGTGTCTTGTAAAACAGACTCTTGTTTGTCAATCAGTATTTGATTAACTGTCCGGTGGATATTATGTGAGGAATCACTTTTGTTTTGCAAACAAGATATAAACTAATCACCCACTTTTCTCCATAGGGGATTCCATATATACTAAAAAAAAATCAGTTTTAGGCAGGATTGACAGGTTAGGTTACTTCTCAATGGCCAGTGATATTAAATTTAAAATTTTACTACTTGTGACTTTTGAGGTCTACTTTTGAATAATATGTACTAATTTGGGTTGCTAATGAGAAAAAAGTTAATCAAAAACTTCAGTAACCCTGGGTTTTCAAATGTAGCCCAATTTGTTAGTTACATTCCAATCAACTGACCTTTACTGATCCCTAGAGACATCATTTTGTGGTAATAGTAATTAGAAGAGTTCATAAGTAAATATTTCAGATGCATATCAAAAAGCCACACACAAAGGGGATCAGCACACACACATACATTATATATATAAGACCAGTGGAGCAATGGATAGTGGCTCAAACTGAGGAATCAGAGAGCTGAGTTTGAATTTCAGTAGAGTTCATTACATTCACTAATGTGCTAATACCTTTAGAAAAGTCATGAATTCTATTCTTCCCCCATCTATTGATAAATAACAGGACAGATTGGGTCCTATAGCCTTGGATGCCCACTGATCTAGGAGAAGGACAACTCTGAAATTCAAAACCTTAGAAGAGACATTTGGGGACCTTCTGGCATGCTATGCACCAGTTTTTGTATTTGGCTCTTCCAAAAAGTTGGGTTGGTTCAGCACAAGCCTTCACCACTATAATCAAAATCATGTGCGGGTAGTCTGATGAATTGGTTTTAAGAACTGAGCTACTTGACCCTCATACATTAAAAATGATGGGAGAGTCCATCATATATATATATATATATATATATATATATATATATATATATATATATTGAGACATGTTTCATTGAATAATTTAGACCAATTTTGTTGACTTATTTTCAGTTGGACTTTTCATATTCATGGACAAACTTTTTGGTGTCATTATTAAAGGAAGAGAGAAAATGACCATGTTGATACATGTTATTTATTCCGAGTACTTTTGACATTAGCACAATGAGTGTGTTTTCTTTTCAAGACAAATATAGTAGTGTTCGTCATTTTCAAAGACGAAATTGCTGTGTTCATCTGAAAGTTAAAATTTTTACTGGTGAAGTGAAGAACACTGAGTTTAGTACCATTAGCTAAGTAGTGCTTCAGGGGAGGTAACTAAGTTATGACATGTCAAGAGATTTTTTAAAAGATTGTTCATGAATATGAAATGATCCAGTTGAAAATAAGTAGACAAAACTTGTCTAAATTATTCAATGAAACATGTCTCAATGAAAAAATGCTGCTAAAATATATACTATATATATATATATATATATATATGTATATATATTTGTCATGTTGAACTGATTATGTTAATTGCATTTTAATGAATATTGTCCTGATGAAGGTTTATTAAACCGAAACGTCAGATGTTGACATTTCATTCATATTAAAACAACTTAATTGCATTTAAGGATTTTTGTTTGTTTTTTCCAAATATTTTTCTCCATATATATATATATATATATATATATATATATATATATATATATGTGTGTGTGTGTGTGTGAAAATATATAGAAAATAGGAAAGAACTCATTAGGTAAATAATCCAAAGTTCTTTAGTATTTTTGTTATTATTTTTTAAAAATAGTGCTCGATACAAAAGTAGAGCAAAAATATAATTATTTATTTAAAAATATGATTCCAGCACTACTTAAGAGTTCTCATGTTTCAAAACAAGAGCCGAAAACTTCAATATAATTTGAATTAAATTGAATTAAAGTACTAAGCTCTGTTCCATCTTCAAGCGAAATTTTAATTATATTGAAGTTTGCGGCTCTTGTTTTGAAACATGAGAACTCTTATGTAGTGTTGGAATCATATCTTTAAATAAATAATTATATATAAGTGAATATTGAACTTAACACTTAGAGGCAACAGGCTGTTTCATGCTAGACGCAATCGACAGGCCGAAACAGCTTGTCACCTCTGAGTGTTGACTTCAATGTTTACTTTTATATTTACATATGCTCTATCTCTGATATTGAGCATGTTATCCCATAAATATAGCACACCTTAAAACTATATTTCTTCATATATACATATATATATATATATATATATATATATATATATATAAATTGCAGCAACTTTTATATACATATATATAAAAATTGCTGATACCTCCTGAAGAATGAACAGACAGGTGTGCCTACAAAACTTTAGAGTCAGGATGCTGAAGGTAACATCAGTCAGCTAAGTGACAAGCTTTAACTCATATTAGTCCTATATATATATATATATATATATATATATATAAAAAAACAGAATTTCTTGTTTTCTAGGTAGATATTATAGCAGTTTAACTGAACACCCAGATACCAACCCCAGTAATTTCTATGTCCCCACGATACATAGATATATTTATTTTATGCTGGATGTTGGAGTAAATAGTTCATTGTCAAATGGACTACTTATTGATATTACTATTATCACAATTTCTGTTTAAATAATAAATATTCAATTGATAAATGAGAAAAAAGATAAAAGAAAAAAAATATGTTATTAAAAACGCTTTTACTGATAAATGATAGAGAAAGAATCAACTGTACTGAAAGATAAACAAAACAAATAAATGTTATGACTTGAAATGCTTTTCCTACAATTTTGAAAATTATGTCCTCTTTCATAAAAAAAAAGAGAAATGCTAGTCAGATGATCATTTAAAACTTTAAATTGTGCTGATTTTTATTTCTATGGTCACATCAAATAGGCAGGCACCAGAAAAAAGTCACTAAAAATAAAAATAAGATTAAAAGTCACTGAAGATAAAATTAAAATCAGTCACTAAAGATAAAATTAAAATACGATTAAAAGTCGCTAAAGATAAGATTAAAATAAGATAAAAACTCACTTTAAAATAAGATAAAACGTCATTTAAAATAAAATTAAAATAAGATTAAAAATATGCTGATATAGTTGGAAACACATCACAAGACATAAAAGAATTTTCAATCACTTTTTGGCTTGAATAAATGTAGTTTTAAATTTTACCAAAATTATTTGAAGTTTATTGATTGCAACTATAACTAATTACTTATGCTGCTGTTGAGGACATATTTGTTGATAGGTTTGTGGGTTCATTGGAGTTTCCATAAACAAGAGTATAAAAATAGATATAAAAATAGATATAAAAATAGTAAGGCATGATTAACAACAACATATTTTATTGCCTGAGAAAACAAAATGGAAATAATATAAAATGAAAGAATGAATGTGTATATATAGAGATGCAAAAAAAAAATGAAGAAAAATTAAAATCTAATGAACCATTGTTTCAAAGCCAATAAGAAAAGCTGCTTTCAAACTAAAATCTTCTAATTCCGACTTCAAAGGATTCAGCCAACAACATCAGTTTGAAAGTAATTGACTTTAGATTATTGACCAACAGGAATGCTTTATTTTGAATCTAAAAAAAAAAAACAAATTAAAAAGCAACTGGTTTTATCTCAATAAACCTTATTTTTTTAAAATCATTTCATCCCAAGCAGGGCAGTAAAGCCACCAAGACACAAGAGGCTACTGAGTGTGAAAGAATAAGATAAAACAGAAACATTATTTTGGAGCAAGAACAATAAAAGAAGAGGAGTCAAGAAGACAGTAGATAACAATTGACATTGCATTTAAATTTTTAAAGATCAAAGTTGGCTGTAAAGCAGAGTTCCACAAGTGAGAAGTGTGAGAAAAGAAACTGTCAGCATAAAACTTACATTTGCATCTAGCAATTTCAACTGTAACTTGATGAGACCTTGCTGCCAATTGCACTTAAATTCATAAAGTCTAGGTATCATAACAGAAAGTTAATCAGAACAATTATCATGAAAGTATTTATAGAAAAGATACATGGAACCTACATTTTGGTGGTAGGAAAGTGACTGAAGCCAAGATGCCAGGTCAGTACCAATAACATTGTGGATTCTTTGGATTTTATCAAGAATTTTTAAATCTATAGTAGGAGCACCAGACCATATGTAGCAGCAATATTCAAAGCATGGATGAATGGTAGACCATGTAAGAAAGATTCTGGA
Source organism: Acanthosepion lycidas (assembly GCA_963932145.1). Classification (NCBI taxonomy): domain Eukaryota; kingdom Metazoa; phylum Mollusca; class Cephalopoda; order Sepiida; family Sepiidae; genus Acanthosepion; species Acanthosepion lycidas. The sequence goes on from OZ010588.1 coordinate 19,728,663, forward strand.
GAGAAAAATTGTCTAGCATGGCACAGTGAATCAACTTTCATAGAAGACCTAGCAACTGATTCAATATAGTCTTTCCACTTCATATTAGGAACAACATCCATCAGTTTGATCAGAGTTGAGTTTATTCATCTCTCTTATACATACTGTTCCAAGTGCCTGTTTGGAGTACGGGTTGTACACTGTCTTTTTACGATCACAATCTGTATGACTACCACAAAACTCCACAAACAAAGCACGACCACCAGATTCATTGGCTTGCTGTCCCTATGTTTTTCTCTTGCTCATTTTATTGAATAACTGAGGAAATTTGTATAAGCCACAAATTTGTCTGGTAAATTCTCTAAGCTACAAGATCAGGTTTTTCTTAAATTGTAGCTTTTGGATTGGCTATGTTTTCTTCCAAGTATCTTGCATGCAAGACACATACAAGCACATTTTGTTCCAGGAGGTAAGCTGTTGTAATGGAGAATCAAGTCAATCTAACAAGAGACCCAGAGTTGGTTGCATGTGGTACAGTAAGCACCAAGAGTTATGTACTCTTCCACAATTGCACATGAATGATAATGGGCAGATATTAGCCAATATTCAGTGTGGTTCTGGGACTTAGAGGTATATAACACCAGCTTTTTCTCAATTGAGAGCAGCTCTCTTGATGTGTGGAAAACCAGACACAATAAACAAAACCAGTTTCCCTTCCACACACACACACACTCTCATTAAACACACAAGCTGTCCAGTCAGAGAGAGTCAACTGTTCACAAACATACAATAGCAGCATTTGTATGACTTCATTTTTCCAGCGACCAAGTGTAAATTCTTTTCTGCAGAGAAGTATCCATTTCATTTCATACTGTTTTTAAAGAGGAACTTAAATTTTTTTATTATTTATTAAAATAATTATGGCTACTTTCTTTGAAGCCACAATTTTGTCTTCTCTTTATTTTTATTTGTGCATCTTCTTGATTGTTTGTATTTAATTTCAACCTTTTGCTTTAACTCAACTTTGACATGACTATATTTTTGTTAGGGAAAGATAATTTATTTGGCATCAAATATAAATAATTGTCAACTCTGCCATGAGTATTTGATTGTTTGTTTAACAGCATATCAACTCCTTATAAGTCATTTAATACTGAAATTTAATTTTCTTGGGAGCACTAGTGATTTCTTTTACAAAAATGTATTGCTGGTAATATTTTTACTATGAAAATGTATTGCTGGTATTTTTACTATAAAAATGTATTTTTGTACATTCAGAGTGTTTTGGCCCCACTTTGGAGGTTAACTATTTGCCCATAGATGGGACCCTAACAGGTACTACCACCCCAGGTCAGGGTGAACCTGGGAACAACAGCAATTAAGAGGTGGTTCCACACTCCTCAAAACCTCTGATCAGAGGCCTTGCTGCCAGATTTGGTTTATCGTCATACCCAGGATGAACAAATATTTGAAATTTGATATCAATTAGATTGAACTTATTCATGATCTGCCATTAAATCTATTGTGATGTAAAGGATATAATAATAATTTGGGTATCAACCATTTCCTTAGCTCAATGGTTAAAAATGGTTTCAAAGGAATAACTCCTATAAATCTTAAAGACAATCCTTCATCAAACTTTACAAATGAAGAGCTTTACGAAATAAGAAAAACACATCACTTGAAGACTTCCAACAGCTGTAACAAGAAAATAGATAGCAGATAGCCAGACCCTGGTATTGAAAAAACCTCTCTCGTTCAGGTACTCATTCACTGCAACACGAGCAAGATAAAAATTTTGCCTCATACACCAACCATGTCAACCATCCAAAAAAAGAAACCTCCTCAGTGAGTTATTTCTATCCTTCAATATATATGCACACACACACACACACATAAAATATACATATCTTCACACCTACATATATTATGCACACACTCACACATCTATACATACAAAACTTTATTTCAATAAACCTTTGACAAGCTCTCTTTAATCCATCTAAGAACACCTTTTCTCTTTCACTTAAATGTTAAGATTGTTGTTATTAAATGCGATTCCGATTGTTAGACGTTATTTTATTCCTTGTTTTGGTACAAAATGAAGTTTTGTTGATTCTTTCTTTTTCTTATTTGACCTTCTCTGCAACATTATCTGTCCCGTAATCTAAAGGGGCTTAACAGTAAACGCCATCACTGTTCAAACAGGGTCAGCAACAGTCATTGAAACCATAGATGTTTATTCCTGGTGGCAGGTGGTTTGGAGCCTATAAAAACATCAGAGCTACCCCCCACCCCATTTTCTGAGTTACCCAACCAGAAGTAGTCACCACCTGGTCACTTTTGGTAAAATTTATTTTGTATAATACAAAAGCATGGCAGATGGCTAAATGGATGATATTAAGTTTTCACTATTCTAATTTTTAATGTAGCTAGTCACATTCACTCATCCAATCAAAGTTCCATGTTCCTTTCACCATGACATCCAACTTATACGAAGTTTCATACAGCAATTACCAAAAGAACATGTTCTCACTGAAATTCTAACTAGTATACCCAATATTGACAATTTCACAGTATAGGGAGGATGAAAACGCAACAATTCACAATTACATTTAATAAAATTCCTCATGATTTGAAAAGAATAAAAAAATATTTACAACAAATCTATGAAGAAAAATGCGACTCTCCCAACGATCCAAATTTGACAGAAAAAAAAACAATTTAACTGGGCCAAAAAGGAGATAACGTGACTAAAATAAAAACAAAATGGACTGTTCCCTCAACTCCACAAAAGTTCATCCAACGAAACTGGGAAAATTGATTTGATTATTTTGGAATTCAGCCAATGAAAATTGGTTTTACTGTGATCTCCGTTTGCATATATAAGGTTGAGCTTTTCCCGCCAAATTTTTTCGATATTGACGGGGTAAGTTGATTGGTTTTTTTGTATTATTTTCTTTGGGTATTTGTTAATTTTTATTTATTATATATAAAAAGAATTGTTAGTGTAATATTATTCGGATAATTTGCTCTTAATAGAAATAAAAAAAAAGTAAATAAACATATTTTTAGAAATTTCGTTTTTGTTTTTTTTTAATCGACGTTTGACCTGGTATGCCAAACCCCAAGACATGCTTTAAATTCGTAAAACATTGTAAAGTCAAATTATGTGACACCATGAAGATAGCATCATGGATATTTTTAAAATACAAAATTTCGGTTTATTGCCCCCACTTTTATGCGAGAAACTGAAAAAGAATGGAACTTGTCGTGAAGAACATGGTTGTCCACAAAAATTATGGCGCGTTGGCTTTTAGCCTTTATTACTCATTATTTTTTGCTTATTATTGGAAAAGGCTAATAATGCATAGCATACGGAAAAATTAAATTTCCATATATGAATAAAAAGTGTCTAAGCATTTTAAAAACATTGGTGCATTCACTCTTCATTCGCCGAACCGCCATTATAGACAATAAAAACATTTAAAAATGTATTTAAAAATTAAATTCTAATATTTGTCCTAAAGATATTTCAAAGTAAATTTACAAAATCAAGTTAATTAATCCTTAAATTAAAAAGTTTTGCTTTAAAAAGAAATAACTAAAACTTAAATTATTTACTACTTTTTTTTTTTTAGTACGAGATCGGTAAAAATCAGCATACTATGATGAAAACCAGGGGCGGACTGAGCCATCGGTCCAATCGGACCTGGTCCGAGGCCCGGCACTGCAAGGGGGCCCGCCTGACTTGGGCCCCCTTGTGTGTGTTTCTCATGGCCGTGCGGACTGCCGGACACAAGTACGGGCAGATCCGTGACCGTGCAAAAATGAAAATTTGGAGAAGAAAAAGTATCTTCGTTAGCAATCAAACTAAATTTGTGAACAAAGAAAGAAAAACAAAGAAAGTAAAAGAAAACGAAGAAACCTTACGAATGAACGCAGTAAAAAAAAGTCTGTTTTTTGGGACTGGTAAGTTCAAAAAACCTGGTTCCCAGCTAGACTGCAAGGCATATCGGATCCTTTTTGATTTGTCGCACACGCACCCCTTGCCTGGCCGAAAACACGCAACAAATTATTTTAATATTGTAAAAATATTCTGGTGACCATAAATCTGGCGCCTGTAGTCTGTGGTACCGGTCAAGTGTTAGCGAACTCTCTCTCTCATCCCCGTCACTCCCAAAAGACACTAAAATTTTCATATGATATTTAGAATTTCCAAAGAAAGGACACCTTATAAATTCCTGTCTGTTGCCATTGCCAAGCATTTCAGTAAGTTAAAATATTGTATTGACTAATTATTTTATTTACATAATGTAATTATGCTAATTTGTTACAAATATTGAGTAAATTTAAATTCGCATTATGTAATTTCTTAAGTCAAAGTTTTTAAAATGTCAATAAGAGGGTTTTCGTGAAAAGAAGGCAAGTAAATTAAATTAAAAAAAAAACAAACCAAATGCGATAAAATGCCATCCTTTTGTTAGTTAACAATTAATGAACAAAAATGTAATGTGTAATTAAAAAAATTACCTTTGTATGATCTTATTCTTAATTAGTAAAAAAAATTCAAATATTTAACTAACAACAATTTCACAATGAAGGAGAGTCCAAAAAATCTATCCCCCCCTATCAATATGCAAATAAATACATAAACTAACCCGCGTTCATATTTTAGATAAATGTAGAGAAGTGACGGTAAGTGATCACGTTAAGTTCGATTTTTTTACTTACCGATAGATGTTATTTTAAGTAAAAGATACTTTTTTTTTTTTTTTTTTTTTTTTTTTTTTTGGTAAATAACACCCGAGCGCTAATAACCCTTCAAATTTTTCCAAAATAGTCTTAATTCCGTGCAAATGTATATGCTTAACTCAAATCAACAATTAGATATTGAAGAAACCTACCTTTTTGGATGTTAACGACCAGAAATAATTGGACTTATCGCTCTTCTGGTCATCCCTTAAACGGCTTATTGAGAGACATTCGCTGCTGAACCATTTCGCGCACTTATACAATTTTGGCCTATTTACTCCCTTAACGAAATTAATACGCGATCTTATCTTTGGGGTTCTCTCACTAACCCCAAAAAGATTACGGCAAAGTTTCACTCTCCCTAACCCCAAAGATAATTAGTCGTTCTGTCCCTAACCCCATTTCCTCGGGTAAAGTAAATTTTCGCGTAGGCTCGCGAAACTTTGCATTGATCTTTTCTGTAGCTCGTAGCCACTGAATTAAATTCAAAATTTTACTATTGGTCAAAAAAAATTTCGCACAGGCTCGCGAAATTGAAACAAGTGAAAAAACTAAGAGTTATTTGCGTTTACGTGTATAAAAAGTCGCGATTTGTGGTCCCCAGTCATGATACGGACATCTGTCAGCAGGGTTGACGCCGGTCTATTTGCTCTTCCGAATACTGTCCACAATCCACATCCTACCGCAGAAATGTCGAATTGCACAAATTGTTCGATCAACATGTACGAAGCAATTCAACGCTTTCGAATGAATGAAGAGGCTTCAGTTAGAATTTCTTCGACTACACGGAATATTACCGTCCTCCGTGGAATGCCCTCGATGCCATTCACCTTGCTCGTTGCGTGCCAACCAGAAAGTATGGCGTTGCAGAAAACCTGTCTCCGGTCCTAGCAGTTCGAATCGTCCTAACAGCGGAAAACAGAACGTGGCTTCAGTGTTAGTGATAGGAAAAATACACTTTTTTGGAGAAGTCACGCTTGCCTGCGTGGAAAGTGCTACTTTTTGTAACACATTTTCTTGATCTTAGCTGGTGCCACAGGATAATGTTCGAAAACTTGGAAATTACGAAAGTCACTTCAGTGAATTGGCGCTCCTTCTGCAGTGAGGCGTGCCAGTTTTGGCTGGAAAATGTGCAGGAGAAGTTGGGTGGACCCGGTGTCGAGGTAGAAATCGACGAAACGGTTATCGCAAGGCGATAACCGTTGACGTCTAATGAAAACGGTCTGGCTATTTGGCGGATCGAAAGAGTCTCGAAGACCTTCATGGTACCACTTACGTCAGATTGCGGGGAAGGAGAAGCCAGGGATGCCCATACCCTTGTTCCCTTGATTATGCAACACATCCGACCAGGATCAATCATTTACACTACACTAGTGATTGCTGGTCGGCGTATGTGTGGATAACGGAACACGGGTACACGCACAAACAAATCAACCATTCTGAACACTTTGTAGATCCAACAGATCAAAAACTATCCACACGCAGATGGTTGAATTGAAAGACTATGGAGAACGACTCAGGATGTAATTAAAAGACCAGGACGCAGAACTTCGTATTTAAAACAATACATTGCTCGTTTTTTATTCTTAAAACTTAAAAGGAGTCCTAAAAACATAGTCAGCGCCTTCACATTTTCCTGAGAGAGGCGAGCAGACAGTATCCAGGGCCTACTTAATTAGAGACATATTACATTTGTTTTTAAATTGTCAATGTCATTTTTTCCATTGATATGAAACTTAACTTCCTCTTACAATTGATTTAATTATTTTTATTTTCAATGTATAATATTAAAAAAATGCTTTACTGTACTTAACTACTTATTTTGTTCTTTTTGTTATTTATAATTTATAAGTATTTTCATCGATATTTTCATATATTTGAAAGTACTTTGTTATTCTTTTATTTGTCGATATTTTCATATATTTGAAAGTTAACTTTCTTAAAAAATTAAGTAAAAACTACACTTATCACTTATTTTCATACATTTGAACGTTAAAAGTTAAAAAGAAAAGATCGCGTATTAATTTCGTTAAGGGAGTAAATAGGCCAAAATTGTATAAGTACGCGAAATAGTTCAGCAGCGAATGTCTCTCAATAAGCCGTTTTAAGGGATGACAAGAAGAGCGAGAAGAAGTCCAATTATTTCAGGTCGTTAACATCCAAAAAGGTAGGTTTCTTCAATATCTAATTGTTGATTTGAGTTAAGCATATACATTCGCACGGAATTAAGACTATTTTGGAAAAATTTGAAGGGTTATTAGCGCTCGGGTGTTACAATACATTTTTACTAGACCTTTTTTTTTTTTTTAAATAAAGAGAAATTATTCATATATTTCGCAAATTTCAGGGATTTTTGACATTCCTAATTTTGCAATCTTATTCATGCATTTCAGGGTGAATGAATAGAGTTGAATTCTATGTTTACAAACTTTACAATACATTAATAGAAACTTTAGTTTTCGTTTAGGTTCTGAAATATTGAAATTACGTATTTTATTTTCATTTTATAATCTTAAAACCTGATATTCTACATAAATACTTGCTATCGATTGTATTTTCTTTGTTACAGTGTACTTACTTGCTCTTTATAAAATTGTCCCCAAACAGATTTTACAGAGAAGAAACTATTTGTCTGGTGCGCAGGTAGCTAAAAAAAACCCTATTTAATGATGTCTGACTACAAGCATAAAAGTGGTGCTCAAAAGAGAAAAGAGAAAAAAAAAATATCCATAAAGAAGACAAAAAATAAAATTGATACATTTTTTGCTAAGAAAGCTACATCCTCTGAACATGACAAAGTTACAACTGACTTTGGCTTACAAGATAAAACATCAACATGTGCAGAAGCACCATCTGAATTTGAAATCACACCTGATGAAAGCGAATTCGATGAGCCACCATCTAAGATTTTAAGGCCTGATTCCATGACAACCAGTACACAGGTTACACATGCAAAAAGTGCGTATTTTTTAAAACCGGATACCAGCCATAATGCGTCAATTTCACAGATGTTCTGGAAATTTCATCCAAACCAGCCTGTACAGTGTATACAATAGTGCTGTTGTATATGACAGACAAGGTATTCAGGGAATGAATATTAACAGAAAGTGGGTAACATACAATGAAGAAAATAAGAGTTTACATTACTCATTTTTTTGTCTGATGTATGCTCCCGAAGAAAGTCGAAATATACAGATGATCCAAGGGCTGTTCTGATTGGAGACGCATCGCAACGAGACTTTTGGAACATGAAGAGAGCCAGTGTCATAAGCATTCATTCTACTGATGCATATTTTCTGAATGCTTGTGAAAGATCCACCAAGCCCAATTTGTTAAAGGAACAACTCTCCTTAAGAACCCAACAAGTTCTTCAGCATCGCTCTGTTTTAAAGTGTAATTGATACAATATTTTACATTGGGTTTCAAGTTTTGTCTTACCCCGGCAAATATGGAGAAGCTGTTGCAACTGCATTTGATAAAGATAATAAGGACAATGCTGGGAATTTTTTAGAGGCTATAAAGCTTCTTGCAGAGTACAATCCACACCTGCAGGAACATTTGCAGAAGGTGGTTTTGCAAGGCAAACAAAAAGATCCATCTAAAGGGCGTGGCAAATTTGTTACTTTTTAAGTAAAACAACTGTCAATAAGATAAATATTATTTCAGACATGGTTAATAAAAACGAAATTGTGAAGGAGGTGAAAAATGCAGGGATGTTTTCAGTGCAAATTGACTCTACCCAAGACATTTCTGCCCATGATCAGTGTGCCATTGTCCTTAGATATGTAGTTGGAGACTGTTTTCATTGAAAACATACTCCAAACGTAATGAAAAGTTTTATCATCAAAATCCTTAAGACTAAGTGGAAGGATCATTTTTTTTTTTTTTTTTTTTTTTTTTTGCTATTCAAAACTGAAAAAAAGGTTCTGTATTTAATTTGTTTTTGTTATAAATAAAACTACACTTACCAAAAAAAAAAAAAAAAAATTACATTTCTTTACGGTAGTACGTAGTGATTTTCTACAAGGAAAGTCTGTAAAAGAAGTAAATAGGCCAATTTTTCTGATTACGGATGCGTAGGTACTACGCAGTAAATTAGTAAACATGATGGCAGTAATGGGGGACGAATGACCAAGAAGTCCGATTTTTTCTTGTCGATAACTCCAAAAAACGGTAAGGTTTCTTCATAATTTAATAAAATTGTTAATTTGAGTTCAGCATGTACATTTGCACGGAATTATGACGAATTTGGAAAAAATTTAAGGGATATTAGCGCTCGGGAAACAAAACCCAAATTTGCCATCATAAAGCTTATATCTGAAGACTCCGACTATTTTTTAACAAATTTCGATTTGTTTTTATTCAGATGCATAATTTCAGAAGTATGGATGTACAAACCGATAACTCTAAAAGGTCACGTGTTTTAAGGGTTACGCGGAAAAAAACAAACAAAAAAAAACTCTAATGAAAATTATCGTCTGCTACTCCATTATGAACACATTTTGGCGTTCAATCCGCCGTCAATAAATCGATTAACACGCCAGAAAAACAAGAGCCCGTGATTGGGGAAATGCTTGTATATACAACATTTTATTCTATAAGTAATGTTTCAAATCAGATTAACTTTAAATTTGCTAATTTTCCTCAAAAAACGTTTCTGACAAATATATTACCAGATTTTAAAAATGGAGAATTATTTTTTTTTTATAAAAGTATAAAAAATGGCTGGGGTTATCATATATTTTTATTGAAAAAAAAAATTTAAATCTATTCCAATCAATATAATTTCTGTTTGAAATACACCAAAAAAAAAAGTATTTTGCTTACCGGATACAGTAAATTAAATTTTAATCCTTTCAGGAAAGCTTTCATTTTTTAAAAATGATTTTTTTTAAACCTTACGTGTCGGTACCCAATTCGTGGAGGTACATATATATTTTTTTTTTTAAATAATAATTTGAAAAGATACAAGTACTTTAAGTTATAAATTGATTTTAATTTCTTGAAAACATACTTTTTTTAAAAAGTAGAGCCCTGTTATTGTTGAAAGAAATGTTTTTTTTTTTTTATCTAGACCCCCATAGTTAAAAAGTTCTTGGTAAGGAGTCCTAGCCCCCTTTTTCAGGTACGGTCCTGGTATTGTAGTGAGGTTTTATCTGGACCTCACGATTTTCACTTTGTTATTTAAAAAAAATATAGGTGAGGGGGCTTGGCTCTCCAAAACGACCCTAAAATCAATTTTCACTCGACTTAGTTACCGAATTTTCCTACCTTGTCAAAATTACCGAATCTTCTATTACGGAATTTTCCTAAATTTGTTTCTATCAATGTTGCAACCACTGCATTCTACGGTCTTTTTTGGTAGCTCATTGGCACTATTACACTTTCGCACCCCAAATGTTAACCACACGATATTTTTATCTTCAGTTCTTTAGGTAAAAAAACAAAAACGAATAGATTTTCCCTTTTTTCTTAATATTTGTTTCATAACTTGTGGATTTTAATTTTAAATACATTTTTCATTACCATTCTGACTTTCTTTTTGAAACTTTTCTTTTGACATCAGAAACAAACACATAAGATTTTTAAAACCATTGCTAATGTTTGCAAATTAAATTTAATTGCAACAGTATAATTGTTATATATTTAATTTTATGAAGTTAAACTTAAAAAAAAAAAAAAAAAACTTAAAATTAAGTTTTTCATTTTATAAATTCATTTTAGTTGTTTTATTTTGGGGTGGGGGTGCGAAAGTGTAATAGCGCTAGATTTTTTTTTCTTTTTCAGTCGTTAATTTTTTTCGCCCTCATTTATTTTCCATTTCCCAAAATCATTAAAATTAACACATTTGTCTGGATCTGTAAAAAAAAAAAAAAAAAAACAACTGCATAAAGTTTTTTTTTGTTTGACTAATGATTTTTTTTAACCATGTCGAGTGGTTGAACAATGAAAACTGACGTAGACGCACAAAATTACAGTCCATTACGACCCTCTCGGTGGTTTGTAACATCCTATTTGTCATCTCTCAGTTGTGTCTCTGTCTTTGGACAGATTGCACTCAGGGGCGACTATGTCCAAGGACAGACGCAAATCTGTCCTTTGACGGAGTCGCAACTGAGGAAAATTATACTGAGAGGTGCCGGCCCTGGAGAACAGCTGCTCAAGGCCGCACCCTCATTGCACTAGAGAGAGGGATCGATGCTCACACTGAGGACAGTGCAACCAACGGTTGTGGGTATTCAGGAATTTTTGTTCCTAGCCTGGGTGTACATGCTCGGGCTCCCCACATTAAACTGACTTTGTGTCACAACCTGACCTCGTGGGGAGGGGTGAGTAAATACGAATTACATTGTATATCAGACATCTATATTATTGACAAAAACGATACAATGACATAAATCACTAACAGAAATGTCATCAATAAACAACTTTATTATTTCATAGCAAAAAGAAAAACAACTGGCTAACAAAAATAAATAAGATCATTTTTCTTATTATCATTTTTTGTGTTTGGCGATTAAATTTTTATTTTTTTTCAATACCACTAAGCAGAAATAAGGGTTAAAACAAACGTCCTCTCAACTCATTCAAAGGGGCTCCAAATCATATTAGGTTGGTGCAAAAATAATGACATAATAATGTTGTTTTTTGACGTATTTTGTAACGTCAAAAAACAACATTATTACGTCATTATTTTTGCACCAACCTAATAATATTTTGTCACCATAAAGTCTGAATGAAAAGAGACCTCATAAAAATAGGTAATTACTATTGGTATCATTTGGTTAATGAAAAAGAAAAGAATAGGTAGAATAAAATGTCATTATGTACTATAAGTGAAACTGAAAAACAACAATCCAACTGGAATGAACTTCAGGAATAGAAAATTTTAAAATAAGTAAAGACACAATGAAAAAGAATTGGCTGAGTGTGTTTCTCTGAGGGTTATCAACAAAAATGTTTTGTTTTTTGTTTTTCTAGAGGTGAAAGCAAAAAAAAAATAAATTGCTATTAGATTTTAAAATTTGCAAAAAATCAAGAAATCATCTGATTTAAACGAAATCTTCATTAATGAATTAATTGTATGCTGAATAGGTCCTTCTTTTTTTTCTTTTTTTTTTTTTTTTTTTTATTAAAAAATGTGAAAATATTGTTTTGGGGCCGGTTTCTCCCCCAACCTTTTTTTTTTTTTTTTTTTCTTCTCTCGATATCTCCTGCTTTAACCAAGACATGTCATTTGTTATTTTCTGTTTTCTTAATTTCTGTTTTGTTTTTACTCGTTAATGCTCTTTTTTTTTCACATTCTTTCGCACGGCATCAAACTATTTATTTGTAAATAAACAATTTATTTGTAAATAAACAAATGAATGAAATTATTTTTTAGAAAATTTTTGTAAAAAAAAAAAAAAAATTTTTTTACATATGTTAACCTCCACTTAATGATATTTTGAGAAATTAAATTGCAATATCAAAATTTGATTTATTAGCTAAAACAAGCACGACTCCTTGGAGAACTGCAAATCACAATTTTCTTTTTCAAACTACTCATTTCCTGAAAATCTGCTCCGAATCTTAAAATAAAAAATATAATAAAACTGACATTTAATTAGAAAAGTCTTTAATTGCTTTTATAAATAAGATTTATTAAGGACACTTGAGAAAAAAAATTGATGAATGAATTTTTGCAAGAATTGTTTTCATTTTTTTAAAATTTTAATTATAATAATTTATAATATAAATCGTTTAAAATTCTGCATTACTTCAATACATTTAGGTGATATTGTTATTAAATGAAAACTATATTTACGAATTGAAAATCTCAACGAGTCATTTACACCCAATATTAAAAAAAAAAATTTGTATATAAAATATTATATAACTTGCCTCTGTTTGAAAGAATGGCCAATCATACATAATCAGAAAATCAATGTGATGACTCTAGTAAATTTAAATTCAACATTCCTAAAATTAGATTATGGAGAATATTTTTCAACATTTCTAAGATTATTGAGTACTTAAAAATTACATAAAAAAGGTGCTCACCCATCATTTTCTTAAATTGTTTTAATGGATAACGTCTCCTTAGAACAACAGTAAGGGTGTTGACAGATTTTATCATCGCTTGCCAAGTGATGTACAAGCGGCAGTGATAAGCATGTAATCACTGCTACCATTAGTTTTTAAAACCCATTTCTCTGTTATTTTAAACTTAAGGTAAATAATATTTTTTTTCCAATTAGATAAATTATTCTTTAAGCCAGTTAATATTCCTCAAAGTTTCAGAAAAGTATATTCTATTTTTGGAAGATTTTTAAAGCCGAGAATTAACTTTTGTTTACAAATATGTCAAAAATGGCTGATTTTGTGAGAGCAAGCAAAAAGTTGAAATTACAATCAATATAATTTCTATTTGAAATACACCAGAGTATTTTACTTACTGGAAATAGTAAATTTAATCATTTAGTCTTCAATTAAAGCTAAAATGAAATCTTCAAGAATACGTTTTTATTTTTAAAAATTCATCTTAAACCTTAGGTGTTGAAAATTCAGTTGTATTAAACTTTAACAGTAATGCTGTGGAAAATTGCTTGAGTCCCCTCAGCATTTCCCCTTTTTGGGATGACCCCAACACCTCCTGAAGGAGAAGTACTGCCTGTCGGGATATTTGCCCCCGGGCATGGAGGTTTGAGCTTAATATTATTTTTAAACTACTCCAGCCAAAGATGACTTGTAAAAAAAAAAAATGATAGATTTATTTATGTATAAATTAGCATTTTGAGTGTAGCACTTCAAATGATTTCTGCATACAAGACACATTTATCTTAAACTTTTTTTAACTAGACTCGTACACTGAGCTCTCCTTTGGATTTGAAAATGAAACAAAAAAAAAAAAGCATTATTACCCACAAATAACATTTCATAATTAATAGTGAGCAGAATGTTATTTGCTTAAATTAGTATTCAGAAAGTATTGAACATAAAAGAAAATATAAAGCAGTATATTTTTTAATATTTTCAGTACAATACAATTGTAAAATGTCATTATTTTCTGGTGATCCAAGAATTAATAATAAGAATAATAATGTTAAAAACTATTTACATTGTTTGAACTGTTGTCCTTATCTTTGTTGTCACATTCACAACATTTCAGCTGTTGTATGCTCTGGCCTTCAGGTGATTGGAATTTTGAACTGAACTCTTTTTGTCCACCAGGGTAGATTGTTCTAGTTCCATGTGCCATGCCTCTTCCAGATATCTAAGTTATTTCCCTTTACTAACTGTTCACCTCTGATGTGGCCAGATATTGAACTCGCAACTCTTTGGGTTTACTCTCTGTCCAATTTAAATAAAGTGATTCAAAAAGTTTAGGGGAAATATAAATAATTGTGTACAACCTAAATAAAGAAGATGGCAGGAAACCCAAGAGAATAAGTTTGATCAATGGTAAGAGGTGATCATTTTTCAGCCAAAAAATTTAGGAAATTGTTTAAAAAATTATTTAATAAGCAGATAAATAGCCAGTGATGATCTGTAAGTTTTTATTTGACCAGTGTTATTATTTCAGGAATGAAATTTTCAATAAATAAAATATCCCATTTGCATTTGGACAGGAGGGATAAATCTCTACTCCTGTTAAAATACCAATGGGATTTTTTTATTTCCTTGAAACGTTGACCACTGGTTAGTTCAGAGGATTCACATATATTGTGATGTTTGATTTTTTTTTTTTTTTTTTTTTTTTTTTTGCTCTCAGAAAGTCATTGGTTTGCCCAATGATGATACTGCTTTTCCAGTTGGATGATTTCACAAGTTTCCCCACTTTCTTTTTTTTTTATCATTTCACCCCAAACAAGAAAACAAAGCCACTAAGATGTTGAGGCTTATTGAGTGTGAAAGAAAAACATTTTGGAGTGAGAACAATAAAAGAACAAGAATTAAGATAATGATTAACATTGCATTTAGATTTTTTCAAGGTCAAAGTTGAATGGAAAGCTAGAAGAGTTCCACAAGTGAGAAATGTTAGAGAAAAAACTGTTAGCATAGAATTTATGAAGAGACCTAGCTGCTAATCTAGTATCATACATAAATTTAAAAAGTCTAATTATAGCAAAGAGTTCATCTTAATAATTACTGTGAAAGTATAGAAAAGGAAGGCAACTTTATGGTGATAGGAAAGTAGCTGAAGCTGAGCTGCCAGATCAGGACCAATAATATCGCTAATTCTTTGATACAAACGAGTGCTAAAAATATCTGGATTTGATCAAGAAGAGATATAAAAAAAAAAAGGTTAGTTCTGATTCTCAGATAGGATTGCAGGCTGAGAAATTTCCAGCACCTCCTTGTATAATATATACTATCTTGCTTATTGATATAGATTATTGGATATATTGTTAGCATAAATATTTAGTAACTAATACACTATAAATATTTTTGTTTGGGGAGAATAATCAATGAAAGCTTTCATGTAGAAATACTGTATTTATTGAAGAAACATTTGTTTGCAGAGAGACAAAAAAGAAACTAACAGAAAAAAAAACAGTATCAATAGATTTATTGTTCGTTTTTATTTCTGTTTTATCTCCATTTTTTTTCAATGCGATGGGGAGCTGTTGGATCACAGCATGTCAGCCATCTTTTCTTTTTTTTTTTTTTTTAAGTTAGCATAGTTCATTTGTCAGCATGTATCCCAAATTATACAGTAAAAGAGTAAAAAGAAAAAGGACTATCAAATTATGAAGCAGATAACTGCTGCTACTGCTTTTTCTTCAAGCAATAAATGCTTAAAGAAAAAAACTCCATTTTCTTCACAATTCATTCTGAATGATGGCAATCTATCACAGATCAAGGCAATATTAAAAGTGCAAGTTCTCTTAATTATTTTTAAGCTTTATTTTTTTTAACTGACCTTTAGCTAATTTTTGAACAAATTATGGATGTTATCTGTAAATTTACTGTAAATACAAAATTTGAATTCTTGTTTAGAAATTAAGTCTGCAATCCTTGTTTTTGGTAAAATTGTAGAATAATGGCCCTTTGGCCACGCATAAAAAAAATAAGTTTAGATGTGTATAATTCATTGATTATCTTAATTGTGGCAGCAAACACAACTTGAATTTTCTTAAACATATTTCTCAATTATTAAAAAATAATTATTGAAGAATAACAATTTAGAATTATCCTGGAGAGATAATTTAGAATATTAAAAAAAATATTTACTAATCAAATAAATGATAAATCTTCCCAAAAAATTTTTAAATGATTTTTTTTTTTTTTTTTTTTATAACTCAAAAGTTGACAATATTTTATTAAATAATATCTGTTTATGTTTCTGAGATGAGGTATTGTAGTTATTTACACTATTTGGACTTTTGTCTTTATCTTTGTCATATTCATGATGTTTTGTACATTGTATATTCCTGGGTTCTCCAGGTGATATACATACAATGGCCAAAACATGAATATGACAGTAAAGATGAGGACAGTAGTATAAACACTGTAAATAAATTAAAAAAAGAAAAAGGAAGTAGAAACATTTGAAATAAAGAGATTCTTGTTTTTATTTTCTGTTATATAGGAATAAAGTGTTGCTGCTGTTTGAACATAGATTTCCAGTGAGCAAACACAGATGATCCCATTATTAAGCAGACCACATGACCATAGAGGAAATGTATTAGGAATTAGCTTGGCGTCTAATTGATCACCATTTCTATTACTATACAGACCACTATTCTCTATTCTACTCACTATACTATTTCTCTGTACTAATCACTATGTGGATTATTTTTCGAGCAGTTATTATTAGTGTGAGTGATATTTAAAGGCATTGTTCAACAGTGTACTATAGTTTTATCTGATTATAAAGTTTCTACTACAATGAGCATTTCAAAAGTGGCAACGAGTGTTCGTTGACATCACAAAATTTTTGATTCATAATTTTATAGAGCTTAAAATTGAATTTACAATTGATTTTATTTTTTGGGGAACTTATCTTTGAAATGTAAACATTAAATGTTCAAATTATATTTTAAGATTTCAAAAAAATTAAGGCCAGTTAAGATTGGTTTTAAATTTTCTTGTTTGTTTTGACAAAATTCTTTTTCCATAAATAAATTCAATCATAAATGAACTAGTATTCAAAATATGCATATATGTTGGGGGTGGCTTAAGTTACAGTTATGACTTTTTTTCTTATTTCTCTTGCTTATTTATAATAAATCTTAGGTTGTTATTCTGTGATTATTAAATAAGCTGTAAGGGTCAGAAAAAAGAATCTGTCAGTGAGATTTGAACTCCCATTCTTTATTTTTACTAAATGTTCACCCCATACATGATCTAAGATCCACTCAGGGTAGTGTTACTGAATGAGGTGTGTGATATAGCTATAAGAGGAGGAAATAAGTTTATGGTGATATGTAGGATAAATATTGGTTAATGCTTTACTTGAAGAGGTTAAGATTGTAGTGATTGGGGAAGTATCCTCTTGGGAGTCTGTTTCACAAGAAACCGTTCTCTTTTCTGGAAGAAGCTGTGTAGAATACAAAGGGAATGATGTTGTATGTGGCATGGTAGGTCTTAGTTGAAAAGATCTGAACAGACAGATCTAAGGAATGTATTTCATCTGAACATTTGCCATGTATAGCAATATACTTGCAATACTTGGTCTTTGAGAAAGGGGTTGAAAATAATTAATTACTCAATAGGTCACAAATGTTTTTGAACTCTATCAAAGTGAGGATTGGACAGCTCCAGCCTTGATATAGTAACAATATTCCATTTTTATTAGGTTGGTGCAAAAATAATGACGTAATAATGTTGTTTTTTGACGTTAAAAAATACGTCAAAAACGACATTATTACGTCATTATTTTTGCACCAACCTAATAGTTTTGTCCTTTGTGTCTAATGTGGAGTTAGAAGTAAAGTTTATTACAAAGAGCTTAGCCTTATATGATGGGGATGAGATAGCCTCAAGATTATAAGGCTAGCTCAAATAATAATTATGACAATCCAAGAAATAATTTATATTTCTTTTCTTAAACAAAAAAATAGCATGAGTACAAGGAAAGTATGATTCAGACATTGGGTATAATCTGAGACCCTATTGTACTAGTATGAACTTTGGTTTGAAATGAGTGGGAGTGGTTTGAACCATATGTAATGGTGATGGATTCTCGTCTAAATTTTGATATAAAACATGCAAAAACAGAGTGCTGTTGTAGTAGTAAAGTTAAGGACCATGATACATTTTTGAATTTTCCACTTCTAGAATACTTTGTGTCTGTGGTTTCAACAGGGAGACTTAGTTGAGAATCAGTCTGATAAAGATGTGAAGCAGTCATACTGTTATACATTTAGAGAAGATAAATGACCAGTACATTTCTGCTCTTTCTCTCTCTCCCCCCCTACTTTTTCTCTCCCCCCCCCCTACTTTTTCTCTCCCTCCCCTTTCTATCTCCCCCTCCCCTTTCTATCTCCCCCCTCCCCTTTCTATCTCCCCCTCCCCTTTCTATCTCCCTCCTTTCCCCCTTCTTCCTTTTTCTTTCTCTCTCCCCTCCCCCTTTTCTCTCTCCCCTCCCCCTTTTCTCTCTCCCCATCCCCCCTTTCTCTCTCCCCATCCCCCCTTATCTCTCCCCATCCCCCCCTTATCTCTCCCCATCCCCCTTTTCTTTCTCCCCTCCTCCTCCCACTCTCTCTCTCTCTCTCACTCATCCTGTCCCCCATCTCTTTGAGAAATGATTACTACATATCCCACAAAATTAAATCGTGGTGGTGGACAGGGAGAAACTGAAGAAAACTGTCTATCATTGATTCTGTCTGTTGATGCAGCATTGGGATCCCTACTGAGGAATCACAGACAGCCAGCCACAATCCAGACATGAGATGCAAGGCAATAATTCAGCTTAGATATTCAAATAAGCTAGTTTACCTAACAGTCACGAAATGATCTTAGAGTTGCAATAAAAATGCAAGAGAAATAGTAAGCCAAGAATAATAATAGACAATGTTTCAGCTTTGAAATTCAGACACCATCTTAAACAACTAAGTGTAAATACAATGATAGCATCATGGCAGCATAGACAAGATCAATGAGGAAAGCAATATATCCACATGGCTTATTTGAATGAAATGAAAGCTACCATGTTAGATGCCATATTTTTGGGATTTATGAGAAAAAAATAAACCAAAACTCATATTTTTTTATATTTGTGTATGGAGTCTTAATGTTAGAAAAGTATCGCTGTCAGATTTGTCGAAGTTGAGTGGAATTTTTTATGCTCTTGCTTTTATAACAAATTTGGTAAATAGCTTTCAAAATATAGCATAATCACACACATTTAAATTATATATTAGTCGGTTTGGCAATTTATGTTTCGGTATTGGTTTTTGATTCAATTTTTAATTTAGTATCTTTGCTTTCTAAGGAAGCCATTCATTTTCTTGTGTAATGATATCATTTCCAGTCGATATCTGATTTCATTTGAGATTGATAAATTTGAAACTTAGTCCGTTCAACTCGCAAATTTTTGTGTATTTCTGGTCCAATCTTAGATAAAAATATTCATGTTGCTGGAAAGAAAATAAAATAATCTTTCCAAATATGTAATTTGTATGTGCCTTTATTCATTGAGTTATTTTTTACAGCAAGTTAAAATGATATTTTGCTTTGAACAGCTGAAAATATGAAATATGATTTTTTTTTTTTTTTCCCCCCCAAGATGTTACTTTGATGAATCTTAATCAATTTTCTTTAAATTGTTTCACTCATTAGAAGACACCTTAAACTACAACCAGGAAGTTGTTAATTTCTTCTCTGATCCATAGAAGCGAATATTATTGGCGTTTTGCAAATAAATATCTTCTAAACAAAGAAAATCAATGAGTTATTTTTCCCCTAAATAAATTTGTTTTTGTCTAGTGAACACCTAAAATTGAATATTAAAAATAATTAAAAGCTTGTAATTTAATTTTAGAATGTGTATATTTCCAAATCTGTGAGTATCACCTATTCATTTTAGATACACATTTTAAAACTGAAATTAAAAACTATTTTAATCATTTTAAAACTTAAGCGTATTTGCTAGATAAAACCATATATACACATTTTAAAACTGAGATTAAAACTTACTTCATTGTTTTAATTATCTAATTTTAGGTTTATTTGCAAGATAGAAATATAATTTTTTTTGTAGAAAAAGAATTTAAAAATTTTACACTAGAGATTTGCACGTCTGGAAATCCACACATTTTAAAAATGAAAGTTAGAACTATTTTAATTCTTAATATCTAATTAAGGTGCATTCCTGAGATGAAAAACAAATTTATTTATTAAAAAAAAACTCTTCATTTTTTCTTGTTTAGTTTACATTTCGTGATTGGCATACTGGCTTACTAGAAAACACTTACAAAAAATCCGACTTCTTAAAATTTAGCATTAAGAAACTGACAACTATTTTTTTTTAAATTTTTACTTGCTATTTTGTTAACTTAATTTTACCGCAAAAAGTTTTTTTTTTTCTTTCTTGAAAACTGAAACAAATACATTTTGGCATGTATTTACTTTTTTTTTTCTTCATTTCTTTTGTAAACAAATAGTTTTCATATTTATTTCTTAAAACTAGTCAAATGTTTTTAACATATTTTTGTTCAATCTCTTCTTCTCTTACAATGGTATAAAGTGGTGAAGGTCTTTTGCAATAGTGTTTTTTTGGATATGGTCACTCAGTAGTGATGGCACTAAAACTGAACGATTTCGGTTTTGTAATAATTTTTGATGCAGTTTCATGCTGTGAAGATGAAACCGAAAAAAGGTCAGTTTTTCATTTAAACCACCCATCTCTTAATATAAAAATATAAATAAAATGAACTCTCGTCATTTTTGATGTATGAGGGTCAAGCAGCTCAGTTCTTAGAAACAAATAGGATTCATTTATAAATTTAATATGAATCTAAGATTCGCATACCTGTGTCTGTGTAACCTATGTCTTTCACTTGCAAACCAAGCATCCCTCAATCAACAAACGGACATTACCAGACTGAATCAATAAAGATACAGGCTCACCAACATCCCACTATCTTCAGAAATTTTTCATGGGCACACTACCAGACAACACAAAAATGCCTGCTAGAATGCAAATGTTCATGTAAACACACATACATTTAACACTACAAGACAAAGACATATGAGGTCAACCTGACTAGTAAAAAGCAAACACAGAACTAAAAGTGCCAGAATTTTCTCTTCATTCATTTATGTGTGTGTGTAATTTCTAAGGAATTGATGGATTTTATTTTTTAATCTGACATATTTTTGTTATGCTAAAAAAAGTTAAAAGAAAAAATATGCCCTTCATCATGATTTGAACCTGTGTCCCCTTTTCAGGAGGAACCACCAATCAGCTATGAAGAACTTCACAATAAATGGAGTGTCTACTCTAATATGGGTATCCATTAAGTGTAACATTTGAAGTAATAAAAATGTCAGATTAAAAAATAAAATTCCTTAATTTTTTAGAAATTGTTTACTTTGTTTTGGATACAAAACTGAGCAGATATGCATTTCAATAAAAATCTGAGTGAATGTGCTTTAAAGGCAAAATAGAACTTTGCTTTATTGTGAAGCTCTTCATAGCCAAATGGTTAAGTCTAATCGGATCAGATGGTGGTTCCTCCTGCAAAAGGAGATGATGGTTTGAATGGAGTGCGCATCTTGGCTACACAGACCAGTAAATGAAATAAATACTGTTTAAAATAAACAGTGTCTACTCAAACACTGGTATCCACTAAAAATAAAGTTTAAAGACACACACTTTTTTTTTTTTTTTTTTTCTTTTTTAAGCACCCCAAGCAAGGTGGGAAGCCACTAGCATGCAATGGGTTACAGAGTTGGAACGAGAGCAAATAGGGGTGATAGAGGGAGGATGAAGAGAAGGATAGGGGATAGAACAACGCATCTGGAGACATTGATTGACATTTGAATCGTTGACGATTATAGCTATCAGGGAAATCGGAAAAGGGGAGGGAGTTCCACAGGTGAGAAGTGCCAGACATGAAGCTATTGGAGTAGAAGAGACAGCTACATTTAACAGTTTCGACAGTGAAAGGGTGAGAGCGAGATGCAAGCCTAGTAGAACACTTAAATTCATGAAGTCTGGGAACCAGCTAAAGCAGCTCAAAGTATTTGTAAAAAAGACAGAGGGAGGCAACAGCACGTCTGTGAGAGAGCAACTGCAGACAAGATGCCAGGTCAGGGCCAATTACATTGTATATCCATCTCTGGATTTTATCAAGAACCTTGAGACAAACAGAAGGGGCTCCAGACTATATATGGCAGCCATACTCCATGCAAGGGTGAATGGTTGATTTGTAGATTTGAAGGATCGACTCCGGTGAGAGAAATTTCCTGGTGCGACACAGGGAGCCAACTTTCTTTGCGGTGGACAAAGCTATTGACTCAATGTATTTGTTCCATCTCAAGTCAGCAGTCAATGTGAGACCAAGTAGTTGCAAAGAGGTGCTCTCGTGGAGTTGAGCGTCAAACATTCTTATGGGGGGTAGGGATGGTTTTCTGTGGTGAGTAATAGAGAGCAGTTTTGTTTTTGAGGTATTAAAGTTAACCAGCCAATTCCTTCCCCAGTTCACAACTGATTGGAGGTCCTTTTTGAGACAAATGGCCAAGTTAGTTTTGTCAGCGACACTAGATTTGTTTTTGAGGCTGGCGTAAATAGTAGTGTCATCCATGTAGATGCCTACTTGGGAACCTATGACATCAGGAAGATCGTTGAAGAAGATAAGGAACAGAGTAGGGCCTAGGATGGAGCCTTGGGGAACATCTGCATTTGTGGGATAGGAGCTGGAGGAGAATCCGTTGAGAATGACCTGCAATACCCCATTTGACAGGAATGATTGTATTAAGTCAAGCAATGGACCTGAAATTTTATAACCCTGAAGCTTGTGAAGAAGGCTGGCATGCCAAACCCTATCAAACACTTTAGAGATATCTAGAGCTATGGTATGAGCTTCCCTGTTTTTATGAAGAGCTTGGTAAACAATTTCAGTTATGGCCATAAGCACATCAGCTGTAGAATGGGCAAAGTGGAAACCATATTGCTTGTCAGAGAGCAGATCATATGGGGTGTCAGTTGCTTAACCACTTCGGCATTGATTAAAGCTTCGAAGATTTTACCAAAGAGGGGTAAGAAACTGATAGGACGGTAATTAGAAGGGTCTCCAGAGTTCTTAAAGACAGGAACAATGGATGAGGACTTCCAACAGTCTGGAAAACAAGGTTCATTGAGGCAGTAGTTATATAATTTGGAGAGGGCAGGGGCCAGTTCAGGTGCACATTTCTTCAGAACAATGGTGGTATCCCATCTCCACCACTGGCCTTGTG